>CM032064.1:27464844-28064844 GCA_018831715.1 Matsumurasca onukii
TTCAAATATGAGCTACAGAGGTGATGATGTCTGTAAAAATCACATAGCTGAGGATTCTTCTAGTTATTTTTCTTCTGTTTTTGATGATTCTTATTTAGTCCTTCTGATTAGCCTAAATTTGTATACAGTAATGTGTCACTAAACTAATCAGGTTATAAGTTTCTCCTAAATCTAAAAGTAAAATCTAAAACTGGATCGTATTTCTACCTGAGTAGTCTATTTCCAAAACCTGTTGTTTGTAACTTTACAGGTATCACAAAAAACTGATAGACAAATTATTTTCAGGTGTCACTAAATGAAATTTTTTGTAAATTTTGTAAATAATTTAATTGTTTGTTTAGTATAAACCTGTATAATCACTAATTCTTTGTTTTTTAGTGAAACATGAAAAAAGGACAAGAAGTTGAACAGAAAGATAAGCAGAATAACCAACATAAAATTATTTGTATTATTCCAAACTCTAATTTGTATGAGTAATAGTATAGTTTTTTCAAACTTGCAAAACTATAAAATTAACTGGAAGTGAGATTCAGTGTAGGACCAAAGTTCAAATTATTAATTACCTTGTACTGTGCCTTTAGATCCTACAGTTGAGAGTAAAAAGGCGCATTTCGCTCCGCTTGTGGGGGCATCGTCGGCAAGCAGGGCGAAATGTGCAACCATTTTTACTCTCAACTGTAGGATCTACAGGCACAGTACAAGGCAATTAATAATATAAAATTTACTTAGGGAATGACAACAGTGCACAGTAGTTGATAAATAACAGGTTTTGGAAAGCCTTTCAAACCGACCATCAGTCCGAGCGTCATATTTTTGCCATGTTCTGACACTGAAAATATTCACCTAAAAATAACAAGTTATGATTCTGCAACCGAACCTTTTCTTACAAGTTTTGAAACCAAAAATCGCTCGAAAACTATAGCTGGGGATATCTTGTATCAATAGATACCAAAAAGTCACCTTCGAAAAAAAAGTAAATTAACAGGTTTTGGAAATGGACTATTCACCTATATTAATAAAGGTTGTGTAGAGAGTTAAGCACCTCAAGTTCTCAACACTTATGCTATATCTTCAAATTATCAATGACTTCAGAAATTTTCCCACAGAGGTAGAAATAAACCAAAGTTGTTCAACATTGTAAATGTTCTTTATGTCAAGATGGCTGATTTAGGTTTTCTCCTAAAGCTATCATGTAAATTAAATCAATAAATAATAAATTTTAGAGTTCCTATTCAAAACCATCGTCTTATAGTATTTATAATATTATATAAGGATTTTCTTATAATATTATTTTTTATGTGTTCAACAAGGAAATAGAGCCTTATCAGGAAGATGTGTTTCAGGAAGCTGGTGTAACACAATTACTAAAACTAAGTGAAAACAAGAAACTGCAAAAATATGGATGATGTATGAGGTGATGAAAAAAACTAATTTTCCTCATAATCAGGGTTCCTGAGGTTAAGGAAATTCCTCGCACGTTTACATCTTATAGGGGATCTCAATGGAGCCTCATGATTTTGAGCAAGGATTGTGGCAAAATATACCACATGGACAGTATAAAAGGATTTAATAAAACATAGCATCCAAACTGGCCATAACAATAATGTAAATGTTGAAATTAATGTATTTCAACAAACCTCAAGTTTTGAGTGTGCACGTCACATGGCTGTAAACTGTAAATATGTGATCAATACCGTTTTAATTCACAACTCAGCAACAACAGTTTCTTCTCTTATCATCTTTACGAGGCTCAATGGAAGTGCAAAGCTTTTGTCACTAGACAATAAAAACGAGGAAGGAAAAATCTTGCAGTAAAATCCTATAATTGAAAACTGACAAACAATGGAAAACCCCAACAAGTAATAGCAAACACTTGGGAAGTTGTACAAAAGTTAACATTAATTAAAATGTGAACAAAATTTAAAGTAAAGACACTTATACTTTATTTTTGACTATTTAAACAGTATTGGGAAGAGTCACACTAGATAGTGGCTGTGATTGTAATGTGTTGATACAAAACCTAATAATTACAAGAAATAGCGCCCCTAATTCAAAAAGGTAGCATGCTTAAGTAGTGCGTTAGTTGAATGGCTGATACTTTCCCACAAATGTTCAAAACATGTTATTAATTCAGTTCTCATACAGATTGCATTGGGACACTTTGGGCAGTTTGGCTTCATGTATCCGCACTTGAGGTACACCTTGATGTTTTGGGAGAATTCTTACAATTGGCAAACAAACTTCAAAGTTCAATCAATTATCTGTTTAAACGATTCTCAATTTGAGAATCATGTAGAAATGGACTAAAGATCTTAACTCCACCATTGAAAACGAAAATGTTATGTAGTTTTGGCCAGGGAGGGTTTGCAAAGCTTGTTTATGGAGGTTCTTTGAGAAACTTTCAGATCCAGTATCCTGTTCACAGTCCCTTTGAACAAAGTCTTCTAAATTAAAAAAGTCCTGCAAAATTTTAAAATATCCCGAAAGATCACGTTGCATAAAAAGAGTACTATTATAATTCTGCCAAAGAGTATTAAAATTAGCTAAGGGAAAAGAAGCAAAGGTATTATGCCAAAATAGTTATTAAAAAACAAGAAATCTGACTAGTTATAACCGTTTATTACTGTCATGGTATAAACTTACACCAATTGTCTCTCAGACGCACATTTTTTTAAATTTTTAATTTGACTCTTAGCTACCTTTTTTAAGTCTTGTTTGTGTTTATAAACTTATTTTGGTATATCTATTTACCCATACACATATTGAAACCGAATGGAAAAATATTTTACTAGCAATCTTCTGCTTATAAAATAAGCTTAATACTTACAAGTTGTTGACGTTATCTTTTTAAAACTTCCTAATGCTTTGAAATTGAGGTTCAAAATGTGTTTTTACCTTTTCCCATACGTTTCATTACATAAATTGATGGTTTACTCAAAAAAGAATTGCTTGCACAGTGCACACTCTCAATTTTCAATTATAAAAGGCCTAAAAAATTACAATTTACATTGAACAGAGGAAACATACGCAAACAAAATTGTGACGTCTAGAAGGTGTATTCTTTACTTACTGTATGTATTTAAATTAATTTGTACATGTGCTATATTATTTTGTTCGCCTCACCATCCATCAAAACACTCATCATATTCAACATTCATCCCATATTCACCTTAAAATGGTCGGTGTCTCAAAACAAACATTCTAATATTCAAATAAATAATCTGTGTGATGGTCAGTTTAACCCTTTGCGGTCTCATTTTATTTTTAAATTTTCAAAAGCCCTCATTATGTTGTAAGTTTATTACTTTACAAACAAAAACACCCAAGTTCTGGAACTTCGAATTCAAATGGTGGCTGTTACCCGTGGGTATGTATAAAAAAAAACGGTATGACAAAAATCTTTATTAGCCATATTACATATAAGAAGAAATAACAATTTTGACTTTGAATACCAGTGTTGTAAATCTTTGAACAATGAACAACTAATGTCCAGCAGTTCTTAATTGAATATTTCTGACTATTTTCGGTCAATCCCCATTGTCACAGATAACACGCAAGACTTTTAAGTTCCTGGATGTAAGTTAAAATACAAAGTCAGCCTCAAAGTATCTTTATTTGATAAAGATAAGAATAGTGTCATACAATATAGCTTAAGAACAGTTAAGGTAATAAAGGTTACATTGAGAGAGAGAGAGAGAGATATATATGCTTTATTACATCAGCCTAGAGCTTAGAAATAGTGTCAACAATAAAAACATTTAAATAACTAATAACAAGAATTAAAATAAATAAATAAATATGTTATGATAAAGTGTATAACATGTTCATGATGTGTTGCCAAGGTGCCTTCTTCTGCATCGGATAATGAACTCCTCCATGTTGTAGATAGGTTCCTCAGCCATCCACTGTTGTAGTCTTCTCTTAAGTGTCTTTGTGTCACTGCATTTGATTTCTGCTGGAAGCATATTGAACAAAGCAGCTCCGGCATACGATGGCTTCTTGGAGAATCTTGCCGTCTTGTGGACTGGAAGGTTATAGTCAGCGCCACCCCTGTGTTGTGTCCATGAACATCAGCATTTTTCAGCAGTCTCTGGCCAGAAGAAGATGATGACTTCACAAATGGATTTAAAAGATAAAAGGCTGGTCTTGAAGCCAGATTTTCAGATGTTGAGCAAACAGCGCTTTCGATTTTAAGGTGTTCTGGCAGTGAGTTCCGCATCTTGGCCCCCATGTAGCTGGTCTTCTTCTCCGTTGAGCTGAGTCTATGAATGAGTAAACAATAGTTGCTGGCGTGCCTGGTCATGTACTGGTGGGTTTGCATTCTGTTAAACAAAGCATCTTGGTGTGGATCTGTGTCTTAGAAAGAAAAAGCTGACAACTGTCAAGAACTTCTGTTCCCGAAGGGCTGCCCTACGGGTGGCTCTAGATTTCAGGTTACACAGGACTCTAACGGCTGGCTTTTGTTGAATAAGGACAGGTTGTAGGTTTCTGGCTATGGTGCCACCCCTCCAGGGGTGTAGTGGTCTTGAGCAGCGTGGGAACGGCATTCCCACACTAAAAAATGCTTTTCAATTTTTCATGACTTTTAAAATTTTTAAACAATTCGGGAGGAGGTTTCAGTTTTTCCTATGTGTTTCATACTCCTTAACCTGCTTCAGTAAAGTGCCTAGGTACCACACAATTACATTAATATTTATGATAACAGATAAAATTTTCGTTCCCCTCTGCCAATTACCACCACCACTGCACCCCTCACAGCGATTCTATATGGGACTCAAAAAGGACATGGTAGACTACTTTGGCTGTTGTCATGGCACAAACATCCGCTAGCTTTCCGCTAGTTTCCTAACATCATTAATGAAACTGTCAATAGGCTCACCTGGCTGCTGTCTTCTTTTCAAAAAATTTGCCCTTTCAAACACTATATTCTTTTTACATCCCAAATATTTTTCAAAACAATCTATTACCTTATCATAACTCTTCCTATCTTCTTCACTCAACTCAAAAGTTTCCAGTAAATCCTCTCCCTCATCACCTAAACAGTACACCAACATGTTGACCTGTTGACATTCATTCTTTGAATACAACCCTGAAGCCTGTCTGAAACGTTCAAACTTTCTCTTCCATTTAGGCCAATCTGATGGTCTTGTAAAGTCAAACCCTCCTGGAGGTGAGATATTGTACTGGGAAGTAATAATAATATGTTTATTGTCACATTTTTACAAAATAAATGGTTTCTATGACAAGACACAAAGAAACGAAATAAAGTTAAAAGAAACAACAAAAACAAAACAATGTTAACTACAAAATCCTACGACCACTGGTAAGACCTTGGAAGGAAAGTATAATTTAAATAATTTTCAACTAGCTATCCAAAAATTCTTGTACGCTATAAAACGATTTTTGAATTAAATATGTTTTAAGGTTATTTTTTATTGTATCTACACCGCAGCTTTTTATATTGTCAGGTAATTTATTGTGTAATTTTCGGCCGGCTTCGATAGGAAGCTTATCATAAATATGGAGTCTGTGATAATTTGGCCTAATTGATTGGTTTCTAATATTGTATGTATAATTTGGTTGCTGATCAAAGGAAAATTTTGATAAAATAACAATACCGTGTCAAAAATATTGAGACGGTAAAGGTAAAATTGATAAAGTTTTAAATGATTCCTTGCAGGAATCGATAATTAAGACGAGATAAAATTCTCATTGCTGTCTTTTGCAAAACAAAACTCTTTGGGTTTTGTTTCAGAGCAGTTACCCACAAAGAGACTGCATAAGAAATATGGGGATGAATTATTCCAAAATATGCTAATTTTAAAACATCTTGAGTATCAGAATAATTGGTCATATTTGGCTTCTCATCTTCAATTTGTACATCAGAGCTTTGTTTACACTTTGGTCTAGGCATATTTAAACTTCTGACACCATGAAGAGTTAACTAAAGTACTTAAAAATATTATTAGTATTAAATAAGTAGACTTTCCTAGCATGGAACAAAACAACAACTGATTTATTGTATTAGTTTACAATATGCAACACACCAAACATATGATTAATATAATATTAACATTTAACAATAATACCAACAGCACAGTATCAATATTGCTCTGACTGTTAAGATAATTTATATAATTTTGTTTAATTATACTGTTTATTACTCAAGACACTATTCATTGTGCAATATTGAATAAAGGATGTTTTGAATTTGAACATTTTTCATTTGCCTGATTACAAACAGTACTGTACTTTATTTTTCAGTGAACATTTCACTGTAACAGCAGTTATGAGGCTATGTTACGGAATAATTTCATTAATTTGTGATTGACTGTGATTTAAAGCGCGCCTCAGTTTCACATTGACAACTGATGCAAGGGTCTGCAAGTAAAAGTCAAAATACGCCTTTACTGTAAACTGTAAAACCAATTATTTACACTTACCATAAAGTTAAGAACATGATCTGTACCCTATAGAGTGATTCTCTGGAAAATGTACAAATACATATCAAGCCAACAACCTGGAGTCAAAAACCTGGAAATTGAACATTTTTAAGTAAATTTGTAGAAAGAGTATAACATCAAAGGTCTGGCTCTGTTAGAGAGTTGAGCCTATTCTTTTTCCAAAAATATCAATTTTGTTGGAAATTATTTTGAAAGGTGAATAATATACCCGCAAAACTCTTGCAAGGTTTTGGTTTGTCAGTTAGGTCGCATCAGCTGAAAGAAGGCCTCTTGTTTAGTCAGTTGTTACGTACAAGGTGTCACATGTTGTTCCTCGTGGGGACAAATTTTGCCTTTCCTTGAGAAGAAACAGACCATTAAGTAGAGAATAAATCAAATAAAAAATCGTAGACCAAATAAAAATTGTAGACACAAATGATTGACAGAATTTACATGGTTTCTTATGTCACTTGCTTTAAAATACACTTTCTGGTAGTAAAAAAAGGATTCAGAATTATTTACATTTCAAATACAGCTAACATTTTTGTATACAAAGTAAAATATTGTATATTTAGTAATTGGGATGAATTTTCACTTTTATTTCCGGTTTCAACCGTTGCTGGTCATTTACAAATGGTAGAATAAATAAAAACGTAAATGTTAACGATTATAAAGAAAATCTACTAAGAAAACATATTAGAATTTTAAATTGAAACTAAGACCTATGGAATATATTTTTTTATAGTTTTAAATTTTAATACTATATCAAATATTATTTCACATTAATATCTATCAACAAATAACAACATAATCAAAAATAAAATTATGCTCAACATATTTCCAATTACCCATAACCATAACTGCACTAACATGACAGTTTTTGAATAAAACAAACAATATAACGCTATGGAATACTTCTGGAATAAAATCTTCAAATTTATAAACTGTATAAAATTAAAAAAACCTGTTAAAGCAAAAATTATATCAAGAAGATAATGAAATATTTTATACAGTATTACAAATTCAAAACTTTAAGAAAATAAATTCTACAAGCCTTAGTTGAGTTTAAAATTCCCATATGTTTTCTTAATATATTTTACTTTGTTATTGTTGAACAATTCTTGTTATTGTTCACTTTTATTTTTTGTTTCTATTCTACCATTTGTAAATGAACAGCAATGGCCGAAACCGACAATTAAAATTAAATTTCATACCCATCACTACTCTGGAATATTATTTTTTTGCATACATAATTTTTCAGAGTCAGCACACTAAATACAATGAAAACTACTAACTTCTTTTTCTAGTAGTTTTGGTTTAAGCTTGCTATTTTCCCCAAAAACAGTTTTTTGCAAGACGTAAGCTTACTTATTTATAGTTTACTTATTAATAGTTTACTCAACACTACTAGTGATTGAAAAGGAAGTCAGGAGTGCAATGTGGTCTAACAAAGATGGTAAATAGCATTCGCCAGGTTAAAATACTGAATTTATCTGAAATCGATGTGATTAAATGACAAATTGTTCAAGACACTGATAAGGTGAGAATTTGTTCTATAGGAAATATGTTTGGGTTATTTTCACTGTATTGCTTATTTCCTCATTGCATTAATTTAATATTTATGTTTTGGATCTTCATCTCACCTACCAGCAAATATTTAGTTGTTTATAACAGTTGTTTTTCTTTTCAAGGAAATAGTCAATAACCATAACAATAAGAAAAACGCAGGATTAGCCTAAATAACTTTCTCGCCGGTATCAGCAAAATATCATTGTAACCATCATTTGAGTAAACACCATGGTTTTAAAGAAAAAGCTGATCAAAGTAGATCTGACTAAACGTTAGAAATGTGCCATGATGATATTCCTGTAGTGCGTTAACTTAAAAAATGTAATACACTTAGTTGTTTCAGTTTATTAAATTACTTTATCCATAGATTGCTGATTCTAAGGGTTTTTGCATAAAATTTATAAATACAAACGTTTAAAACTTGGAACACCATTTAGGCTGATTTTGAGTGTGAGGTGATCAAAAATATCCATCACTTGACCTGGTCTTATTTGTTATACGTAGCTACAATAAGTAATATAAAATAGTTATGTTCTAAATTTTGCTAATTTACTTTACACCTTTTCACAATTTTATTGTTTTATTAAACTTTTTATCACCGACGATTAATTACAGTAGAGCCATGATAACTTGAATTCCTGAACTTGTTAAAAACCCTCTACTGATTTCATGATTTCTAAGACTAAATCAGTTTCCTAAAACCCTCCTCATACCTGCTAGTTTCCATTTTGTTTTTACCAAAGGAAATTTCCTTTGGAAAAATGAGATATTCATGCCTTCCACATGGTAAGATCTAAATCCGGGACCATGAAATGAGCCTCGATCCTGACTACCAGAAGAGTTTGGGAATTTTTCCAAAACTTTATAATTTATATACATATGTAGTATCATCTCTACAAATCGCATTTTTTGTCTGATTTTCACTAAATTTGGTACAAATGTTCAAATTGTGTTGGGCAAATACCTTGGTCGAGTTTGTTAACTAGCAAAATCGGTCTACCGTAATCTCTCTTTTTGGGGAGACTTTTAAAATGATTTAAAAACAGTACATTTCGTCGGATTTTTATGAAATTTGAAATAAATATGTATTTTGTTATTATACATTAATATACTAAACATTATGAAAATCCATCAAGTCGTTTCAAAATGGCGGCCAAAAAAGTGATTTGTCATTATAACAGCAGAACAAGTACAGTAGTCCGAAAATGTAATTGTGTCCTGTAATTGAAATTTAAAATGTATTTTACTTTCTTGATATGTAGTATAACCTCCAGTAAAAACCCCATAAGCCTGAGGCTGTGAGCGTAGCGAAAGCCTCGTAACACCCGTCGTAATAGAAAATAGCAAAGAAAATTCAGTTCACTCTTGCCAGCGGCGCTTTACCGCTTGGCTGGTGTCAACCTGGTTTTTTATCTTCCATACCTCTTCTGTATTTGGCAAGACACTGGAACGAAAAATCATTAACCTAGTCAAATATAACTTTTGCAAATCATGGTCCTTTAATGGCATTCTTAGAGACTTTCACTTAAATGCAAACTTTTAGTGACTGCTTCTTGTTCAAACTATAGAGGTCAAACTCATAAAACTACATGATATAGGCTGCAATGGTGAAGGAACACTAAACTTTGATTTTTATTTTTAACCTTAACTCAAACTTGATATCTGGAATTGCAATTAGAGTTATTGAAGTCCACTGTAATGTCACTAATCTCCCGTGTATTTTAAATGGCAACCACGGGTGTGAACTATCACTGTCCTTTTAAAGCATTATTTTTCTCTAGGCCTTTGGCCAAAATATTTCACTAAACGATTACAAAATATAAAAGTATGATACCATGCAGCACCCCTGCGCTCAAGTTTCCTAGTATTCAAATCCTGACATTAGGTGAGAAGTCTACTTGTCCCTATTGGCTTTACTTGTACAAGCTACCCAGTCTAGGATATGAGCTCCGAATTAAGGTGGAAACAGCCACACTGACAGGAGGAGTACAGTACAATCTCACGAATCACGCCCTATATCGAGATCGGAAGCGCCGAATTCGCGAATATGCCGGATTAATGGTTTACTAAAAATGGAGGAAGATTCATTAATCTTAAAGAATGATTTGATTTCATTCTTTTTCTTCCTTATGTTCACAAATTTTTGATCTGCCAAAGTTGAATTCCTTGGAGAGCGTAGCTAGCTTATCACCACTTTCTAATCTTTTTAAAATCACATACTTTTTATCTATTGTCAAAGTAAAATCTTTACGTTTTTTAACATCTCACGGAACGGAAGCATAGATTAGCAATAAATAACACACACTTCTCTGGCTGTCTGCAGTGAACTGAAGTTATCGATACGGACAACATAATTCATGCGCTCTACAGACAAGTAGAGACTTGACAACAGGTGGCTAGTTGACGCGGTTACAGCGCCGGATCACTGGACGTGTCGGAGTTGTGAACGGCTGGATTGTAGACTGTACTGTACTTATTTACACAGTTCAGAATGTCACAGTCTTTTACTACAACAATTTTGAAATGTTTAGGATTGGTTTGGTTTAAAGCGGTTTGAAAACAATAATAACAACAAGGCAATGTATATCTTTGTTAATAAGAAATCACAAATATACAAACAATAAATATAAGGATAGTTCTAGAATAAACTCACTCATTAGACCACTTTACTGTGAAAAATAATTCCTCAGCAACTGACAACGCAACATCTAACCAAGAAATGAAGATCAAGGACTTTATATAATTACTGTATCCACAAATAATTTAATATTAATTCTATATATACATGTAATATCTCTCTAGATATCAATTTGACACCATACTGTACTCTAAGCATCAAGATGTTTCTGACAGTTTTTTTCAAATTTAAAGCTGAATAATATATACAAATCATTGTACCTAAGTGTATTGATCCTATTTTAGAAATTCCGTAATATAAAAAAAAACTCATATACATTCAATTTTTCGGTATTACACATTTTCAATATATAATATACAAATACAACACTCACATAAATACATCAAAAATAATTTATTGATCATAACTTATCCCAAGATTTTTCTCCACAAAAACAAATGTATAAAAAATAAAATAACAAATCTAAGTTTTTAGGTAACAAATATCAGGTGTGTATCCAGACTTTCTATCGGTGCGACATAACCCCCAAATTCAGAACACCCCATGACTGGGGAATATGGGTTCCGGGAGTATTTTCACGAGCAAATTTGTAACGCTCTAGACATTTTAGAATTATGTAAAACAGCATATGTAATAAAAGATAAATAAACATGTCTCTAAATAATAGCTTAAGTAACTAAGAGTGAAATTTACAGCTTAATCATTTATACAAATTATTGTACCTACCAAGTGTAACAATCCACCTACAAGACAATCCGTAATATACAAAAGATTTTATATACATTTAAAACCGGTATCATATCTTTTGAAACCCACGATATACAAAAAACTCACATAAATTGATCAAAAACAATTTATTTAATAGCTTACATCAGGATTTTCTCCAAAAAAATTAAAAAATAATCTATGATGGGGTTGTATGGAGTTGTTTCATTCTAGGTTTTATTCTTAAAACTAAATAATAGGCTTTTGGGTAACAAAAATCAGGTGTGGATCCAGGATCAGGTGTTCTATGGGTGCGATATGACCCTAATATGTAACGCAACATGACTGGGGAAGACAGGTTCCCAAGAGCAAATTTTTAAAACTTAAGACTTTCAATCTCTATTTTAAAACAATGTTTAATAATCCCACAAAACCTACAGTTTTGCAAGATTTGGAGGAAAATTTGGTTTTTTACTTAACATTAATATAAAGTTATAAACTGTCTTCTAAAAAACTGGTTACCCACATCGTTTGATTGTCAAAACCGTGTTGAGTAGTTTCTCCCGGACTTGATTGATGACCAAGAGGTCCCGCGGACGCTATTAATGGCGGGGTCGACAAATAGTTTTGCTAGAAATATAAAAAATAGGAGCCTGACTAAAACAACCCATTTCCAAGAACTAAATAAAAATAATCATTACACTATTGGTTTTTCTTAGCAAGTTGTGAATTATTATTTTTAACGTTTCTTTTTCTTGACTGCCAGAAGGACAGGGAAACTGTTCTGGATCCACCACTGACAAAAAGAAAATATCTACAACAGCTTGCAAGGTTGATTTCAATATAGGGATGTCTCACTTATGATAAACAAAACAATACAACAGATACGACATGATTTCAACATCAAAACAATCCATTCTTTAAAGCTTCAAATCTTACATGAAAGCAAGGGTATGCAAGGAATAAATAGTTTCATTCAACTGAGTGTTGTTTGATAGAAATGGAAGAAACACTGCATCTGAGGGACAATTGGGAGACACGACATTGAGCAAATCTATAAGGTGTTCTTTTATGGAAGGTTGAGTGTAGGAAAGAGGCCTTTCCGTAAACTTTACAAATAAACAGATTTTCTATTCTTTCTTCTATTCATCAAAAGTGTATCTGATTCTTTGCTAGCCAAAAACATTCAAAACAATTCTCCAGATAAACAATTCAAAAATTTGGAAGAATATTCTGAAGACTGTCGCAATTGCAAACGTCTCATCTTAAAATCCCAAGATAAAACGTTTTGATTTCAAAATTTATTCAAAGCATTTTACCACACTCTATGAGTAAGTAAAAAATAAATTTACGCTAAAAGGTTTGTACCAAAGGAAATAACAATGAGCAATTATCAGACATACCCTTACTTTTGAAGAAAACAACTAAAGTATTTATAATATAACACAGATAGTAACTTAATATTAATTTGTAAGAAAAGTTAAATGGCTACAATGAAAGTCCATTAAACCGGTACCTGATTATGGTGTTTTTTCAGTGATTTATTATCAGTTATATGCAAATGCACCTGAGCTTACATAAGTCAGGTGTGGGCCATGAAATGTAAGAGGAGAGAAGGTTGGTGCTCCTGACTAGTTTGTCATCATATTGCATATATTTATTAATTGAGTATTGTATTATGTACCACTGTATTAACTGTATCAATGTATACTCGTACTTGACTAAATTTAACTATGGTATTTGTTTTTGGGCTTATTCTGCCTTTCTCCGTCTTGTATCAAAACCAAAAGTCCATGTTGTCCACCCCTAATACAAGTGACAAACTATGGAGAGCCGAACTATCAAGTTTCTGATGTAATTATAAACAAACGATAAACGTTACTTTGATGTTTCTAAGATAAAAATGTGCAAATGGGACCTGTTCAACCAGAACAAACACTTGTATTTTGCTATAAAGGATTTGAGATAAGATTGCAAGCCCACTTTATAAATAAGAGCTATAGACGACCACTTAATGATAGAAACAGAATTTAAAGTACAAAATACAAATATTTTCCAGTCACTGACTGCTTAATAACAAGTTACTATTTTATTTACTTTCTCAGAGTCTGGCTTGTGATCTTGGTTTAGGCATGAGTGCATTTCTTGCACTTTTTGTTTGCACACTTAAAAGATGTAGTCTTTAATCCTTCATTTATCAGTTTGACTTTAATAATCAAGTTCAGGATGTTTATGCACATTGCAAATGCAACCCCTAAGTGTGGTGTGTTTTTAGGCATTTTTTTCTTAGTTTTACGCTTTTACTTTTGAAAAGGCTGCAATTACCAAAATCCATAGTGTTTTCAATAGTCATTCCTGTGTGCTGTAGCGTTAAATTTTTGATATATTGCTATTTATTTATTTAACCAAAGAATAAAATAACATAGCCATATTAACGTTTCCTAATTTTACTTGTTTCTCTTTCTAATTTGTGTTTTGACAGGCTATCAATTTCTTAAGATGTAGCCTTAGGTTAGATCTTAGGTTAAGATATATAATTAAATGTAGTTCCTATATAAGTGTAGTCCTCTGAAGACGAATGGAACTGCCCGAAACGTTAGGAGTAGTTTTTCTCCAGAAGTAGCAGGAAAAGTCTGTTTCTTTCTTTTTACTAAATTGCTCTCCACCACTATTATGAACTTTCAAACTAACATTAACCAAAGAATTTAGCAAAATAGAACAAAGAAGATATTGGTTATTTATAACCAAAAAACAATCAAGGAGATAAAGCGTTTGTCTAATTCTTTGAGAGAACCGAGTACGGAGTAAACATATTTTAAAATTGGTTAGGAAATGCAAAAGTTTACTGCAATTACCCTTAAAACACGTTCAGGCTGTTTACATATTATTCAACTGAAGCGTTGCACTTCAACCGATATAGAATTGCATTTTTTGATACAAGCAAAGTAAATTTCAAACCCCAAACCCAATTGTAATTTTAGACTAACTTAAAACCTGGCATTATTGCACAACAGCATTGTTGAAAGTTTCAATACAGCCCCATATTTTCAATACTTCTCTTCTGGAGTTTATTTCACAAGCATGCCTCTAACATATGTAAAAAAGCCAAAATGAAATCTGCCCCTCGGATTGATGATAACATTTTCCATTTCCAAAAGAAAATAGATAACTTATTCTGCAAGGCCAAGCGGACCAAATAACACGACGATTGGATTGTTTACCCAGACTTCGAAACCAAACTCAGCAACGAATTTGCCATACCAAGACCAGATTCTACTACAGGTTCCTTTGTATCATAATGATAAGTTGTTGTGGTCCAAAGTAAAATACTGCAGGAAAAACTTTTGTTTTGTGTTATAAATTTTCACGTTTTTAGGCCTTGTAGGTTTTGAGAAATCATGACCACCCCAGTGAAGAGTGTACTGTACTTGGATGATGTGATTGGTTGATGTTTTAATAATGTTGGATGATAGATATACATGAGTGCTAATGTCGGATGATGAATTTTCCGTGTTTTGTGCTTTTAATAAGTGTTTCTATCTGAAGCGGGCTTATTGTAAGCCTGCATCCCTATCTCAAATCCTTATATTTGACAGTATTTCTATAGAGACATATTAACTTATCTTGCTATTATCTCCACAATTATGAGTTGATGTCAGCAACCCTTGCTTAAATATATATTTATACAAACATGTATTTCAACAGCCAGAAAAGATCACCTAGACTAAGGGAGTGAAAATGTACATATGTTGGTAAGTGTTTGATCTTGATGTAGGAAGGTAGCTCAGGTGGTCATACTTCGAGGAAGTCTTTCAGTAGGGTCGTTCTTCGCTTCTCCGCAATGTCGATTTGATTCTCTAGATCACCTCGATCCGTTGATTCTGCTCTCTCGATCTTCCAACTTAGATTTTCTATTTCTGCTTCCAGCTGAGCTTGTTGGTATTCAAACTGCAAAGTTGTTTCATTTTTTGTTTAAGTTACAAAAATGCTAAAGGATGGTTTTGTTGAAATGTTTGACCTGATCAGAATTCAACATACTCTGGGCTAATACTTTCAATAAACCCTGATTATCATAGAAATGGGGACAGAACAGTCACAACATTTTCAGTTAGGCTGTATAACAGTTATCAAACAGTGGCCATATAATTGATTTTTAGTTTATTCCTAGGCCTCAGCCTTTGGCCTTGGTTCTCGTAGTGAAAACCTTTGGTCTATTATCATGTTTCTTATGCCTTGGCTTACAGTCTCACCGTCTGTAACACGACGGATTAGCTTACACCTTGACCTTGTGGTGAGGTGTTACCATTAGACCAATTTTTGCCACTTAGTACTACCAAAGATAATGTTATGGTAAGTAGATTGTGCATATATGCCACATGGTTGAGGCAGCAAAATTAACATGTTCAGCAGCCCAACCACAGTTAGCGCTGCCGTCTCTCTGCCCCTTCAGCACCACATGCTCGAGTTTGTCCGATGTCAATGACTTTAATGTGACCAAATCGTGCAATTTTGGAGAACAGACAAACTTGTACGTGCGTCAATAGCTCTACTTGAGACTATTACAAGAATTCCCTCGCAGCGCTATCTGTACTTGGGCTGCCGCAACTGTTGGTTTTTCTGCCGCAGCCATTCGGCATCTATGGGCAATCTACTTACCATAACATTATCTTTGGTACTACCATTAGATGAATCACAGAAAAAATGTGCCCTGATGAGGGGTGCAGGCATAGATGAAGCCTGAAGGTTGAATTATATTATACTCTTTATACTAACCAGTTCTTTGCGTGGGCCAGGCTCCATGTAGTAAGCTTAAGGGTAGGTGTACTGAAGCGTATATCGACACTTGGCCAGGAGAGTGGCCGCATCCATCAAGTACTGCCAGTCTATCCAAGTTCCCGACGCAGTCATCACTTTCACGTTGATCCGGCTCTTTATCACTTCTAGCGTTTGTTTCTCCAGTTTCAGACTTTTCGAATGGTTTTCCCACTGTGCAAAAATAAATGTTACTGCATAACAATTAAGAAAAGTAGTTAAGTACAAAGAATTAAGTACTTAAAAGTGATGCTTCATTTGTGACTCATGGAAAGTTTGTGAACAGCAAAAAGTGGTGTCTTTTCTATTACAAGACCTCCTGGCTTAAACTATTTATATCCACAAAGTACAGAAGTGCCCGTATTTAATAACACTGACTTCAACGTGTCTTTAAATATTTTAAATAATCTTTACAGTAGACTCCCGTAAGTTCGGCCTTGGTTAGTTTGGTCTCAGCTTAATCCAGCCGTCTCCCTGAGCATGAACTACGCAATTGCCGGAAGCGAACAGGCAGCAAGTCTCAACTGGTTTTTGGTTTTCTTTGTTTAGTTCATCAATTCATGTTGTGCATTCATACTGTGCAGTCGCGTGAGGCTCATCCTTGCAGTAGGCTTACAGTCTGTGATTTTTGTTTCACTGGCGGTTTTTACTGTTGTGTATTCGTATACATTGGCATCGGTTAATTGGACAACTTATAAGTTTGGCCTAGGGTCCAGTCCAAACTTACGAGAGTCTACTGTACATATCATTTTGAATTGTACGCCATTACAATGTTTTTTAGTTTTGTTTACAGATATATGATATTAAGTAAGATTTTATTATGAAAAAAAAACTAAGATGGACTAGGGGAAGTTTAATTTCATCACTACACTGTTACAAAACCCTTCAGTACACATCCCAACGTGTCCAACTGCGCTAGTGACTACATTCTTGAAGCTTTTACCAAACTTCTGTTTTGATTCAACCGATTTGTACATTTTGGACTACTACTGTACCCAAAACAATATTTTACAACAGACTAAACAAATCTGATGGTTGCACCTTGACTATGATAACCACTGGACTAGGAAGGCACAAGACACATTTTAATTTGTTTAGACAGAAAACAGTTTTACTTGATAGCTTACTCTTTCGTAATAATGTAGATATTTCTTCAGAGCCTCCCTGGCCTGAGCGTGGATGGACTCGTTGGCTATGTTGGGGTTTTCTTTGTATCTGGAGCATTCGTAATACTCAGACCCGTGAGACTTCCAGTCCCCCAGGCACATCCAGCAGAAGTCGTGTTTGCAGTTGTAGCACTGCATGTGGTTGCACCCACCGTTCTTCTCAATGCAAATGTGACATCTTGGACACTGAAAGCATTCCATCAATTCACTAAGTTTTATAAAAAAAACCTTGTTCTCAAGTGAGTGAGTTCTCATTGTAGCTTGTGCAGTTTGAAAGTTAATAATAATCCAACTTAAATTGTTTTATTGGCTGCTAGAATGTATTGAAGTTATTGTAGTGAATTTAAAAAGTTTTGGTAAGTAGTGTATTATTTTTTTAGTGCTCCCCGGCTGGGGTCTAGGCCAATGCTGTACATGTGTTTTAACAGTGTTTTTCTGGGTTTTGTCTTTATTGCAAATGAAAATTTTTGTTACCAAAAGTTTGTTTTGTCAATGAGCAATACGGAACAGCAACAAATATAAAATGTTTACTTACTGATGTAAATAAAACATGTTTTTCTTTCTTTCTTATTCAATTAAAGTGTTGAACTGTTTTAAAAAATGTGGAAAGCCTTGCCAATATTACATGACTAGTTTAAATGTTTCGGAAAGTTACTAAATAGTAATTTAGCTCTCTAGTTTTGTCATCCGTGAAAAGTTTGATTGGGATCAGTAAACCTCGCTTAAACTAAAAGACTAAACTACTGAAAGCTCTCTCTGCTAAGACTGCTTTCATTACATAAACATCACAACTGATGGAGTGACTGGTTAAACTGCTAACAGCTGTAAATCTAATAACTGTCCAAGATCCATTAATTTTTAAACATTCAGTAAGTCTGAGTTTGTGTTCAGAAATGGTTAGTGCCATAGTGGACCTTTGGTGAATCGTTTCTAATGTGTATATTTTAATCATTGCTGTGAAGTGTTCCATATTTCTATTTCGCTTACGGGTACATCAAACTTAACTCTTAGGCTTTTGCGACCGGTGTCACAACTATAATCTAGTTCTTCCGGTTCACACTGTGTCAAAACTTCATAATTAGCCTAAAATATTTTGGTCTCCCAGAGGAGTACCATCTTCAGTCACTGATTGGCTGAAACTGAGCTACTTGCTGCCTGCTATCCTATTGGTGGCAGAGCTGCCAACCGTTCAATGGAGCAGGGATGCCAACTGTCGATGTTCTCATTGGCTGTGACACTAACGAAAAGACTTCTCCAGAACTGGTTGCCAGCTTCTGGAAAGTTTAATGCTGTCTTCGTTGTTGAAGTTATTATCATTTTTAATTATTACAATGGTTTCTCGAATAACTCTTGGGTAGTAATGTGAAATTTTGGCCAATACTTTGGCTTTGTCAAATTCAACTGCATGTTTTGTGTTGTAATAAAATGTTCTGCTATGGCCGACTTTTCAACGTCTTCGTGTTTTATATCTGATGTGTTTCTGAACTCTCATTGAAATTAATCTTTTAGTCTCGCCAATATAAACCGAACCGCAACTGCAAGGAATTTTTGTTAGGGTCACTGCTTGTCATGTACTATGCACTGTTCCACAGCCACATTTCCTATGGATTGTTGCTTTGGGGACATGCTACCAGATGCTCGTCGGTCCTAATCTTGCAAAAGGCAGTGCTAAGGATCATATCTTCAAGTGAAAGACTTGCCCACTGCAGACCAATCTTTCGGAAGCTTGATGTACTCACCGTCTATGGTCAGTACATTGTCAACTGTGCCATTTACGCTAAAGGGAAAATCCCAGAGGTTCCTACCGGTGAGATCCATCACTACAACGTGAGAAACAGAGCAGCAGTTGACATTCCCAGGTGCAGGCTGGAAAGGACACGATCTTCATTCCAAATTATGGCGTGGAGAATATACAACAAGCTGCCGGCGAGAGTGACAAGTTTAGACACTAAATCATTCTTGCAAGTGCTGAAGGGGTGGGTGTGCGATAAAGCCTACTATTCCTTGAGGGAGTTTTTTGAGGACCCTCTGGACAGTCTGGTTGTTTGATCTGTGCACCACCGCTACCGCCATCTTGTATAAAGTATGTGTTTTGTAAATATTTCTTGTGATATGTAAAGTATTTATTTAATTTTTGAAGACGCAGCCTATCCAGTGACACTGGTCAGCGGCAAAGAAGTGGTAATAGGGTAATAAGAACATCGACAGCTGGCATCCTTGCTCCATTGGACAGTTGGCAGCCCTGCCACTAGTAGGATGGCAGACAGCAAGTAGCTCAGTTTCAGCCAATCAATGATCAAAGATGGTACTCCACAGCGAGACCAAAATATTTCAGGCTAATTGTGAAGTTTTGACGCAGTGTGAACCGGAAGAATTAGATTATACCAGCTTAAGCTGATATACTTTCTATCAGCCATTCAATCTAAGTTGTATAGCTTGCCAATCTCAGGAAAGGAACGATACAAACTTATAAGTAATTGTGTCAAGTCAAAATATCTCTATTGCATTATCATCAAGATAAGTACAGTGTCACAGTTGTACAATTTGTTTAAGAAGGCTGATCTTGTAGCCAGGTCTTCCAAGTGTTGTCCAAATAGTTGCTTTTCAGTTGTCTTCAGTTTGGCTTTTTTTGAAATTGTTCCAAAATAATTCCAAAACATATTTGTTTTCTGTTGGTTGGTTCAATTGAGTTGAGTTTGTTAAGTAATAAAGTTAAATCTAGACCTGATCTGACCTTTCTTCTTAGGAACTTAAGGAGAGAGTACAAATGTAAAATTAAAGGAGCCAAGCAGGCCGCAAATTCTAACTTAGTTGTTTTTATTTTATTTGTGTTCTACTTTTCCAGAAAAGCTGAACAAATCGAACAATGTAGCTGCCAATTAAGATTAGAATAAAATTCAGTTTGAAACTTACATCCTTGGTGTGTGCACTGATGTAGTTTGCGGTTTCACTGTCGTCTGCACATTTCGTGAGCCACTTCCTTATGGTGCCACAGTCAGTCGGGGCATGGTAGTCTGTCCCACACCTGAAGCTGGAAACAATATAACATGTACCAAACACCGTAACTGAGAGCAACATTTCAACAACCAGTTTTGCCAAAAGTGTAACTAATATAAAAGTTTTGTTTTGAATTCTCTTCTTATTGTTAATTTATGAATGGAAAAGACTTTGGTTTTCAGAAACCAAGAAATATGTTTGGAAATAAAGAGGACTTTAGTTACTCCACAATGTAATTATGGTCAGACAAAACAAAACTCAAAACTTTTTAAGTACACTAAAGTCCCACTAATCCGAACCCCTCTTATCCAAAAATCCGCCTGTTAGGGGGAAACAATCTATACAATTTTTGAGTTGGTAAAATAAATAAAATTATTGTCCAAGTTATGTCATACTGTATGTGTTTAATAACGAACCAGCACTCACAATGACGCACTATACACGCAGATATGCACACAAACACTGAATCAGGCCTACTGCCACATCCGTCTGGGTACTTCCCGTCATGGCTGCGTATGTTATTTCCGCTGTTTATTATTGCACTGTACTACAGGATTAAAATATACAATTTCCTACATTTAAATACAAAATATTAGTCACTCAAAGTCAATATAGGACCGTATAAGGTCAATAAGTGCCAATAAGTCCAATATGATCAATAAGTGGTTTTATAAGTGCCAAAATTTCGCTTAATCAGAATTTTTGCTAATCCAAACAGGGTGCGGTCCTAATTAGTATCGGATAAGCGGGACTCTAGTGTATGACTTTTTGAATATTGAAATGTTTTCTATGGAGGGACTTGTTCACCTCAGAACAAAATAATATTTAAGGCAGAAATAAAAGAATATTTTATATTTTTCTCTCGGGTAGGTAAGGTGAAAGTAGAAATTCTAGTCCATCTACTGTTTCAAAAACATTGGCTTGAGAAATGTAACAAGCAGGTGTACCATACTTGTGTTTCAATTCAAGTCCCAATCCACTCTAACTTGTTACTGGGAGAAACACAAATTGTAAATTAATTGGATTGCAAATGGAAATTAGTGAATCCTAGCACTTGGCTAGGAAAAAGTTACACTTTAGGTTGTCTGTTGGTTTGGTTATAGTTTATAGATACAATAGAAGGTAGGATAACAAATTTCGTAGAATCTATCCTTATATATACAACAACTCAATTATGCAAATTCTAACCCACTTCCAGATGAGCTAGAAACTTGAAATTGAACAGAATCAGACAGAAAGTTGCCAAACGTGAAGATTTTCAACCAGGACCCCTTAAAACGTGTAGAACTAGTTTCAAAATCTTTTGCAAAGTAACCCTGCATTGAATTGAGCAATGCATTCTAGGGAAAGTCTTTCCAGTTTGTATATAAAGGGGAGCAAGGCCTATAAATGAGTTGGACCTGACTTCTCATAAGTCAAGCGAAGCAAGACCACTGTTAGCTTGAAACACTCTTCAAGAAGTTATCAGTTTCTGTCTTCACTAGAGTCCCGCTAATCGGAAAATGTGTTGGTAAAATAAAATAAAACTAGTTTAGTTAAGTTATGTCATACTGTATGTGTTTAATAATGAACCAGTACTAACGCACTATACACGCAGGTATGCGTACAAACAATACCTTTGAACAAAACACATCCACTCGGTGGGGTAGCAAGCGACACACTGACAGTATGACATATTGAGTCATCGCTTGTTTTAAACGGTTAACTGTACTGAGTAGGACTGGGCGCTGGGGTTGGGAGAGGAGAGGTCAGTGTCCTGCTGTTACACACGTAGGCCCTACTTCCACAGGCCTACGTCACCCCGACCCCCGTGCCCCGAGGCCCATGTACTGCCCGTCATAACTGACGTTACTTCCGCCGAGCTGTTTATTATTGCAGTGTACTACAGGATTAAAATACATAACTTTTTACATTTAAATATAAAGTGTTAGTCGCTCAAAGTCAATATATGAACTTATAAGGTCATGCATCAACATATGCCAAAAATCCTCTTTATCCGAATTTTTGCTTATCCGAACAGGGTCTGGTCCCAATTAGTTCAGATTAGCAGGACTCTTAGTGTAAATTTATTCACCAAGTAGGGAAGTAGATTACCAGAAAGCAGTTTTGCAGTAGGAGCAAATGGCACGCTTGGCTTGAGGTTCTTTGCTGCGCAGCAGTACTTGACAGTTGGGGCCCGGACAGAAGCGCAGCTGAGGGTGAGACTTGACGTAGTCTCTGAATATGAACTGTTGGAACCTCTCTCGCAACTGTGGCTTGGTCAGCAATGTCAGTACAAAGTCCTCTGTGGCCAGCACCTCACATTCTTGTGCCATGCAAGCGATGGCTAACACATGTTTCAATCTCACTTTACACACTCATACACATATTTTTAAAACATATCCACATTTTCTGAATAAAAATATGTATCTAATATTTTAAGAATCTAACTGGTTGCTGGTATTTCAGAGCAAGCTAGATCGGTTTGAGTAATGTTCTCTGTTCATTAGCTTGAAATAGTAGCCTATCAAGTAATGTTAGCGAGAAATTTGTGTCGTTCCCTATTATTTTACAACGGTGACAACGGTGAATGCGGTGACAAGAATTTTTTAAACTCCTAATAAACAAAAATGAAACTAAGGTGAGGTTGTGTCAAACTGTAACATAATCAAAAGGGTGGGTTTGCCATCAAACGTAATTTGAAACAGTGGATGTATTAATGTTCAAATGAACCACTAAAAATTGTATGTTCTTTTTATTCTTATCATCAACATTAATATTCTCATATCTAAATAATAGTGCGGCATGTAGATTTGAAACAGCACCAAATAAACCTGATTTTTGCAAAAGGTTTTATTTTACAATATACCTGCACACACCACCCAGTACATACTAATGACAATCTGGAATCTTGTTAACTGTTCTACTACTAGAAACTTCTATCTGAAATGATTGATGGTTACTTCCAAAGTGTAGGTTTAAGCGTCTGTTTGTTAGCATGTACACGTCAAATGGTGATATTCTTTGAATGTTTCAATTGATATTAAATATATCCTGCCTTGCAAGCTTGCAACTTCCTTAAAACACAAATGTTCAGCCGTGGCTTGGACAGCAAGCACCTCACTACAGCTAAATTAGTGCCAAAAGGTAGATTTTTATACAACAATATCCCTGTGTAAAACATCGGTTGACAAACGCTACCTAATAATATCACTGGCTTACAGACTCTGAACCTTTGCAATGATACCCTCGTGAAGTGCTAGAGGGCATTCTTAATATTTTAATTAAAGAATTTATTTATCCCAGTTTAGGACTTCTTTAAGTACTACACAATACCCTATTGCCTGTAAATCCTAAAACACAAATGTTTTCAAAAAAACTCATCTTTAGGATCTAGAGGCAATAAGGTATTTATAGTATTTTAATTACCGTACTTTTACAAGAAAACAATACACTCTTTTCAGCCACTTCAAGGGACAAACTACTCCCTACGTTTTGGGCAGTTGGGAAACTCCACCCATCTTCAAGGGCCTAATCTAATTAATCTACATTATTCTAATTACACTTAGTCTAAAACATAAACTAAAGAAGAACCTAACATAGCTTAAGCGGTGCTACATTTTGTATTAGTATGATTTTGTTTAAATTGAAAAACCTGTAAGGATGACAAAAATTGGATGGATCTCACCAGAGGCTGCTTTACTGGTACTGTCATTTTTTGTCATCCTCTTTACACGGTTTTCAATGATGTTTTCATCATACTAATAGGACCAATGTTTAGTTTTTCTTTTGTGTAGGTTTTACTTTAAGGCTAAGTATAATTAGAATAATGTAGATAATAGGTGCTTAAAACAGTGGAGTTTCCCAACTACCCAAAAAGTAGGGAGTAATTTTTTTCCTGAAGCGGCTGTAAAGTTCGTATTAATTTCTTGCAAATTAATCACTGCCACTATTATAACTTTTTACTCTACTGTGAGTGCTAAACAATTTACTAAGTTTAAAAGACTCACTTGTAGAATGCCCTTGAGATATTTGGACTTCAAAGTGCATAAACCAGCACTGGGTGCAAAACAAGTGTCCACAGGCAAGACTGCGAAACTTGTCGGGCAAGTAAGGCATTATACAGACTGGGCATGTGACTCGAGCACCGTGACTTGACAACGGCTCTGGTTGTGTCGGAGCCTTTATCTTGGAAGATATCAACAGTCGGGAAGCATCTGATCTGTATTCATTGATTATGGAAGAGATATTCCACTCGTGAGTGTGAAGCAGAACTTTCGTCAAGGACGGAATTATCTGTAACAAAACCCAAACCATGTTGTTGCTAATTTACACCTATTGCTCCAAATCCTGAATTAGGTTCATAATCCCAGGATTCATCCTGGGGTTTTAATAAAGCTGTTTTCTTTACTGAATGACTAAAGACTACCGTTTTTACTGGTTGAAGAATTTTATGGCGTTTGTATAGTTTGAAATAATTGAAAGAAAACAATGTTAAGATTCTCAACTGATTTTCATGGGGTTCAGACTTTGCACTTTATGTTTGAAATGTCCGAGGTCAGGGCCATGAACATGGTTATTCATGGATTCTCAACTATAGTAATAAGCAGCAAAATACCGTACATGTTCAGTCAACATTTTTTCAGTCACTTATCTTCAGGTAGTTAAAAGTTTTAAATGGCTTAAAAGAAGTCAATTTTTCACTGTTCAATCTTTAACTAGTTTTGAACTGATGGAAACCCCATGAGGTAGGTCTACTCAATATGGTAACTTCTTCATAAACAATCAATCACAAAATGCAATAAACTACCTTGGCTTTCAAGTCAAACCTCATGGGTTAAAACTTAAACATCATCTCTTACCTATTGAGCAAAAAAATCCAAATATAGCCTAGCTCTTCAATGTTTTCAAATCTTTGGAATAAAACAACTTTGAGGATTTAAGATGTTTTGAAAATAAATTTGGGGTGTTCAGATTGCGTTTGGGGGTAATGTCTAGTTGCTGCTAAGTGGAGGAGGAAGGAACTGTGTCATAAGTGTTGGCGGGGACAGTAACCCCTGGTAGTTCTTCAGTAACAAAGTAGGAGGAGAAAAAGCTCTCAGAACAGAAAGACTAGGGGAGAAATTAAGGTACTTGCTACCAATCAATTCCAATGATGGAACTTTGTAAAAGCACTTTGCTCTAAATATGAAATAGTCTGAATGTCAGTGTATTCCTCTATGTCCTTATTACTACAAAGTCTGTATGTTTGTGGTTCAGTGTTTATTGGGCCTAATATGTTCCTTTCCATTTTTTGGTTTGATCTAAACCATCTATTCTATTCTAACTCAAAGTTCAGAGTTTATATAAAGAGTTCTGATTTGATAACTAGGAATTCTGAGTGTCAGGTTTGAATACTTAAGAAGATTTTGACCTGCATTCTAAAATAATTGACTTTTTTTTCACCTTTAGGCGATACACTTTGTTTGCACTTTTAATTAAACCACAACACAGTTTTGCCATTAGACCCTCGATAAAACCCAGGACTAATGTGGCGGGAAGGTGGTCAGTTTGAAAATCCAGACGGTGAAGAACCACCGATAAGCATATCCTGGTACATTAGGATGGATAAATAGACTCAAGATGGTATTTGAAGTCCAGATAGGTTACTGACGTGTTTAGCTTCAGGAGCCACACACCTTAAAACCACTCACTCTAGTAGGCGGTACACACTAAGGTCTTACAAGACATAAAAAACACATTTAACGCGTTCAACAATGTATTTATTTCGTTTCAAAATACTAATGTTTTCACAATTTATGTACAATTCATATTTACAGTAAAAAGGTTTCTATTTTAAATAAAATTCCTCCCATCACAATGAACACTCTCTTGCGTCTCTTTGTCCGCCATCGTATCACACAATTTAATCTACGTTACACTAACACAATTATCACAATACAGATATCACATACTGTTGTTTATTTTGTGACTACAGCAGAGGCGGGGAGGTAAACTTCATCATCGCACTAGATAGACTGATATTATCGATCCACTCCCTGCTCAGTCTGCGTGGTGTATCCCTGAACCCAGCATCGATTTGCAAACTCAGAACTCAGTTGCATTTCTGCGTAGCTCGGTATTGTGGCGACGTTGAGTGCACTATATTGTCATTAAATATTGTTTAAATTACTAGCGTTTAACATTGATGTTAAAAATACTGTATGAAAAAAATATGTTTTTGTTTATTTTAATTTTAATTTTTTAACGGTGGTCGGACCATCCCAAATCGGTTAGTGAGGTCCCCGGCGTCTACCATGTACAACAGTTTTCCATGAAACCTTGTATGTAAATGTTTTGTGTAACACAGATTTTGACTTTGACTTGGGAACACATTTAGGGACTATATACTTACTTGTAAACTGTTACTCAAGGTTTCTACTGACTCATTGAACAGACGTTCAACTTCTTCAACGCTTAAGCAATCGTAGGAAAAGTACTCAGGATCTGCTTTGTGTAAATCAACCTGTTCGATATCGCAGTCATCACCATTGTAATAATGCATGTTGTAATAATCGTTATAGCTGATCTGTTCGTCTTCATCATCACTATAGTTCATGTCTGAGTCACTATCACCTTTCTGAAAAGAAACACAAAGTTTACAACGCATTTTGCTGTAAAACAGATAGTTTGTCACATCAATTAAAAGTGAGCAGTAGCGGCTGTGAAGTTGAGTTACGTCCTTAAAAATAAAAACATGCATTTTCTTGGAACACTTCACGCCAACAGTTTTATTCAGATTTTTATGAAAGAAACTTTGTTTTAAATATTTCGGCGACACCGCTGAGCCGAATTTCCATTTTAACTGACTTCAGAGAAACCAGGAGGTTTTAGTTTACCTACGGTGACTTTTTGTTGTTGTCTACTGTTTGTGAATAACTTTTGAACGTGGCCATCATTTTACACCCAGTTTGGGCTGATCCAAAGATCTTGACTCCATAATGGTCCCATTTAAATATCTTTTAGGTCGGACTAAAATGTCTATGTAAAAAAGTAATCCCACTTATAAGATCATGACCTAAATCCAAAAACTCAAGAAATTTGTTATTTGAATTTCTTGTTTTTACTATTAAACTAATAGAATTTTCAAAAGTCAGCAAGTCACTGCAGTACATTGTCATTTTTAAAATAAATCATATTTCAAACTGATCTGTAGACAATTATAGGCATGAGGTGTCTCAAGAAAATGCTTGTTTTTACATTGCAATGCTTGTTTTTACATGGGACAAAAATCAAATTGGCCAACAGGTACTCTTAAATAGTAAAATTATGCATCAATTTTAAAAAGAGTCTCTCTTCAATAAAACACATTAGAGCTTTTCTTCATCAAAGTAAAAGGAAAGTCACTTTGTATAACCAAAACATCAGTCAAAGAAAGCAAACAGTGTCATATGGGATTCCACAAGGATCAATCTTTGAACCAATTTTATTTCTTTGTTTTCGTAAGAGGCGGCTAGATAGAGCATGCAAGGGTCCAACTCTGGACCAACCCTTGCTTATCACATGCTGAAAAACTGCAAATGTAGATTCAACCTTGTAAATGTACTTTAATGTGAAACAGTTTCTCTGGAAGCACAGACCCATTATACAACATTATTTTGATATAAAACTTAAGGGTAGTAGAAGAAATTTAATTGGGAATTATCATACTACCATCAAGTCACATATAAGTACACCTTTTAAAAATACTTACATCTGATGAATCCATTTGTCTGACTTAAAAATGAGGATTCTTCTAGTTGTTTGTAAGTATGTTGTCAAATATTATGTTTAAGATGTGTAACTTCTTTGAAATTGTGACCAGCAAAAACTCTGAAGATAGGTGGGTTTTCACAACTGTAAAATGACAGAAGTATATTTATTAGTATACTATAAACCATTTCAAATGTTTTACTCTATTAAACAGTTGATGTTTATGATAATTTAAACTACTGAACCATTAAATTCTCTTTGACAAGACAGTATTCTTTATTTGTAATTCCTTAAATAAATACAGCGGTGTCAGTACACGTAAAAGTAAGAGAATCCCTTTTTAATTGTTTTATTGGAAGACTTAAACATGATGAATTTCAGTCAATGATTGAGATATGTTAGATAATTATGTCATCAATTTGTTTATACCCTATTAATTTGTTCTCTGATTTAATTCACACATTAGATATTAAAGCTTCTCTTCAAACCTGTTTAAATGAAAGGAACCGTTCTTTGTGTTAATTAAGACACAAACTGGAACTTGCCGATACCTATGGTCGAAATACATTTCAAACCAGTCGGTAGAAAGGCAATATAGCAGTTTACTGGCCCAGATGGATGTTTTTCATCAAGTTGTAGCTCAAGATATTAGCGATGATCATACATTTATTTTTAAGACTGAAATGTTAACAATAGCGGTTTAGATACTTGTTTACAGCTATTGACTACAAAACAATATGCACCTGGCCTTAATACTCTTACTTGAATTTCAAGGTAGGTATGGACATTCCATGAGAGATAGGCATTCAAATGCAGTTTAACACTATCACTGCTACGGGTGCCTATGGGATCCGTGCAATTTGCATGTAAACATATGCAATTTTCATGTTTCAACATGTTGATCGCAGTGAAAGTGTTAATAACCTTTTAGGGGCTGAATCACACGGTTTGTCACTGAGTGAACCAGGTCAGTTCAAGTTGCCGCCGTAAGGTTTTTGGAATCCAATAATTAGGTGGTGAAGGTGGTTAAGTGGAAGAGAGGCCTTTATAGTCCTAACTTTGCCACAGAAATAAAGACTTATTTCATTTCATTTCAATTACAGCCAGTATTTCTATACTAATCAAGAGTCTCTAAAGCAACAATCTCTTGGATTCTAGAGGCAAACTTAGTTTCAATAAGTCAAGGCATACAGGCATAAGTCAAGAGTCATGGCATAAGTCATGGTTGTGTATCTTCGTGGGGAATTATTGGAAGACCCAGTAAAGCCAAAAGTAATTTTATTTTGGAAATAACTAAGTTTTTTTACACAAATAACCGTATACAGCTTCCCTACTGTTATTTAACCACATTGAACATTGTTTACTAAACTCAATATTATCAACAAAATATACTGCAAAAGATGTTTGCCTAGAAGCAACAAATACTTAAATCCGACCCTACTCCGTCTCGTCCAGTCTCCAACCAAAACCCTGAGTTCGAGTTCCCCATATAGCTCCCCATTTGTTACTTTTTAACATTTTGTTTGCAGTGAAAGTGTTAAATGATTCAGGTGGATGCAACTGTTGTTAACAGCATAAATAAATAATAAATCTTTTATTGCATAAACAATATGCATTGTATCGCAATCGTCAGTGTTTAAGGTTATCTAAAATTTTCCATTCATTCGCATTGAAGTATCTTTCAGACATACAGAGGTATTCATTCATTCATTTCATTCATTCGAATTCCCACTCCAGCCCAATAATCTGTCTGTTAGTTTGAACAGGTCTCCCAGTTATGTGTCATTTACTCGCCTGTGCTGTAAAATGCTTCCTGAGCTAGTATTGTTTTGAGACGAGATTTAAATGCCTTTGGCATATTGGCACCTTTAATCGAATTTGGAAGTCTGTTGACCAATATAACTCCTGCCCGTGAAGGCAAGCGTTCATGAGTTACCGTCCTGTGTCTCCCAGTTTGGTAATCATCCCTGCCTCGTTACGTAAGAGTGTATGTCTCTACCTCTTACGGGTGCACTTGGATCTCAAAAGAGACATGTTTCAAGAGAGACAAGGTAGTGTCAACAATTTTAGTTTTTGAAAGCTGGCTTGCGACTCTCTCCATTGAAGTTTTCGATTGTTCGATTGCTTGCTTTTGCAAAATGAAAAGCCTAGAAACATTTGCATTTGAGCAACTTCCCACAAGGCCAAACCGTAGGTAAGGTGTGGGTAGACAACTCCATAATCGCCGTCATCAGTACCTGAGTTGGGCAGTATTTTGAAAGTTGTCTGAAGACATAAATGCCTGAGGAAATTTTGGAGCAAACGTGTTCAACGTGGTAGTCCCAGGTCAACCCTTTATCAAGGTATATCCCAAGGAATTTCGTTGAATGAACCGCTTCAATTTCAGTTTCATCCAACATGACTGTTGGATTGTCACTTGCATCCGATTGCCGTAGGCAAAATTGAATGAAGGATTGAATGAATGAATAGAATAAACAATGGTATTCTCATTAAATTATAGTTTACAAGACTTTTTTTAGTCCCAGTTTCATACTAAGGTGGGTATTTATAAAATTGATATACAGTAAATATACAGAAGCACAGATTAGCATTTTTTAATAAGAAACCAACCGTTATGGGAGCAAAATTGTTTAAAGCATTATCAAAAGACCTACAAAATGAAATCTGTGTAATCAAATTCAAAACTAAACTAAAACACTTTCTGTTACAAAACCTATACTATTTTTTAAATGAATTTTTGTTTAGAGACAATAATATGTTACCTCTGTAAAACTTGTTATTGAAAATAATTGTTTAGATTATGTCCTTAATTTAACTTTGTATATTATTCTAGTTTAGATTAAATTGTTATTGTTAATTATACGAGCTGTAAGATTGTATTATCTACCTATTCGTTTGTATTGTTGACCTATATGTGAACAGGATTGTATCATATAAATAAAGAATGTTTGACTTTGACTGTGGCTTAACTAGAGGCTGTCTTTTCACGGACAAATAAATAAATTAAACCTCAAGTCCTGAATAATTTTAATTACAGAATGTAAGAAGTGCTTGCATAAGTCTCTACAGCATGATTGAACTCTCAAATTCCTAAACTTTGAGCTTGAACTAAATGGTCTTGATCCATGTTCCTGGAAAACAAGATGGGCGTTGAAAATGTCTTCTCCTAATTTTAGACACGCTAGGTAACATTTTTCAATTGATTACATTTTCTCCTCCGTCTTTTAAGTTGTTTGAGTCAGCTTGCAGTTTCAGTGTGGGAGGAAGTTTGTTTAACAGTTTGGCGATGTAGGAAGGGAAATAATTTTAATTACGGAATGTAGTTTGTGTTTGCAATAATAACACAGCCTCTACAGCAATACAGAGGCTACTGATTATTGTTCATTGAAAACAATGTTTCTTGCTACAATTTCTATATCGGAGTGATTGTGAAGTATATTGCAAACTGCTAAACTATGGTATTGTGTTTTGGGACAATAGCAAAGCAGCGAATAGTGTTTTTATTACAAATATTCCACACATACTAAAAAACGGTTTGTATGGTTTAAAAGAAAATTCCTATGCATTCAAAAGAAACAGTGAAATACACAGTTACAACACCAGGCAAGCAAAAACCATCCATCACATCCTGCATAACAGTGCAGTGGCACAAACTGGACCTACAACAAAATGCCTTCAAATCTTCATTAAAGTTACAAAATAAATACAAAATATTGATGAATCCCTGAAGTTTAGAAGAGCACTATAAAAATATCTACTCAGCAAGGCCTACTATTCAATACGAGAGTTCTTGGAAGAACAGTGAAATTACTCTGACGACACACAGCGGAATCGCTACCAGTGAGATGTCCAGAGGCGGCCCGAGGACCTGGCAACCCGGGCGGCCACCCAGGGGTGCAAGGAGGGTGGCAATTTTCGGGGAGCGCTGGATACATGCAGCTAAAAAAGGAATTCTTATGAGAGATGAGGGAAAAGACTTTTAAATTATTAACGATACCCAGAACAAAAAAGGAATTACATTTTATTAATTAACTATGCGAAAGTGTGTACTGCAACCATGCACATTATACATAAGTCAACAGGAAGCGTGAGGTGAGTCATTGCGCGTCAAGGCCCGGCCTTACCGCCCGTCCGTCCACGGTTTTCAGCTGTTTACTCTTCAGGTTAAAACACACACAAAAATGCCATTTTGTTTGTGACATGTTCCTTTCTATTTCAGGAGTTGAATAGTGATTATTCGTTTGAGTTGAGTAATTGATTTGTGTAAATAAGTTGGCGCCTGGAGGTGTATAGGGCAGGGTAATATTGTAACATGAGCTTTTTTTCTTAATCAAGTAGGGCAAAATTTTGGACATGGGCAGCTGAAAAGCAACAACAAGAGGAGGCCGTTCATAAAAGAAAACAAAACTAACTGTTTTAAAAAATTGCCTAATGCTAGTCTACAGTTTTTCATAAACATTTTATATTAAAAAATAATGCTTTCTATTCATATTCATAGTATTACTGGTAATGTAGTCAGTTATTTTTTTATGGTGAGTTATCACTATAAAACGGTTTTCAGCTGAAATTTTGCTTTGAAATTTCAAAACTTTTCCGGGGGAGCCCTCGGACTCCCTTTGGGTTGGGGGTACTCCCCGACCTTCTCTGGGGGCGCCGCCGTTAAGTCTGCCCAAGGGCGAATGCATGCTCGAGCCGCCCCTGGGGATGTCTTAAAGTATGTTAGTAAGTCAAATATTTCTTCATTGTTTACTCCTAAGAGGCCTATTACTTAATAGGCTATATAGGTAATTTTAAACTGCTCAGGTTGTCTTGGACACTAACTTCATCAGTAATTTTTATATTGTGAGGTACGTAGGTAGGCCAGAGGTCTAAAAGTTCAGTAACCCAAGAATTATTTTACTCTGCATAAGTCAACCAAGGATTTTATGTATTTATTTACTGGTTTATATGGAAACACAATTTAACATAACTATGTTTGTAAGACTATAGATTGTCTGCTACTATGTAGTTGTGTTGAGTTTACTGCACACACAGCAGTGACCAGCTATTATTTATGGTAAACTATGCACAAATGCATCAGTAGTACCGAACAGGATTGCCGTTTGTGACCGTTCTAGGTTAAAACTGTGTATCTTTAAGCCACTTTTTAATAGCCTAAACAAATAAGTAAAATATTTTGTAGAGCCCAGTTAACTAGCACCTATTTTTCCTGAATCATGTAAAATTGAATCCTAGCAGAAGCTTTTGACCCAGAGGTTACCCACTGCTACCAATGTGATAAATTACTAATAAGCTATATATTTTCATGGGTATGCAATGTAGTTTTGAAAAGACACACTGAAATCATCAGCCCATTTTCGAAAGAAATTTAAAAAGGACTAAGAGAGCAGTCTATCATTCTGAACTTGCATTTACTTAGGCTCCATCCCTTGTATCTATGTACCCTGATTGGGAAATACTGAATCAAGGCGTTCTCTAGGATATTTTATCTGGGAAAATACTGAAGCTTTTAACAATTCTCTTAAATTTCGAATCGTTATTTCTATTTCTTGATTGTAACCTTCAATCTGATCTTTGATTGTTAGGCCAAATAAAAAATATTGACGACTTGAACTACTAAATTAATGTCTATGGATATCAAGGAAAGATTTTATTAGAAGAATACCTTATTATATTTCAAGTAAGGTAGTGCTATTGGTGAAGAGCAGGATCCTAACTAATTTAATTTACACCATACATACTATTATGCCAAGCTAATATGCCAATAATCCTCTACTAGTCTTCATCTTCCTTCCATGACATTTTCTCTTGGCTTCTGCTTGACTACTCAACTAGCTGTTCTTCTATCTGTTGTTCTTTTTTTATCTCTCAGCCAGAGCAAACACTCTGTGGCTAAACTAGGACTATAACAAAATACTGTAGTAATCTAGTAAAGTATATCCATTCCCACTTTTATACTGTATATTGTATGTAATAAAAAAACTAAACCATGATAGCAGTTAAAATAAATGGTACCCTCTTAAAAAACAACTCAAGCGTGAAAATTGACGCACTTGTATGCGATCTAGTGGTGTCGTGCACGAACAGCGCAGTTCAAAATCGTGGACTTAGAGCGCAAGTTTGTTTACTTGCATTAGCCGGCTGGCCGACTCCCCCTCACACTCGACTGACGACTGATCACTCTCACTATCAATACAAGTGCGGGCATTCCCATTAGACCTAAACTTCCCCTCCCAATGCTCTGCTACACTCGGGACCAGATACACTGGCAATATAGCTGCGCAAGATGGTTTATAAGTATGCTTTACTTTTCCAACGAGTCGTAGTGTGCGAACAATTCTTTGAACGTCGTTTGGAATACTGAAAAATATTATATGAAATACTTATTATAACACAATTTTTCATAATTTGAACTCCTCGGACCTTTCTCCAATCATATTGTCAATCATTTATGATTTATCTTCTCGAAACATTTCTAATTCACATTCTCTTCCCCCTCTTGCTCCTGGTACTTCGGATTTCTCTGATTCTAATCCCTTACAAGAACAATAACTAGTCTTACCTTCAGGTTTTGGCCTGTAAATCCTACCATGCAATTGTTTATTTCATATGCGCATTTCGTAGCAGTTGTTCTACATCATCAGTAAAATTATGTATATTTACTAACAAAAATATAAAATAAAAACTTATATATACACTACACAGTCACTACTCACTTCACATCACTATTTACGCACTATTTTCGCACTCGTTCACGGGTCGCGGTCTGCGAATTGGGGGTACGGTGGCGAAACATCATCGGCTGAGCCCGGGTACTTGCACTGAAGACGTTTCTAGGTCAAGGGTGGGTCGAGCTGGAGCGGAGGGTTTTATCATTGACTTTCCATGGAATGTCAAAAACGGGTAGGATGGAAAGTCAATGGTTTTATTCTGTTAGGATTTAGAAAACCGCGGGGGCTGCTTTGGCTTGCTTCTTTTACTGCTGCTAACTGTCTTTCTACTTGCCGTGTGAATTTGAACAAAATTGAGTTTTTACGTCTTCTTTCTTATTCATGAGGGAATCTGACACATTTGGCCCAGATTCCCTTATGAATAAGAAAGAAGACGTAAAGAACTCATGGGCTCAGCACTCACAAGTCACAACTCAGTATAGACGAGTACATAAAGTTATGTGCCCTTTTTACTTAGATCGCTCTAACTTGTCCTCCATTTATTACAGTTTGTAACAGTTAAAGATTACAATATTTAATTTTCCCAGCTGTAGGACCTTGTGTTACTACAAGCATTGATTTTAAATGTATATTTAAAGACAATGGTGGTAGGCAGTGAGTGCAGCTTTTTCATATGAAATTGCTCTTATTCTTCTTAGACCGTATAAGCTAGTCGATAGTTTAGAGTACAATTTTTCTATTTGGTGGTTCCATGTAAGGTTTTGGTCTATTGTGATTCCCAAAAATTTAGTGTGGCTCAGAGTTGTAAAGTTTGTAGTCGTTTCTTCTATATAATTGTTGTTATATTCAGTTGTAAAATTTATTTGTACACTTTTTGATTGGTTGATTTTGAGATGCATGTGGTCAAGAACTTTTTACCTTTGTGTTCAAGGCTATACCACACATTTAAGCCAGCGGTACATTTCTAAGTGGATTCAACATAGGGATTCAACCAATACCTATTATGTTTTGGCAATGAATAGAGCCACAGTAGTTTTAAGTTCTTTTAAGGCGTCATTCCTAAAATATTGATTTTGGTTATTGTGGAAAGTCCTAAACATTGACTTTAAATATACATATTTAAAATCAATGGTCCTAAATATTTTGGGCACGACCGTGTCCTTTTTTTTTTTTTAAGTTATGAGCTTGCTATATTTTTTATAGTAGTACTTTTCTTTCATCGAAAACATAATTGATCTTATGTATTAGGTTTAAAGTCAATGGTAATACTTTATCTAAAGCTTATCACCAAACAATCTAATATAATCAACTTACGAAGTACTTAAAGCACGTAAGTTAATCGTTTGTTCATTATATGTTAAAAGTTGTATACGTTATCATATACTATTTCAGATGCCTGTCTTGTTCTCTTTGATGCCATAAAAAGGTGATGACTACGATTTAAAAAAAAATGGTTATCCACTAGATCATTTCTAGAGAACGATTTGAGAATTCGTTGGTTCGTAGGTTTTCACTGAAGGTTTTCACGAATACATTTTAATATTTGTTTCCACATTGACCATTAACTACGTAATTTAAAGTTTTATGATAAGGCATTGCCATGATTTCTATCAGAAAGTGTTTAGGCCTTTCAGCGAATCGTGTAAGAAGCCTAGCTTTGCGAACCGGTGTAACGAAATTCAAGGGGCAATTTGTTGATGGCAGATCTCAACTCCTGACATTAATTCGAAGTAAATGTAGGTAAGTCTATTGTCCTGCTCCAGGATATTATATTGAAGGTACTGTGCATAACTTGATCAGTGTTTGGAAGTTGAACCAATCACCAAGTTGGTTTAGATTTGGGCGTTGTTCCAATATAGTGACTTGTCTTCTAACTAGCAAAAACTGATTTAGCGCATTGACGAGAGGACCCCTATGCAAACACAAGTTTTTTAAAGGTGCGGAACATATTTAAAAATGACTTTAAAGTTGGGACTATTTTACGAGCGGAAGACACGCGGTGTACCGAGGCACTCTTACATTCACTTGGCTGTTACATTAGCTGGTTTATTCTCCCCCTTTTCAAATTAACTTAAAGGCTGAATAAGGTATTATGGTTAGGTTAGTTTATTTTTTATGTTAGTTGAATGGAGGAAGCCTCAGTGGAACAGCCACGAAGCTGTTCGCATCACTGCATCAACCGTTTATTTTATCTGCTGTACACTCTTTCATGCGTTCCACGTGTGAAGTGAAGTGCCATGTCCGTTACGGTAGTGGAAGGTGATAGTGCTACTTAAGAAAACATAGTTTTTAATGGTTTCCGCAACTTTCCTTAAATTAAAACCTCAATTTTTGGAGGTTTCAACTTTGAAAAGTGCAAAATAGACACCAGTCACTATACTGGAATTTTACCAAAATATAATTTAAAACATAATCAATTGCCAATTTATAAACAATGACATTCAATTAGCTCAATTCAACACTTCAATGAATTTAATCTCAGCAAATGCATGCAAACCAAATCATCTTGCACACATTTTAGCTTGCGACAGTCAACCTCAATTGTAGTCCTAAAGACATGTTGGGTGATGTTCCTCATATCAGAAGTCTACACAACTGAATTCCTTGAAATACATCTCTATTGAAGATTGACCTCAAGGGGTCATCACGTAGATAGTGTTTGCTCCAAGTTAGATTTAGGCATTTATGTTTTGAAGCAACAGTTCCAATATTGCCCAATTCAAGTCCTGATGAGCGCATATTTTGGACTAATCTCCACACACTTATCCTACGGATTGGCTTTGTGAAGAGTGGCACTAAAACACACTTCTCACGAATCTTCATCGATTGCAAAATTACGTATAAGAGAGTCAAGCAGATAAGTATTTCGAAGTTTTAAACTGTTGAAGCAACATTGCCTTGCCTCTACATTTTGGAAACATCACTTTTTCAAATCTAAATGCGATCCTATAATAGGAAGTGACATTCACCATTATGAAACTGGAGACGGGTAGAGCTACCGAATTGAAAGACACAAATGTTAATGAACATTTGCCTTCACAGGTACGAGTTCAATTTTTCTATACACTGTCAAACTTGATCTACGATGACCTAATCCTGCAGGCATTCAAAATTTCAACTTAAATTTCATGGCATACGATTGGTATAACGTGTACTCACCAAGTAGGGTCAAAGTGGATCTATTCAAATGAATTGCAGTGTGGATGAATATTAAAGAGTGAGATATGTGTGTATGTTTGAGTGGGACTTGAGCTAGTGGAAGATTTTAGATTGACTTGACAATTGTGATACATGTTTAATGTCTTACCTACCAATGGTGGGCTTTTTTATGGGCTAACCTTCTCACTTCAGATGAACAAACAAAATGGAGTTTTTGTTCTAAGTTATCAGGTAGATGAATGAATAATTAGTTTATTGCAAAGGACACAGCAGCAGAACTTGACTATAACACTAGAGTGGGCCCAACAGCACATACCGGGGAATTTTCAGTTTAATAAAACACAAAACTCAAGTCAAATTGTACTTAAACAAAAAAATTAAAAATGATTTGCTATACACATTGTTGCATAACCAACGCCTTTTTTTAAACCCTCATTAAACAAAATAATGTGAAGACAAGCTAAAAAAATGGAAAAATTAATTTTTAATGCAAATTACAAGGTGCAAGTGTGTACAGTCAGACCTTTATTTTAAAGTGTAACTCAACCTATCCTCTCATTATAGTTTTTGACTGACTACTTGAAGGCCCTGTAACCCCATGGGCAGCTTAATTACCAACTTGTAAGAAAATATGCTTGGTTTGATCTATAGATCAATAAAGTTGTGTTTATTATTTCACTTTTAAAGTTATGCAAGTGGTTCCTTGCTTTTGGTACACATGGTTTACCTTCGACCATTTCCTAGCATAACTGTAAAGTCACTTAACAAATTGTTAGTGGCGACTGCGGGGATTGAACCCGTGTCACTGGAGTGATGAGTCCAGCTACAAATGTCAAAAAATTATTTTGTTAAGTATACCAAATGATTTAGCAGATTTTCCCGGCAATAAAAGCTGTTTTTGTAAATTACTTGTTGATAATTGATAAAACAAGGTAAAAAAGCACATTCCTATTCGGGTAAGGTTGTTATTAGAAGAGTGCTTAAAATTGTGATTGGAGACTGTAAAAATACTATATTCCTCGAAAGTCTGGCCAGGGGGTACATCTTCCCTGGACGCGACATTTGTTTCCCTTTTTAGCTGGCAACACCAAAAGGTTATGCAATTTAAATTGTGAAGAGAATATGTTTTCATTCTGTTCTTTTCTTTTAAATCTAGTACCACCACCGATGAAACATCTTCCCTTGCAAAAATGGGCTACACAACTTATCAACATCCACAACATAATAAAAGATTAGAGGATCCACCTATTATAATCCTGCACGGTCTTCTTGGATCCAAAAGCAACTGGGCATCTATGGCCAAAGGTCTTCTCAACAAGACAAAAAACAGGAGGGTGAGTAAACATAAATACTACACTATTTTTTGACCGACTTCAGTGAAGCGAGGAGGTTATACAAGTTGACTTTGGGCGATTTTTTTTTATGTCTGTTCACAATTACTTTTGAGCGAGGCGTTTTACACCCAGTTTGCTTTGATTGGTAGATCTTAACTCCATAGTGGTCCCATTTAAAATCTTTTTTGATGGGACTTATATTTCTATATAAAAAAGTAAAAAACCTAAAAAATCTCAAAACCACGTGTACTTGTTGCGTGTTATGCGTGGTAAAAACACTATTTTGAACCGGAAATGGATTTCTATAGCACTATTTCGATGTAGAATTAAATTTGCAACAAGGTAGTAGTCTTAAGTTCTTCTTAATCTTGGGTGTTGTTGAGATAAATAGATATTTTAGTCTAAAATACTCGAAAAAATGTCTTTGTTTGTATTTACAGAGTTCTAGGCGTAAAATATAGACTTGACCAAAGATTTGAAGGAACCATGTGAGGGTCAAATTTAATTGTCTTTAAGAATATATGTATATTTATTGTGATTATATTGAATTTACCGAGCTATGACCTCCTTCTCGCTCAAAAACACGTAATTTTTTATTATTTTTTATGTCTGTTCACAATTAATTTTGAGCTTGAGCATCATTTTACACCCAGTTTGCGTTGATTGGTAGATCTTTACTCCATAGTCGTCCCATTTAAATATCTTTTGATCAGACTTATATTTCTATATAAAAAAATAAAAAACCTCAAAAATTCTCGAAATTCCATGTACTTGTTAGCGTATTTTGTGTGGTAAAAACACTATTTAGAACCAGAAATGGGTTTCTATAGCACTATTTCGATGTAGAATTAAATTTGCAACAAGGTAGTAGTCTTAAGTTCTTCTAAATCTTGGGTGTTGTTGAGATAAATAGATATTTTACGTCTAAAATACTTGAAAAATGTCTTTGTTTGTTTGTACAGAGTTCTAGGCCAAAATATACACTTGACCAAAGATTTGAAGGTACTTTGTGCCAGTAAAATTTAATTGTCTTTCAGAAAATATATATATTTGTTATGATTACACACATATTTACGAGCTATGGCCTCCTTCTCGCTAAAACAAGTAATTTTGCATTTATTATTAGTTTTATAGCCATAGAAACTTTATTTTCAATATCTTAAACCTGGTTATGATAAGATTCTGTGAATAGCTATGTTCTCAACAAAAAAACCTATTTTATAGCTTTAAAACTTGTTATAGATTCTGTAAACAAGTATAAAATGTCCAAAATGTCATGCTGAAACTTGTACTCCATGCGTGCTTAGTGGTATAGGTCTCGCTTTGGAAGGTTATAAAATATTAAGGTACAAGGCTAATTAAAATTGAATTTTCCACAGCGTGGTTTTCATAAAATGTTTTATGAACTGTTAAAAAGCGATACATTTTACGCAAACAGGGGTTTTCCGTTTTAAGCTGATGATGTTTTCATTTGATGTGATGGATGTATATGATATGATAATAGTACCGTTCTGTCCAGAACATAACTTACTCAAAATTGTACCCCTGATACGTTTAAAATAAGTATATTTCTGGAGAAATTTTCAAAACAATCAGACACTTTAAGGGTAAGCGTGAACACCTCGTAAATCTGAACTGCATTTGTGTTTATTTCAACATTAATAAATTATGTACATAACCGTACAAAAACTTTAACTCATAAATAGTTCAGAAAATAGCTTGCCGACATATTTTAAAACTTTTAAGTTAAAGGAAAGGCAAAGTTAGAAAACACAAAATTGACAGCAAAATAAATCTCTACTAATTTGCCTAAAGGCTGACGGCGTTACTATGAGCAATGGCGGCTCATAATATAGCAAGCGATGCTAAAGGAAGAGCAAACTACTCATAAGTCATAAGGATACGGGCGAAACCTAACTAAACATGATCTTGTGAGCTGGCAATAAGCAAATGAGGCCAGCAACAACTAAGCGTCAATCACGGTGGGCGAACCACCTTGTCCTTTTAGCTTGACCAAGCACGAAACTACATTTCAGATTGGAACTACTCCTGCGAGCTTATTGCGAAGGCTCGTAATCAGCGAGCCATAAGCCAAATCGTCACCCTGATGCCCCATACCCTTGCAAAAGCGCTACGCTGATCGAAGCCAATCACTTAATGATCCTTGAGCATGCCATGGGAAAACAAGCGGCCTATGATCTACATTAATACCATAAGCAAAGGCCTCGAGGCCAATGGGCCAAGCGTTACCGTGATCAGGCGATTCTTTCCACTCCCGTGTAGCAGATTTGTGTCTTAAGTGCAGCGGTCTAATTGTCTACCTAGAAGAGCTGTACTCACAGCTATACTCAGTACACATTTACTTCAGTTTGTACTGAAGAAAATCACGTCAAACCAGCGATTGATACATGGGATGAAGGACTCAACCCTAGGGTCCGATTAGAGGGCTGCTTCCCTCCCAAACTGGCTGAGCTTTTTTTTAATAAATATTATATGATTCAACTACTTTAATTTCAAGACCTCATGACTTAATTACTAAGTTCGAGATAATATGATTACATTACACCACAAGTACAAAATCATTTAACAGCTTCAAAAATTGAATCGATATTTTCTTTGCCGTTACTGTATTTTTGTTTAACCATCTCGCCTATTATACATTTGTCTGATTGGAATTACTTTACCAAAAAAAACTGACTTCAAATAAAGATTTAAAAAATAAATATCAAAAATTGTGAAATAAAAACTTTTTAACAAAAAAATTGAACCGACTTCAAAAACAATCCAACAGTAAAATGCTATAAAAAGTGTGAAATAATTGGGTATTGCAATCCTGTATTGCTTTACATGATACATTTATAAACAATTTGTTACTGATGTGTTACGAACAAACAATAATTTATCCATTACACTACAGTAAGATATTACAGCTGTAACCATTTCATGGTAACCAATATGATAAATATTAATTTGCTAATACATATAAAAATACCATCAAATCGCACTATTTGCCATATTGTAGACTACAATTTAGGAGTTTTATAATCTTCATTCGCAAAAATATTGGAGTCGGTGCTGTTTCTTCAGATAATATTGCCTCAGCAGCAGTCAATATTTTTTAGCGAAAAGAATTATAAAACTCTAAATTAGTCTACAATATGGCAAATATGTCTTTATTTATTTTTAAGAATAATATTTATCATATTGGTTACCAAAACTACAGCTGTAATATCACTGTAATGTAATGGATAAATTATTGTTTGTTCGTATGTATCAGTAACTAATTGTTTATAAATGTATCATGTAACAATGAATACAATCCCAAATATTTCACACTTTTTACTGACGAATTGTTTGAAGTCGGAATTTTTGTTAAAAGACACATAGTTGTTGAGTGGCTCTGACCCTCTGGGCATCATTGGTAGAAAAATCGTGCAGTCTAAGTTATGTGAAAATAAAATTGCGCTTAGCCTCAAAACATACGGGAAAGACTGATCTTAACATTATTCGACTTTTCTAAAACATTTGAATCCATTTATATTCCACTTCTATTCATCAAACTCGCTAGTTTTGGATTCTCTGAAGGCAACTAAGTAAAATTGTACGAGACTGTTGAATGTTTCAGGTTGAACACCTGTGAGCTAGGGGGTTCCACAGGGCTCTAGGCTTGATCTAGTATTACTTCCCCTTTTATCTCAACAACATCAAAAAGCACATACATTATTCTATTTTTCATCTAAACGCTGACAATTTGCAGATTGACTGACATTTTTTCCTGCTGACATAACAAACAGTGTTGACTTGATGAACTTTGACATATAGGTCATAACACTTTGGGTGCACCGCTATAGTTAAAACTAAAAACTAAGACCCAGACTATTAGAATTGATAACATCAAAATTGGCGTCCTATCCTAAGTTTAAGATGAACAGACAGCCGTTTTATTTTTTGTGGCCTTTCAAGTAATCAATACTCTTCTATCCTAAGAATTTATGCTTCCAGTTTCCGTTGGTTGGTTTTCTCAATTGTTCTTCATCATACAACTAGACATTTCTCTTATTACCATTTAAGCCATTCTTCATTTGGAAATTTCATATTTGGAAATTCTTACTATCAAATTTCGTTTGATTAATATATTATACATTTCAAATACAGTAGAGTCCGGGTCATCCGCCATTCGGTTATCCGCCGTTCCATTTTATCCGCCAAACCTGCAGAATTTGCGCGCCGTAAGTGCTCTATTGTCGATGCGTCATTGACTGTGCGTGCTCTATTGCCGACGCGTCACTGACTGTACTGCAGGAATTTGACCTTGACGTTTCCCCCGCTACTGTCTTTCTTGCCAGCCTACCGCTTTTGTTATTCAGTTCAGTTGCTTGTTCGCTCCCGCGCAATACAGTACCTACGTGTGTGTTCAGTGTAAAGTAAAGCTATTCGTTTGTTAACTGTTTTTTAATTAGATTTAGTGATTGTATTATTGAGTGTTTGTTTTCAATCTTAGCTATGGAAAAACGAAAAAGGAAAAAGATTGTTTTATCAATGCAAGAAAACTTAGCATTGAGGAGACTGGATAAAGGGAAACACTGCAAAGGTAGCTGACGACTTTGGGGTTGGTCGTCGATGCGGTTGGAGATGGAGGAAAAACCGATCAGAAATAGAAAAATGGTGTTCCTCGCGAGTTACTGAAATCGACTTGAAAGACAGAAAAACAATGAAGAAAAGTGACTTTGAACAAACTAGTGAGGCCTTGTACATTTGTTTTGTCCAGTTTAGGGATAAAGGAGTGCCTATATCTGGGCCTATCCTAAAAGAGAAGTTGCACTTTCAAAAGAAATTTAAAGAAGGTGATGAAGAGTTTACAGCAAGTATCGGCTGGCTAGACCGATGGAAGAGCCCTGAGGAATTAGCCAACTGTCTATTTGTGGTGAGAAATTATCATCTAATTTTGAAGGAATGGCGGCATTCAAGAAAAAGTTTCACGCATTGATTGAACTTGAAAGTTTAACAGGTGATCAAATATTTAACTGCGATGAAACAGGCCTTAATTATAAATTGTTACCAAGTAAGAGTCTTGCAGCTAAAAGTGAATCAGCAGCTCCAGGTTATAAACGAGACAAAAGCGAGTGACCATTTTGGCCTGTAGCAATGCTACATCAAACCATAAAATGGAACTCTTAATGATTGGAAAATCTAAGAATCCCAGAGCTTTTAAGGGGATCTCAAAACATGCTCTGCCGGTCAAATATTCCAATCAAAAAAGTGCTTGGATGAGCAGTGAGATTTTTAAAGACTGGTTCTTTCAAGAATTTGTACCGTCTACAGAGAAATTTTTAAGAGACAACAAATTACCCAGAAAAGCACTTTTACTGTTGGATAATGCACCGAGTCATCCTGATGACAGTGAGCTTAAGGATGGAGATATAAGGGCCATGTTTCTACCCCCAAACGTAACTGCATTATGCCAACCTATGGACCAAGGAGTTTTGGAGACACTAAAAAGAAATTATAGAAGAAATCTCCTATCAACCATGATACAAGAAATTGAAGATGGCCGAGATTTTATCAGTAAGCTAAAAGCCATTAACTTGAAAGATGTATCCTATTGGATCGATGCCCTGGGACAAAGTCGGGGACAAACAATAGCAAGGTCATGGGACTAGCTGTTGGGAGAGGATGAAGAAACCACTGAAAACGACCCAGATGAAGTTCAGGGAACCATTTTGCCCTTAGTGCAACGTATCCCTGGATGTGAGGATGCATCTTTGGCTGAAGTTGGAGAGTGGCTCTCTGGAGATGACCAGCATGAAATAACAGACGAAAGAAATTGTCAATCTTGTTAACAGTAATGGTGCTGAAGGCGTTGAAGAACCAGAGACTGTTGAGCCTCAAAAGTTCCCCACAAAGAAGGAGTTAAAATTTCTGCTGCGATTAGATACCAACAGCAAGAAGAAGCCCATGCTGTAGACATTATGATGCTCCAGAGATGGCGAGACTTGGCAGCAAAGAAAAGAGATTCATCAGAAAGACAGACCAAGATTACTAGTTTTTTCGATCCTAAGCCACAATGGGTAGTAAGTCATTGTTAAACTGAATTTGTTTCAATACTGTATTTTTATTTTACTTTAGGCTTACGCTTTTATATTGTTCATTACCTGTACAGTACTTTCTTTGTTCAACATGTTTCTTAAATTACTCTTTTTAATTTTACTGTTTAAAACTTGGCGCTTGAATGTTCTATTGTATTACAGTATACATCTAAAACGATTTCTGTTCAATAAACACTGTTTACTGTGTAATATATGTGTTTTACTTTACCCTCCTATTATCCGCCTTTTAGCTTATCCGCCCTTCCGCCGGCCCGTTTATGGCGGATAACCGAGACTCTACTGTAGTACCAAAAGGTTGTAAATAGATTATGTAAAGCCACAGCTGCACAAATTCTGATTTCCTCTTGTAATACTTCAATAGTGGGGGGCACAGATTCACTGCTGCTTACATGCAGCTGCGAGTTTACCCGAAACCGATGTGCCGTGGTGAGGTATACAGATACTCCGCTCCCTACAGACAGAGAGTGGACTACACCTCACCACGGCGGATTATTTAGTTTTGCCCGACGAACGACCGTGTTTGTTGAATGTTGACCACTAATACTACTTATGATTCACGCCCTATAGTGTTCAAACCATAGAATTAAAGTGTTAATGAAGGCATAATGTTTGTCATTATTCATTACGAAACTTCCATTATACTTTCTTGCACGTTAACCAGAAACATATTCTGACTCTGAATGTTGTTAGGAAAGAAAGCTATGTAAAAGTTCAAGATATTCCTGCATGGGAGGGTGTTTAACTTTACCATTACCCCAACATTTACTGTGATTTATTTTATTATGACTGCTATCTCAGAATACGTTGGTATGTTCTTTATATTTTGGAGCAAAAGAGGTAAAAATAAAAAGTTTTGTGTCTACTTTCAAATTACAAGGATAGGTGCATCACAGGTAGTTTGATGCAAGTACCCGAGCAACAGCCTGCTTTTTGACAAAATACACACTATTATGGGTAAAAGCACTGAAAGACACATCAAATGTGGGGTCTTAGGCTCTCTCCACCGAGGTTTTATGGTTTTCTTCTCAAAGAGTACTGTAACTTTACAGTCATGATACTGTAACATATTTTACCCGTAGCAAAGCACAATTAAACAGCTAGTATTTATTATAAATATGTTATATTACAGGTGATAACTATGGATCTGCGTAACCACGGAGACAGTACACATTCATTTGAATTCACTTACGAGCTTATGGCAACTGACCTAGTCAAGTTCATGCATGGTGAATTCATACCAAAGGCCACTTTCATAGGTCACAGTCTTGGGGGTAGAGTGTGTATGCTGTTAGCAATGATTTATGTAAGTACCCTATAGTATAACAAATCACATAGCAGAAAACCGCCGTGTCAATACATGTTACACCTGATTTGAGGAGTTTTATAAATACGGTATTGAGTGAACCCCAAAGTTTAGTAACCTTACAGTGAGTCTTGACAGTTTTAAATTACTTGTAATTAAAAATCCAAAACTATAATCTAAATATTTGTTTTGGTCACAAAAGGTCATTTTCTGAACAAAATATACCCAGTTTAAAGTTGAATAATTTATACATTGTTGGTATGAAATAGCAGTGGTTTGTTATTAACATGGCAACGGCCAATATTATTTGTCAAACAACAAGAACTTTAAAATATTATTTTTCCTTTTCTTAAAATTTTACTTAAGGTCATAAAGTGTATGGCAAAACAAAGTTTTTTTTAAACACTGTGTTCATGCTCACAAAACTAACAACCTCGTATTATATTTTTCAGCCAATATTGGTAGAGAATTTGATAGTCGTTGACATTTCTCCCGTCGGCCAAAGTCCAAACATGCTGGGTCTTCTAAATATCTTTCGGGCTATTCGGGATTTGGAAATTGACCCCTTTGTAAGTGTGGCCGAGGCTCGGAAAGAAGCTGCTGTACAACTGAAAGAAACGATTAAGGTAGGAAACAAATTTTATTCTGCAGTAAAACCTCTGTTAACACTCGCTGCGCCGGATGCCTTAGGCCACAATTTGCTGTAGCAATGCAAAAATGCAAATCAAAATGTCTTTATTTAAAAAAATAAATACGTTTGTATACAACGAATAGTGTCGGCAATCCATGTTCTTTTTGTTAAGAGATTTAATAATTAGCCTAATACAATATACTTAAACCTAACATATACATACAATTACTCCAAGTAGACATCAATGGAGTATGGCAGTCTCTCAACCAAAAATATTTTAAGTATAGTTTTGAAAGTTTTAAAATTTAGTTCATTTTTATATTTGAAGGTAATTTTGAATTAAACAGCGCTCTTAGTTTTCTTTTTGTAAAACTCAAGATTGTGGCGAAAGCTCGTAATATCCTTTTTATGCCTAGTATTATATTGGTGATGAGGTTCAATTGGTTCCTTACTTGCCTTTCTAGCTAGACATATTGTTTCAAAAATATACTGACCATAAACTGTCAAAATCTTCAGACTCTTAAAATGTGACTTGATGGATGCATCAAATTTCAGCTGTAGTATAGTTTGTATAGCTCTTTTTTTGTAACAAGGATTTTGTTCAAAATTAATTTAGAAGTATCACCATACAACACTTTTCTTGTCAAGGGAAGATTCTTGACATTAAAAAACTACTATTAGGCTATGTAGATGTAAGACTGTCATTAATTTATATTCATGTTGGTTGTAATAACTTAAGACGAGGTTATCGGGGTGGCCCAGGGTACAATGGTGGTCACGGGAAACGTGAGGTGCTCCACTCAATGGCGGATCTTCTCTTCACTGCCAAGACACGATTCCCTAATGCAAAAATATTTTTAAATAGCGTTCTCACCCGGCGGGACATAAGCTACAAATCTTTGTTAAATTTTAATTGCCAGTTAGAGCTTATGTGTAACAATTTCAATGTAACGTTTGTTGAGGCAAATCGCTGTGTTGGCAGTGGAGATCTCTATCGGGATGGTGTTCATTTTAACCGACGAGGTGTCTCTCGACTGGGGTCACTGTTTGCGGATGTGATAGCCGAGGCTTTGAGTCCTCCCCCGACTGGCGTAGTTTCCCATGCTGATAGCGTGTCTGGTAGTCAACAGCTTGCTGATGACAGCCTTGTTGAGCCTCAGCGGCGGAAAACTAGTGAGCCGGGGAGGTAACAAGAACAATCGGATCAAGGTCACTCACCTCAATATCAGATCACTGAACACAGGTTTCGACAAAATGTGTTCCTTGGTGACAGACCTTGATTTCGATGTTTTTGGAGTCCCTGAAACATGGCTTCGCCCTGACACTCCGTCGCACCACTACCAGATTCCGGGGTATACCTTCTTGAGAAGCGATCGAAAAAACAACGAAGCTGGAGGGGTGTTGCGATGTACATCAAGGACAGTGTTGTCTTTGAACAACATTTCTTCTCTGATGAAGTAGACCCTGGTGTTGAATATCTGTGTGTTGTGATGAAGTGTAAGGGAACTAGGATAGCTTTATGTGTAGTGTACAGGCGCCCAGCATAAGATACACCACTTTGACGGCCTTATTTCGCTCCCTCTTTGTTGATCTTGCAGTGAAGTCAGTTGGTGTTATATTTGGGTGATCTGAACATTGACCTGAATAGAGGTTCAAGCTGAATCAAATTTTCTTCGTCGACTGTTAAAAGAATCTCATGCCGTTCAATTGATAAAGAGCCCACAAGAGTCACAGATTCCTCGGCACACTATTAGACCACATAGTTGTTGATAGGTCTGCGAGATTGTGAGGACTGGCGTAGTAGATGCTCCGGGCTTGGTTGATAATCGTGGAATCAGCATTACTGATCATAAGCTGATATATTGGAAATGAAATGCCCAACAGAAGAAAACTGCTCAAGTTTATTACATATAGAGATTTCTCAAAGTTCAACATTAATGAAGCAGTTGAGACAATTTCACAAATCAAGTGGGATACGGCAAATGAACTTATGGATGTTAATAATATTGAACAATTTTTTACTAAAAGTATCAGAAAAGTTTTTGATGAACATGCGCCCATTGTATGTAAAAGAGTTACTAAAGACAAAGCTCCCTGGAGAAGCGACGATATAAAGAACTTAACCAAGGCCAAGAACAAGAGTAGAGGGGAATATTGGAAAACCAGGAGCCTAGATGATTGGAATGCATACAAGGTTATCAGAAACCGATTGTATAATCTTATTCGAGCCAAGAAAAAAGAGTATTTTTCAGAGAATTTGACAAACTCAGCCTCGTCAAAAGACTTTTGGGATTTTTTGAGAAAGAGCAACGTAGTTGGTAGAAAAAGAGAGGTGTGCTCTATTGATTTGGAAGTTGACAAGGTAAATGAGTTCTTTGTAAATATGGGTTTTTCTGGAAGCATTGATAATGATCGTATTCAATTTTTTAATGAAAATAAGAGCTTTCATGATGTCAATGAGTTCACTTTTCATGAAGTTACTGAAGAAGAGGTCATACAAACGATGAATTCAATTAAGTCGAGGGCTAGTGGAATCGATGACATTTCTATTCAGATGATAAAATCGGTTAGCCCTTACGCATTGGCTGCAATGACTCATATGATTAATATTATCCTAAGAAGTGGCCATTTTCCTCTAAATTGGAAGGAAAGCATAAGACACCCGTTGCCTAAAGTAACGAACCCCTCAGTAGTTGAACATTTGAGGCCCATATCAACTTTACCTGCTATGTCTAAAATTGTTGAAAAGATTGTTGTCAAGCAGTTCAATGAATTTATACAGGCTGTAAATATACTTCCCATACTACAGTCTAGAAGTAATCACAGCACGTGCACAGCCCTCACCAACTTATTCAGTGATGTGTTTGAAGCCAAGGACAAAGGGAAATTTAGTTCACTTGTGATGCTTGACTTTTCGCAGGCTTTTGACTCTATTAACCACCAGATGCTTCTTGCCAAGATGAAATATTATGGATTTAGTGAACAAGTGATTGGCTGGATAAGGTCTTACCTAACTGACAGGCTCCAGGTCACCAGATTGGGAGGCGAGGTTTCAAAGCCACTTATCAAAAACCGTGGTGTCCCTCAAGGTAGCTGTCTAGGCCCTATCCTCTTTACTTTGTACACTGCTGATTTTCCTAGCTGCATAAAGAACTGTAAAGCTCATATTTATGCAGATGATTGCCAGTTGCACTTGTCCTACGAGCCTGCAAACATTGCTGCTTCGGTTGAAGACATTAATTTTGATTTACAGTCCGTTTCAGATTGGTCTGAATCAAATGGTCTAAAACTGAACATAGGCAAGTGCACAGTGCTCCATATGGCTCCACAAGATCTCGTATAGGCCCTAAGTAACAAGTGTGAAAGTGCGACTTGGTGGACAGAGTCTCACTATTTCAGACAGTGTCAAGACTCTTGGAGTCATACTTGACAGTGAACTCACTTTCACAGACCATGTTACGCAGACTATCCAGCGTGCCCCAGACTGAGGGGTCTGTACTGATTCCGAGATCTTCTGCCCCAGGCTGCTAAGCTTAAATTGGTCCAAGCAATTGTCATATCTGTTGTTCAATACTGCTATCCTGCATACGGCAACAGTTTTTCAAGAGAACAAAGGAGAATACAACGGTTGCAAAATGCAGCCATCCGCTACGCTTTCAATTTGAGGCTTAGTGAGCATGTTTCTCCCTTTAGAGACGCAGCAAACATGCTTCTCATGGAAGATGTATGCAGGATAATGACATGTTGCTTGGTCCACAAATCACTCCTTCTTAATGAGCCACAGTATCTCAGTGAGAGACTCTCCTACAGGGAGAGATCATCAATACAAATACCCGTCAGGACAGAAGGCTTCACTTTCCCGAGTTAGACTTGAACTGGGTAGGAGAGGGTTCTCCTACTTTGGCCGACAACGTACAATGAGCTCCCCGAGAACCTCAAAACAATGTCATTGTCTAGTTTTAAGAAGGGCCTTGTAAAATTATTGCCGTAGTCTAATAATTATTGTTTAATGTACCTTGTATTGTAAAACTATTTAATTTGTTATATTTGTGTACATATTAGTTTTATGACTGGAGTTATTTTGTAAAAAAGTTTATACTTAAAACCGCTCGACAATAAAGGTATTTTCATTTATTTATTTTCCAAAACATAAGTGAGAATGGAAGAATGACAAATATATTTTCTTTAATGCATATAAATTACATAAGAGACACATTCTTGACAATGCGTAAAGTCCTGAACTAAGATGTTTTAATATAACCGTTCCAGCTTAAATTTTGACCCAAATTTTGCTGTATGTAAACCCAAAAACGTCTGAGTTACATGTTCTAAAAGTATTTTAGATTAATTGTTCTAAAACTTTTTAAAAGTGGCTCATGCAACATTTCATGTTTTAACATGTAATCTTGTGATGAAGTGTTGACCCAAATACTTTAGCTGCTTCAAACATAAAAAGTTAGTTGACTGGCTCAAAACCCACTCCATAATTAGCTCAGATAGAAACTGTGTTAAATTTTTATGAAGAATAAAATTGTACAAGATTTTTAGAAAAGTAGCTGATATAATTTATATAAACTAATATTTATTACTCACTAAACAAAAACAAATATCATGTGATATAACTTGCTAATGGGCCGAACAGATGCTATTCACACTAACCTGGGTCATGTGAACTGAGCTCAAGCTCCTTCTCCCTTGGGCCAAAAGTGTCCTTACGCTGGAGCTCTACTATTGTTATGTCTGTCTGGTGTATGGCGTAACTAATCTTATTTTTTAGAAAAGTAGCAAGTTTCAGCTAGCTACTTTTTTAAATTAGTTTACCCAACAGTGATCCTACCTTATATCGTTCTTATGGCCTACAGTTTTGTAAACTTAAAACAGTGTTGGGTTGACTCCGATTCTCGATTCCACCGATTCCTAGTGTAGGGTATCGATACCTGGAATCAAGTCAGTAAAGTCGATTCTAATGCGTAGATTCGGGAATCGATAACAAAGAAAGAATGGAGGATCGATTTTGGAATCGGGAATCGATCGTGGCATAAAAAATTGAATAATTGAAAATTTATTCTGGAATCGAAACCGCTTGTTTGTAGGGTTGCTAGCTAGACCTTGCTGCGGGAGGGGAAGGAGCTAGCCAGAAAGTTGAGTCCATTCTGTTTGAAAGCCCATCAGGAGGTTGTTTTGGTTGGATATAAACTTAACAATGTGTCTTTATTTGCATTCTTAGTGTTATTTTATAATAATAATAACTACAACCAATTTCCTGTAATTGAGAATCAGCCGGTGAAGTCAATTCCGATACCGATTCCTTCGAAGATGTCGAGAATCGAGCGAATCGAGAATCAATATCGAATCGAGAATTGAAAAATTAGATTTTCCAACCAACACTGGCGTGAAGCAAGTGGCGCAGATGATATCGAAATCGAGAATCGATATCCTGGTATCAATCGAGCATTGAAAAATTAGGAATGTTCCAACCAACACTACAGCGTGAACGCAAGTGAGCGCTTAGGTTGGTATCGAAATCGAGAATCGATATCCTGGTATCGAAATTGAGAAACAATATCCTGGTATCGGAATCGAGCATTGAAAAAAATAGGAATCCACCCAACACTACTTAAAAGTTATTCCCTTCCTTTAAGTTTCAAGTAAAAATGTGCATCAATTTTTTTATCTACAAATTATTTAAGAAAAACCATTTAGTTAGTATTTTTCCAGGGCAAGTTGATATGTATCCCACTGTTGTAATTATGTTGTGTAGCCTCTGCATTATTGAACCCAAACTGACTTTAACTGTTGTATTTTTTTAAGGATGATGACATTGTAAAATTCATCTTGACCAACTTAACTGAGCACCATCATAAGAGCAACTGGCGTTGGAAATTCAACATCGAATCCATTATAGGAAATTTCAAAACAGAAATTTGTCGCTTTCCAGTGCTCGACGGAAAGTACACTGGGCCAACCTTGTTTGTAGGTGGAGGGAAGTCTGACTACCTAAAGTGAGTATGATAGTTTGTTCTGCTTAGTGTGTTCTTAGAAATAGTGTTTTAAGGATAGTAAAGGTAAAATTAAAATGAAACTAACCAATGCTATAATTGACAAGTACAGTCAACTCCCGATTCATCGCGATAAAGTCGGGTTTAGACTTCCCGGATGAGCAAAATCGCGGTTGATCCGCAACAACTCAAAATTAATGTACAATAAGGTAAATAAAGACGTAAACAACCAAAAATGAGGATAACAGATTCCAGTGAGCGGTGCATTTGGAATCTTGTCATTAGTTCTCATGTATTTTAGCACCTGGCAGTCAGGTCGACTCACAGGTTCCGTGACTTGGTTACCACAGCAACCAGAAAATGACGACAAGATGGCGACGGAGTATTGTTAGTGTTTAGGTTGTTGTTGTTATCTTACTTTCGTATATCACCATGACACCGTTGTATCACCAATGCGCAATGTTATACTGGTTGCACATTTGTTTACTGTTAAACCACGATCAATGTTTTGCACTATGTCGAGTTTTGCTGTATTGTCAATACGACCTGTTTGCGTCTAGTAGACATCGTTTAGCAATCACCAATTTTAACCACTCCCATAGCAAAAACAACACATGCAACCGCATTTCAGAAAATTATATGCCCGCTTATACCACTGTCGAAATCTTGAATAATTAGTCAGATTTATCGGTCATTCTGGTAGGTGGGATAATGGCTATTTTTGGACCAATTTTGTCAAGTGAGTCAGAGAGCAGGAGTCAAGGTACAATACAATAATATCTTTATTTACAAATTCGTTGGAGAATTGTAATGGGCCAAATACAAAAGAATTTTGTATTAAAAGGCTTGATGTTTACACACATTTATACAGTCTACACTGGCTTATGTTCAAAAATTCTTCTAGAGAGTAGAAGGGATGTTCCTCCAGCCACTTTCTCAGGGTTGATCTGAACTGTCAGCCCCAGCTGCTCAGATTTCAGAGGTAGTGTTGTGAAGTTTTCTTCCAATGTATATTGGCTTTCTTCATACAGCCATGTGGTGGGCTGGCAGGTGATAGAGATCAGCATTTCTTGTGTTGTGTTGGTGTATGCTGTTGTTTTTCTGAAAGTCCATTTCACAAATACTTGTTATAGTTGCTTCATTGTAGAGGCTTACAAATGTTAGATTTTCAGTGTTTTGAAAGCCATTCTACAGCTTTCAAGATGGTGTAACTCTGCTAGCGTTCTAACTGCTTGCTTTTGAATTACTAGTATCCCTCAGTAGGTTAGTTTTTGAGGCTTCACCCCACACAACTAGACCATAGCAAAGATGAGACTCAAATAGTGCAAAGTATACTGTCCTGGCTGCGTTTTTGTTACAAAACTCTTTATGTGTTTGATGGCAAAGATGCCAGTGTTAAGCTTTTTGCAGAGGTTGTCCAGATGTGGTATCCATGTCATGTTCTTGTCAAGGGTAATTCCCAGAAATGTGGTATGAGCTTACAGCATCTATAGCTGAAGGGGTGGCAAATTTAGAGGGATTTTTTGTGACCCTGGACAGTCTAGTTGTCTGACCTGTTGCACCACCGCTACCGCCATCTTGTATAAAGTATGTGTTTTGTAAATATTTCTTGTATAATGTAAAGTATTTAATTTTAAACACGCAGCCTATCCAGTGACACTGGTCAGCGGCAAAGAAGTGGTAATAAGGTAATACAGACCCTGCCTGAAATACGCCACTCCAGTCTTCCTGCTTTAGTGTACTCTTTAAATCTTGGAGATTTCGGTCGCTGAATGATCTCTATGTGCTGTAGCTAGATGGGTTTTCACTACATAGTGACAGGCTTACAGCGGTGATCAGAAATACCTGCATGGATCACTTTGGTGGTAATGCTGGTTTGTACATATCCAGTCGATAGAATATCGGTCAATTTTGTTCAGGACATATTGTGTATTTGGTGGAGAATACTTAGCTTGAATTTTGCAGCGGACTGTTCTGTGGTATAGTTTTCCTGTTTGTCCTTGGTCTATTTCTAAAAGAATTATTCCAAAATTTTGTTTGGACTATTCAATTATTAGTTTGTCTTAGTATTAGTGAAACTGAAGAATTGAGTTTACCAATGTAGTTTTTATAAAAGTCTTGGAAAATTTCTGTGGGTTATAGCTTGTAAAGTTATTGAGGAGATTGTACTTTTATTGAGTGTCTGGTTTACTTGTTTTGTAGGAAGTGTTGTGGTCACGTGGTACACTATAATAGTCTGTTAATCGGGAGTTGACTGTACATAGTTTCTTAAGTAAAAGTTTAATTTATGGGATGCAGTGCGTATGAATATGAACGCGAAATTTTTCCTCTGAAAGCGTTGTGATTTTGTGGGCTGTTGCAAACAAACAATAAAACATGCATTTTTATAAAAAAAGTGTTGTTTTGATTTAAAACTAGATTCCTCAAATACAAATGTGAAATATTTTATTTTGTAATGGGACGTAACGTTTTGTTTTTATTTACTACAGCTCTAATGTCTCGATGGTTCCAGAGAAAAACTTTCCACATTTTATTACATCCAACTTTTTAAAACAAAGTTTGTACATTTTCTCTATATTAAATTTCTTAATCTGTTAAAGCGCTCCTCAGGACTCTTTGTGTCACCTCTAAAGTAATAAATCTCTGTACATTTCTAAAAAGGGATAAGAGCGGGAGACTGCCACTCCCTGAATCGGGTAGTGTGTGTTAACAGGTACTTAACAGTTCAAGCGTATATTCCCATGAGGTCTCCTCACAGCCACCACAGTAAATAGAGGTTTAATTTGAATATGTATGTGTTTTGCTGTTTTAATTTGATATAGTTTACTAAAGGGTGTTTTTTTACTATATAAGTGGTGAATTATCCAAATGAGTGGGGTTCCACTACATGTTTCGGGACAATGGTCCCATTTAATTTTCAGGTGGTAGTACGCTTTGAACACAGAAGAAGGTAGGCCTACTTGTACAGTGTGTTAGTTTTTCGTTCCGTGTTTTTTGTCACATTCGTCACCATGTACTTTGTAACGTGTTTTATTAAAACTCAAAAATCCCTAGCTGGAGCTATCATCAGTGTTCTTCAATGTGTTTAATAGTTTCGTGGCTAAATACAATGAATGCTGTTTTTTGTCGTTGTGCAAGTTTAAAATGGAATAAAAGGATGAAAAATAATTTATATTATTATAAAAAGCATTTATTTCAACCATGGTGATATGGCATTTGTGTTTAAAATGATTTCTGGCATATGGGTTCCATGGCGTGCCCGTAGAAGGTTCGATCTAGCAGTCCAATCTTTAAACACTTTCTAGCAGGTGGGGGCAATTTTGTCAATAACTCAACGAATGTTGACTTTCAAGTCATTTAGAGTCTGTGGCTTGTCAGTGTAGACTTGAGACTTCACATATCTCAAGAAGTCTGTCAGCCTGATATCACACGACCGGGGAGGCCAGTTCATAGTTTTACCTCTATATGAGATGATAGATTCACCAAATGTTTCTCCCAAGATACCAATACGCACCGTGCCGCATTGCTGTGTCGTACGTCCTGCCGTCTTCTTGAAACCACATCTCTTCCAATTCCACTGTTGTTTTGTTTAAATGAGAAGTCTCAAGTCTACGCTGACAAGCCACAGACTCTGTATGACTTGGAAGTAAATATTCGTCGAGCTATTGACAGAATTCGTTTCAAGCTATTGGAAAGTGTGTTTGAAGATTGGAATGCTAGACTGGATCTCCTACGGTCAAACCATGGAACCCATATGCCAGGAATAATGTTTAAATACAAATGCCATAGCACTGTGGTTGAAGTAAATGCATTTTTATTTTAATATTTCAAGTTATATTTCATTTAAAAAATCTCACAACTAAAAAAACACCCTTTATATGATACTTTATTCTCCAATCCTCTCTGAATTTGATGGGCTCAAATTTGTTTGATATTTGTTTCAGAGTTGAACAGGAGCCTGTGATCAGAGACATATTCCCGTCAGCTGAGTTTCAATACATTCCTGGAGCAGGTCACTGGGTTCATGCAGAGAAACCTCACGACTTCCTTGCTATCGTTTCAAAGTTCATCAATGAAACCGGTCCTCAGTAGTCTAGTTTATTTTCTTGTTACCATTGAAATTGTGATCTGTTATTGTAAGTTGTACAATTTATTCATTGATGTATAACTGTTGGTTTGGCACAGCGAATACAGAATAACTTGGAATGGTCGTTGGCCACATACAGCCATTACTGGAGCTTTTGCCATGTCCGTTACCTTGGTTGAGTCCTTGAGCTCCCAAATGCACTCAGAATAGAAGAATTTGTCCCAACGGCCAACACTCTTTTCATATCACCTTGGTTTGACATTGGTAATTAGAGTGAAGATTAAATTTTGAAACTTGTTGTGGATAAGCTTGGGTTGCTGACAGTATTTGACTAAGGTTATTACGTATCTTTTCTTATTAAATTTTCCTGGAAACCTTATTGTAAACTGGATTTTCATAAATTAGTTTTAAATCTTCAAGCAGTATAGAAATTTTTGTTGTTGTGTAACTCTTCATACTTAAAACAAATTACCGTTCAATAAGTAAAATTTTATCGGCTTTTTCTTACTACAAAATGAATCTGAAACTAAAAATAACTATATATTTTTGATTAAATTGTTTAACCAATTAAAGGATGAGAATGGAACCCATATGCCAGGAATAATGTTTAAATACAAATGCCATAGCACTGTGGTTGAAGTAAATGCATTTTTATTTTAATATTTCAAGTTATATTTCATTTAAAAAATCTCACAACTAAAAAAAACACCTTTATATGATACTTTATTCTCCAATCCTCTCTGAATTTGATGGGCTCAAATTTGTTTGATATTTGTTTCAGAGTTGAACAGGAGCCTGTGATCAGAGACATATTCCCGTCGGCTGAGTTTAAATACATTCCTGGAGCAGGTCACTGGGTTCATGCAGAGAAACCTCCACGACTTCCTTGCTATCGTTTCAAAGTTCATCAATGAAACCGGTCCTCAGTAGTCTAGTTTATTTTCTTGTTACCATTGAAATTGTGATCTGTTATTGTAAGTTGTACAATTTATTCATTGATGTATAACTGTTGGTTTGGCACAGTGAATACAGAATAACTTGGAATGGTCAGTTATTACATACAGCCATTACTGGAGCTTTTGCCATGTCCGTTACCTTGGTTGAGTCCTTGAGCTCCCAAATGCACTCAGAATAGAAGAATTTGTCCCAACGGCCAACACTCTTTTCATATCACCTTGGTTTGACATAGGTAATTAGAGTGAAGATTAAATTTTGAAACTTGTTGTGGATAAGCTTGGGTTGTCTGACAGTATTTGACTAAGGTTATTATATCTTTTCTTATTAAATTTTCCTGGAAACCTTATTGTAAACTGGATTTTCATAAATTAGTTTTAAATCTTCAAGCAGTGTAGAAATTTTTGTTGTTGTGTAACTCTTCATACTTAAAAACAAATTACCGTTCAATAAGTAAAATTTTATCGGCTTTTTTCTTACTACAAAATGAATCTGAAACTAAAAATAACTATATATTTTTGATTAAATTTATTTATTTTAAAGCTATAAAAATTATTAAGAATGTACAATTATGAAAAACATAAATTAGCTTAAAAACAATGTGTGTGTATTGTTTAAACAATGTGCAAATTTTACAGTATACTTATTTATGATTTTATAGTATGACTAGAAGCAAAACAACAACACACATTGTTGGTGCCATCTTTAGAGTGACGACCGCTGTTTGCACACAACCCTTCCATGTTTATTCTGTGTTTTCAGGTTTACCACTGCCACCTTAAGTTAAAGACTAGTTTATGTGTTATTAAGACACTGTTGTTTAGTTTAATATATCGTTTGTTTTTATACTTATAAGACTGTACAAGCTCAAACTGCCTTGGAAAAGCTTCATTGCTTTATATAAAGCAGAAAGTTATGACTATGGCAGGGAAAATTAATTTCTTTTGTGTTCTTAATATTGCGTAACGACCTACAAAACTTGATTACTTTCTTTTAAAGTAGTTTGTTACCAAAGGTCATTATGTTGTTACGATATTGTTTGTAAACATTTGAAATAATCCTAACATACAGATTGTTGGTACAGTTGCTTTTATTTATCTTGCAATGATGGTAAGAGTAAAGCAAGTACAGTACAAAGTATGATTTAACCACTACTTTTAACACTCCATATCGCCCCCCTGAAAATGAAATGTTGTGATTTTTTAATTGTTCACTCAGATATACAGCACACGCTAGACCGACCAACATACGAAATTGTATTTTTGTAGATCACCTGACAGTACCACAAAATGTATATCTGTGATTGCCGTGTTTGAGCTTAATAATACCTATAGAGTGGGAAACTTGTTTAAACATGTCTAAATGTACGTTTTAATACTTGTACGTTTGTGTAGCCTTGGTACGTTTAAAGCTTGTAGTAGGTATATTTCAACTATTTGACGTCTTGTTTTAATTTACATATTGAACAATTTAAAGACTTACCAGTGAAACAAGACTGTGATTAGTTCTATGTCAGTTGTGATATAGCCACCAATAGTATTTAATAAACAAAGAGTTTCTATTTCCGATTGTGTGTCATTTGAAGCCTTTTCTATTTGAGAAATCCTGTCGTGTAAAACTTAGCTATTAAAAACTCATTTGACTCAAAAGGTCACCAGTACCAAAGTTTAAAATAGTTTTTAACCTTCTAGGGGTGTCATTGAATTCAAAACATGAAAGGTGACACACGGAGGTTTTCTCCAGGCTGTGAAATAAAAATATATATTGTTTATAACTACAAATTTAAAAGAACCCCCAATTATTACAAATAAAATATATAGTTCAATCACATATATATGGCATCAAGAAAAATTTGAAAACCTCCCAAAAGTTATAGTTTGATTAATCTTGCATTAGTATTACTAGCGTTCATAAAAAAAACTATATAATAAAGTAAAAAAACTACCAAATAAAAAAACCAATAAATGTAAAAGTAACAAAATCCAAATCACTGCAATTAAACTCTGGGATTACTGGTGCTAAGCTCCGTGCCGCGCCAGACTTAGGCTCTGCCTGAGGGTGTGGTTGAAGGATGAGGGTGAAAATTGCTGAGTCAGTTCCTAGAAAGAGGTGTTTAAGGTACACTGACTCTCGGCAGTGCCGGCACACATAAACATGTCTTTTTAAACAAAAATACACCTGGAGAAAACCTCCGTGATGACACCTCTGGAAAATTAATCAATAATTCAAAATCTTCTTTTAATTCTTAATAATTTTACAATAAAACAGCATAATATCAAATAATACTTGCAAACTAACTTCGGCTACTGTTTACATGAACATTATCACTGAAAGGTTAGAAATTATAAATATCCTGTTAAATTTACTTTTCACATAAAAATTAGAAACTCTTTTGCCCTAAAGAGAGTTTGCTCAATTATATTAATTCTGTAAAATAACCATTTACTTACAATTCTTCTAGCTGATCACTCATCTCTGGGGTGGAAAGTTATTGAAATTGGTCTGTTGCTAATGACTACATCTGTTGTCATGGTTAGTACTGGAAGACAAAATATCGAGTGATGGTGCTGTGGGCTCTTCTGGACCTACCTTATCTCCATTGGTTAACTGCCATCGACCGATACACAGACTTCATTGCTTCTGCTTTGATTGAGATTTCTAGAGGGAGAAGACCAAGTACGAGGGCTGATGGAAAAGTTCTAGGACGTTTTATATAGCGTGAGAAAGCAGCGACATACAACAAAGCGGTTTGTAGCAATGCATTCTCTGACTCTCAATAGCACAATTGTGGTTTGAATCAATCCTATCCTCACTCAAACGGAAATAAACCAGGTTTATTTGAGGCTTGTTTTTTGATTCTGACATTTTTTTACTTCATGAAAATTAATGTGAAAGAAGATCAATGTTTGTGTGAAAGTGAACCAAACCTTTACTAAAACTTCAGATGTTGTCATGAGGTTGGAACAAGAGGTTTAAAGATGGTCAAACATCAACAACAGAATGATCCTCGTTTCGGACACCCTTCCACATTTCCAGTTTTTTCAATGAACTTTGTTGCCTACTTTGGATCCATTTGAAGTTTTTCCGTTAAATTTCTTATCATGAACTAAATAAAATATTACATTCTTTTGCCATTTTACAAATTGTTAGCCAACAGTTTAATCGTTTGAGATCATTTACATTAGCAACATGATCGTCATTCATCAATATCGAAGTGCATCCTGAACGAGGATCATCTTCTGTTGATGTTCAGCCATCTTTAAACGTCTTGTACCACTCATGTCAACAAGATCGGCTTAAAAACTCTTCACCAAAAGCCTCTTGTAACATAAAAAAATGTCAATGAATGTTTTGTTCAATTTCACACAAACGTTGATCTTCTTTCAGATTCACTCTCATGAACCAAAAAAACGCCAGAATAAAAACATATCTGTTTGGGTGAGGATAGGACTGATCCAAAACCCCAGTTATCTTGCTGATGAGTCAGAGAATGTATTGCCGCAAACCGCATTGTTGTATGTTCCTGCATTCTCCGCTGTATAAAAAGTCCTGGAACTTTTTGACAACACCTCGTATATAACCTCAAGAGTCATGGTAGGACTACTTGTAAATGCCCCAATAGCCATCAGTAGACAAGGTAGCCTTTGTAGGCTGGTGAGTTTTATAGTTAGAACTGTTCTGTGGTTGACCTTTGTTCTCCAAACTAGTAACCCATATCACAGTTGGGGTGCTATGAACTTAAAAAGCAATGATTCCCAAAACAATGTATCATGTCCAAGCCAACTCATCTGTTGAGTCTATGTCTATAGTATTTGGGAATTTTGCTTGATTCCCCACGATTGATGGTGCAAATCACCTGGTCGTCATGTGACCAATTGGCTTTTTCTAGTGCTCCGGTTAGATGGTTGTTCCAAATCAGCCAATAATCCAGGGTCACCCCAAGGTATTTGACCTTTTTGTTGGATATTTCAAGCTGAGAATTGATCTCATTTTAGACTTTTGCCGCCCTAAGCCACCTTTGGCCCCCGAGCTTATATTGGAGATATAATATATTTAATTAATTTTATATACAATGTAAATTGTTGAAGTGGTAAAATAATTGAGTGGTAAAATTAAATTCTAATGAATGTAATAATATTGTATATACTGTATGTACAGTTCGTCAGGTTTACCATGGCCGGTGAGATGGGCTATAGGGCCATAAGCGGCCAGCAGGAAATCTCAAGGCCACCGGCCATATGTTATACCTAATGAACTGTAATAGACATTTATGGTCAATCAAAGAATGTACATGTACAAATTGCATAGGGCCTAGCACCAAACATTATATTAGAGAATGTTCTTCCACAACAGTTTCCGACGAGCTTTCTTCCTGGCTAAGTCTTCTATAACTGCGTTATATAGTCCACAGTAGCTGTTAATCTACCAAAACGATAAGGCATTATACACTTTCTTCCTTCAACGTCGATCTTAGGTAATTCTTTACTCTCTTCAAACGAAAAGCTTCTTTACCAAATCAGTCAGTAGCAGGGATTGAAAGACAAATGTCAATACAATGTCTAGATTAGGCATACATCTGAATTCAGATGGTGCGAGAAGCTATGCCACAGAGTCAAGATACAATTCAAAACCTGATCCCAACTTGGAAGTTAACCAGGGTTACCGACCACGGAGGAAGCCAGTAATGCGACAAAGGACAACAAACCAAGACACTGACTGGCAGTGGCTCGGAACACATGGATCTTTGTATCAAGACTCAGCACATCAGTCACATCATAACATTAAAACTTTGTAACTGGGCTGTTAGAGGTGCAAAGTGAGGATGACATTATCTGTGAAAAACTAACAACAAGATACAACACCTACAACTCTTTCAAGGTAGGATGTCCTATCCATTTCTTTGATGAATTGATGAAAGGGGAAAATTGGCCTATGGGAGTACTAGTATTTAAATTGCCACCGGCTAAATCAACACAAGAGTAGATACAAAGTAAAACACCTATAGTGTAGCCAGTTTTAAACCAGTCTACAAATAATCAAACTAAATTAGGCTCTATTAATGAGTATGGAATAGAGCCTGTTCCAAACAACAGTAGATTAGTTTTTAAATATAAGATCTCTCTTTAATAAAATTGACAGCCAACCAGAATTGTTAAGTATTAGTAAACACAAAGCCAACAATCATCTATATGCTTAGAAACTTGGTTAAATATGGATAAAATAAATGCTTAGCTATCGGCGGTTATAATAAAGTAGCCGACTTTGCCAGAGTCAATTCCAACTGGGGGAGGTGTGATTATATTAGCAAGTGACCGCTCATACCTCAAATTCCACTGAGCTATACTGTGTAAAGTTAGCAATAGAAAATATCTTTGAAATGTTGTGGTGTCACTGCCTCAAGTGAAACTAAAAAATTTATAATTTTAACTATTTATAGACATAAATGATTGCAACTATAATACTTTTGTCGAAGCACTTGACAATATCTAACTTATTTAAAATGCAATATTTACTTCTATATATATTCTGAACGGGGATTTCATCTGTAAATAACTTAGTAGACTCTGCCCAGAGAAATATTGTTGGATGTTATTAATTCCCACAATTTGTGCCTTAATAAGAAAAACGAAAGCCTACAAGGGTGACAGATCTAACATCAACTCAAATTGATTATATTATTTGTGACACTAGCCTAGAGATAGGCAGCTGTGGTTTCTGCTTAACAACTATCAGATCATCATTTTATATACTGTATTCCTATAAGTAGCCTACCAAAATATAGTTTAAAATTGAAAAGAGAAAATAAATGAAATGAAATTTGATACCTTCCGCTATATGCTAAACCGGGAAGACTGGAGTAAACTCTGAGTTTTACAGGTCTGGATGATATGTTTGACTACTTTTATGACTACATTCATACCTATTTTGAGCTATGTTTCCCTAAGTCTCTAATAAATACAACACAAAATAAGGATAAGGGCTGGATAAATAATGATATTAAAACAACTGAGTCTCAGCTAAAGAACTATATTGGCGTACTAGAGCTGATAAAAAATAATGCTGTTTTGAAACATGAGTATAATGCTGCCAATAACGCACTCTCTTCTTATTAAAAGTAATAAACACAAATTTTACAGAAATAAAATTGTTAGTTCTAAAATATAAGCCGTGAATCATGGCGAGTGGTAAAAAGTATAACTTGCGAAAAATACTCAACCCTAATATTGCATTAATTTTCAACAATAAACTGGTGAACCAACCGGTGGCTGAGATTTTAATAGAGTCTTTGTTGAGGAAGTAGACCGTCTAAAAATGTGTAATGGACAGCTGATGTTGGGCCGACAGCCTGTTGATAATGAAGTTAAACTGGAACTTATAGCGGTTACGGAAGATGAAGTACGGACAACGATGAAAGTTGGCTCCAAGACCAAGTGCCGGTATTGATGATGTTCCTTGTTTTCAATAAGGAAAGGTGTGCTGATGCTGTAGTAAAGCCCCTAACAATTTTAATTAATAAATCTTTTTACATCTGGATGTTCACAGAAATTGAAAACCTCAAAATTGTACCGATTCACAAAAGAGTATGAAAAGAACCTAGCTGTAAATTAAGACCCATGCAGGTGCAATCCAGTGTTCTCCAAGATTTTTGAGATTGCTCTTCCTGAATAGGCTTCTGCCTTTCTAAGTAAATAAATTTTAACAGAAAAACAATATGGATTCCGTATGGAAATCCCCAATAGATTCAGTATTTTCACTTTAACTACAGTCTATAACAACATTGAGAGATATATGATGATGTATTATTACCTTTTATATGATATGACTAAAGCATTTGATTGCATAAACCATGAGATTTTAAAAATTAAGCCTAAATAATTTTGGCATTTCAAATGTTTACCACTCCAATGGTTTACTTAGTAACAGAAGGAATGGTTACTGTCAGACATTTAAATGAAAAAATATTTTGATACACTAAATCATCCTTATCTTCAAAATTAAATACTGGTGTGCAGGGGCTCAAATCTTGGCTTGGTACCATTACCTCTTATATATTAATGACTTATCAGAACAGTTTCCCAAGGCCACATTTGGATGTTTTGCTGATGATGTATGTCACTTGTGAGCAGCTCAAACAAAAATTTTACAAGTGTACAAATGGGAGTAAATGAGATGGAGCTGGTGTACAAATAAAGTGACATTAAACCAAGGAAAAAGAAAAACCGCACTGTTACATTTTACAACAGAAACAGCCAAATTTCTCACCTCGTTTGGTCATGAAAGGAAAACAATACCCACCAGTTCCGATTGTAGATACCTTGGTATCCTCATTTCAAACAACAGACGCTGGCACTCCTTATCTCAAATGTTGCCAATCGACTGGTGGTCGTCTGCTGTCTTGCAAAAGATTACAATCTTACAGTTGATAGGGATGTCTTTTGAAAGTGTACTATGGATGCTTTCATAGTTTCTGTATGGAATAGCAGTATGGGGTAGTAGCTCAGACAGCTTAAGACTATTTATTCTTCAGAAAGAATTGTCAAACAATCTGTAAAACCATTTTAAGCCATTGTAAATAACTTTTCAAGAACTAAAAATCCTTACTCTCACCAGTGTTTACATTTGGAAGCAGCAACTTTATTAAAAGAATCTGATTTATTTTACAAAAGCTAACCAAATACACAAATATAACACAAGGCAAGCAGACAATCCCACGTACAAGTGTAAGTCCACATTGGTAAAAAAGGCTTCCAGCATTCTAGTATAACAATAATCTTTAAACTGTGAAAGTGGCTGATGAAACAATATTATACAATAAAGGAATTTATGGAAGATCAATCTATAAAAGTGATGACAGATGCAACGACTGGCATTTCTGGGATATCTTCAGAAAGGTAGCTGAAGTAAGTAGGAGTCTAGGGTATACTCTTGAAGATGAGTGGTTCCTGAGATAGTTTGAAATTTGCATCAATGAGCAATCTTCCTAATTTTCCTTGTGCGGCAACATCTCTGTTCAAAATATTCCCAGTAGTGGTTCCTCGTCCAGTTGTAACGGCAGCTCACTGCCTGCATAGGACAAACAAAAAGCAAGTACAATACTCCCATCAGTACTGGTGGTTTTACACCACCATGGGCTTTTATGCTACATACAAATTATTTAATTTACAACTTAAATGGCATTTCCTATAATTAAAAATACCTTTAAATAGCTTTTACCAATCTGATAAGACCGTTAGAACATAAGGGTTGTAGGTACATACAAATTTGCCGCCCTAGGCCATGGCCTATACTTGGCCTATTTGGAAAATAGGCCTAAACAGGATATGCATTTTTATAGGTACAAAGCCTGAACGGCCAGAAGAGTATTTTGATGAGTTTTTATGTTTTTACTTCAACCACTTCGATAATGAAGTCAGTGAAGAAAAAGAAAACTCGTTTTTTTTTAATACATTTATTAACCGTTCAGCAAAATTACAGTAGAGCTGCTTCAAGCTACTTTGTAACTCTTAATTAAAAGTGAAAATATACAGAAAGTGTGAGGACAGCTTTCAGCCTCTGGAAATGGCCAACTCATAACTTAGTTGTAATTTACAAAGTAACAAATGGGTTAACTCTGGCAAGAAATAATACTTAAATAAATAATAACATAACATATACTGATAATTTCAATGTTTTAAACATGTTGATGCTAGAGTAAATGGTTCATTACAATTAAAAAAGCAATTTTGAATTTAAAACACACTCAATTTTGAGTCACAGAAAATTAAATTATGATGTCTTGAATCAATTTGAATCTTAGGTTTCAAGTACTGAAGGTTATCCGTTGTTGACATTGAATACTTGAAGTCAAGGTAGTTTTGAAAAATTTTATGCGCAAATTTTGTGGATGATTCTTTTATAGTCAGCCTCCTAACTCTTTGTGGACTTGGTCGTTTCCTAACATACAAGGGGCAATGAAGAACTTTTCTTAATACTTTGTTTTGAAATATTTGTAATTAGTTATAGCAGATTTTGAAGCTGTTTGTTCCCCATATTTGGGAGCCATAAGAGTATAATTGGCCGAAGAATAGATTTGTACAAAATGGATCCGTTTTTATTGATAGGGTGATTTTTGTTTGTGGGGATAAGTTTTAACATTCTTCCGTGAGCCAAGTTACTTTTGTTGATATAGACCAATTAAGTTTTACTATCAAGGGTATTACACCAAGGAACTTTATGGCCTGTTCAGAGTTCCAAGAATTTCTTCATTTATAATTATTCGAGTAAATTTGAGGTTAATGTTCTTCAAGGGTAAAAATTTTGGACTCGCTCTTTGTTGTGTTATGGCAATTTTCCATTTTTAAACCAATTTAATAACTCTTTAAAGACTCTTGAAGATTTAGCGGCAAAATTTATTTCTAATGAATGTAATAATATTGTATATACTGTATGTACAGTTCGTCAGGTTTACCATGGCCGGTGAGATGGGCTATAGGGCCATGAGCGAAAGCGTCAAATCGAGCCTTGTGTTTTGTAACAGACATTTATGGTCAATAAAATAGACATGTACAAATTGCATAGGGCCTAGCACCAACATTATATTAGAGAATGTTCTTCCACAACAGTTTCCGACGAGCTTTCTTCCTGGCAAAGTCTTCTATAACTGCGTTATATAGTCCACAGTATCTGTTAATTGTGCCTCTATGCAAAACATCGATAAGGCATTAAACTTTTCTTCCCTTCAACGTCGATCTTAGGTAATTCTTTACTCTCTTCAAACAAGAAAAGCTTCTTTTAAATCACTGAATCAGTCAGTAGCAGGATTGAAAGACAAATCAAATCACATTTCCATTGATCATTTACATGAAATAGGAATAGTCAACAGTTGCATTACATGCGTTTTAAACACACAACTTAGATAACACAAATTCTCAATACAATGTCTAGATTAGGGTATACATCTTGAAGGGAGTGGTGCCTGAGATAGTTGGAAATTCGCATCAATGAGCAGTCTTCTAATTTTTCAACAATCGCGACAACAACTCTATTCAAAATATTTCGCCAGTAATTAGTTTCCTCGTCCAGTTGTAACGGCAGCTCACTGCCTTTTTCACCGTAGGGGACAAACAAAAAAGCAAGTACAATACTCCCATCAGTACTGAGTGGTTTTTACACTGCCGCCGGGCTTTTATGCTACATACGAGTATTTAATAAACAACTTAAATGTGCATTTCCTATAAAATTAAAATGCCTTTAAATAAAGCTTTACCAATCTGATAAGACCGTTAGAACATAAAGGTTGTAGGTACATACATTTGCCGCCCTAGGCCATGGCCTACATTACCTTGCAATCCAGAAATCAGAAATCAGAAATCTTTATTCAGCCTTTAAATAAACAAAGTGTTTAATTGTTTTTGTGAAGTTGAAAAATATAATTATATGTCACAAATAAATAATCATGTTGATTCTTGCTGAATAAAGTCCATTTTTGTATATAGTCCATTATGAAACTTTAAAACATAGATAAATAAAACACCTAAAAACAGCATGAACAATAATATGCAAAGAAAAAAAAATACATAAGGAAAAAAAACCGTACAGCCTAAATGCTTAAACAATTTGATTTTGAATTCTTTGTAACTCTAATAGATAACGGGTTTTTAGTAACATTATATGGTTGACGGTATAATTGAAGGCTATTACTAGTGAGGTTGCTTAATTTAACATTTAAACGTAATTAAGATTTTTTATGTACATTTAAAGTCAATGGTAATTGCAAAGTTTGGACAGACACATAATGGTAAATTTAGGTGGATTCTGATTATGAGTAGAAGTATTGCGTAATACTTCGTTATTAGCATGAAGATTGTCGAACATTATCCTTAATAGAAAACTGCGAACACATTGTAAAATATATACATTATATACGGTCAAAGATTACATGTCTTACAAGGGTTACAGTTTGCCAAATGTGGCCATTTAAGCCATTCTTACAGCCCGCTAGCTGAAATTTTGAGAGTTTTACTCCATGCATGCAGGGGAACGATCGCTCTATCTGGCCGCCTTAGCAACATAATGCATGAAAAATGCAAAAAGATAAGTTTACACAATACATGGGGCATTTCAAACGAAAAATATACGAATGAATTATTACCACTTCTTTGCCGCTAAAGTCCCGATATGGTGGTCCCTTTGCTGAGATAAGGATCCAATGTGTAAAAACCAAAGAAGGTTTTTGTTGTTTGTTGATTTGCTAAGTTCGTGTACCGAGAGGTGAGTACTGAAGGTTGTGTTTTTATGTCCTACAACACTAGTTTATTACTGGCAAACCAATCAGAAGCACTATTAAACAGTCTAACGTCGGTTTGAACTGGGTCTTGTGGAAGGGAATCCAAGAAGTGTTTTATAAAAGCAACTGTTACGTCGTTTACAACAATGCGGTCATTTTATTGTGGTAACAAGGAACAAGAATGGTCAAAATACTGAGCCTATTGGAAAATCAACAAAATGGTTGATTTTGGACCTCGCAAGTTCTCCGTTCAACTTGCTGACTCAATTACAAAGGTAAGACTCGTGACCACTTTGAGTGCACTAATGAACAGTCCTATCTCTTAGAAGTTTCGCGAAAGGGACATTTTGTTGAACCTGTAATCAGCGCGGGAAAAGTCACAGAGAAGAACTGAGGTTGACTCGCTTCTTTTCAAACGATCTCAGACTTGCTGTGGTCAAGTTGTTTCAAATATAAGATGTTTGCCTTATTTGTCTATAGACCGAGACCTAGCTATAGGTTAATAAGCTAAAAATGTCTTACATTGTGTCTGTAGTCAGTATTACAGTTTGGACTCTTAGAGAGGACTGGTTTCAAACTAATAAGTCTGTAAACCTGTACCTGCCTGGTTTTGGCCCCTTAGCATATTGGGACAGTCCTTACTTGACACTTTAAGTGAATCTGGGAAATATTGCCTGTAAGCATAGCAGTTAATAATGGCTAGTCTGGGAGAAGTGTTACATGTACGAAAGCCTCTTTCAGAAATGGTTGTACTCTTACACCATATATTTCTATATTCTTGGATGGTTTAAAACTATTTACAATAATTCAACATCATTAAGCCCAGACAAATTTCCATTCGCACATATATGGGGAACTGCTGGTGCAAGATCACAATATCGGTACAATCCACTCATCTGATTACCACTTACAATGTGTTGTCGAAATTGAGTCAATAAAATAAGCATTAAATTGGTCCAGCTGTTGCAAAAGTCAGACTCATACACAGCTATTTGGGGCTGTGCTGTAGCAAGGTGATTAGCTGCCCTTTAAGGTTTTGAGGATGCCTTTACTGCATTAGCAGCCTTGCTTTCCTTATCTTAATTTGTTTATATCATTAAATTAACAGGGCTTTGTTGCCTTCGTCATTACCACAGCCTGGTCTTTTAAAGACCTACAGACAAGACTAAAGACAAGAAGTTCACCCACCCCACCCACTGTAAAATTTGATTGTATGAGTCATTTTCAGCTCAATATATTTCAAATTGATATAGAGAAATTCTGTTATAATTTATTTTTTACAGTTTGTATTTAGTTTTAGTGTGGTCTTTGAAGTGTGGCTTTCGGTTATAGCCTATTTTGAAAAAGTTGTTAAACAGTTTAACCTTACTCTCAAAGTACATATCTTAACAGAATGGTATCATAATCTCTATAATCCGAGCTGGAAGCCAAGAAAGGATCCAGTAATATACGCCACCACTTGCGTCTTTGTTGTGTATTTCTTTGACTTAAAGTGTGACTGTATTGCTTTGAAGAAGCTCAACCTTAATCACGTAATAGCAAAATTACATGAAAACAAATTCATAATACTGTTCAATTTGTTAAAAATATTAAGAAAGTATGATAAGTTAACACCTGCAACAAGTAACAACTCACAGACATAAAACTGAAGAATGAAATTAGAATCATTCTTAAAAAATAGTGATTAATCAGTTAATGTACAGGTCAGATTTTCCATGAAGCGGCTTTTAGATGAACCTACTGGGAAATTGACGGATTCCCCAGCATATAGTGGTGTTAGTGAGTTCTGAAGTATTACTAATATTTCATCATGGCTGGTGAGTGCCGTATTATTTATAAAAAGGCATATAGACTTTGTACACAGTCCACACGTACTATCCATTTTGAAACACGCAGCTGCAGCGTTGTTTTGGTTATACTACTACCCGTAATACAAGCATTTCAGATGATATAACGAAAGTCCTATAGCAAATGCTGTTCAAATGAATTAATTTTGTGAATTTGTATTTCTTAAGTACTGTTTTATTTTTAGGTGGTTAAAATTAAAATTTTGGGTTTTACTGGAAATTTTTTGTCGGTGAGTTTGTGAAAGGTACCTACATACCAGATTTCAAGTTTCTAGCTCATCTAGAAGTGGGTAAACATTTGACCTGTGTTAATACGCATGCCAGCTTGACGGTGGTGGTGGAGGTCCATAACTTGACACTTGTCTTGCCAAATAAATTCGAAATTCACAGTCAGTAACAAGTTTTTCAACAAATGTACCAAATTTGGAATTCTTTTGCAACAAGTTATTGAAATTATTTTGTAAAGTTTGAGCTTCTAACCCACTATAGCACGTAGAAAAAATTTTAAAATGGTGCAAAATCGGGGAAAAGTAGAACATTTGAAACTTTTGCTCTTTTTTGAAGGGTTGAAGGCCAGATACGATAACAAAGGTCATAGGACCAAAACGATAGAGCGTCTAAAACCTAACTATGAAAATTCAATCATTTTTTAGATAGGACTTACCGTTCACCCACTAGACGTTTTTTAGAAAAACATGTTTTCCGCCATTTTGGTTTTATTTTTTTTAGGGTGGTTAAATTTAAAATTTTGGGTTTTGGCAGTAAGTTAGTAAAAAGTACCTACATACCTACATACACAAATTTCAAGTTTCCAGCTCATCTAGAAATGGTCTGGGCGTTAGTAAGAAAAGCATCCAACATACAGATTTGGTTGGTAAACCCTTTGCCTTTTTACCCAAGTGTTGCGGAAGCAATAAAAATAGGGTTAACATTGCCCGCAACAATTCCTGTACAATTGAGCGTACTTTCGGAGAGTGAAGATGTGGAATAGGGCAACAATGGGCCATTCTAGGGTGGTGAATGCGGCATATTTAAAACATCAAACTGTCTAATAAAGTAAAATTGTTTAATTCTGAGGTCTTTCAAATGCGTGGCATTCATCGTCAGAGACTAGAGTTGCTGAGAGTCTCTGACGATGAATCGGTGAACCTCAGAATTAAATGAGCCACCGTTTAATGTTATAAATCTAATAAGATCCAGCTCTTCAAGATATGTGGTCTTTGTATGTTGAAATTATACATAGGAACAGAGTACAAAGGAATGGCAAGCTCATCGAAATTAGCCATTGACAAATTCGGAATGCAACCAAGACGGTTGAAGTTGCTGTTTGCGTCGTAGTATATTGACTAATAAGTATGAATATGCAAATGAGATATTGTCTGTGTGTTATAGTATTATGTCAGTAGTATTTATTGCCTATTGTAAAATATCAAAACTCCGTGTATGGTTCAAACCTTCGTGCATAGTGTGTGTGAAAATACTAAAGTCCTGGATAGTTTAGCGTCTATTACAGTATCCAGCCATCACCAACAAATAACGCTAAAACCTTAAATACATTTAACATTGAGATTTTAATTAAACGAACTTTTAATATTGGATTTGGTTGTATAAAAATTTTATTCACTGTGTTAATAACTTCACGATAGCGAAACAGTACAGACCGCTTTATCTGGGCCTACAGTAATTTCCAACAGAGGCTATTATTGTTAATTTTTCTTTGTTTCCTGAGACGGGATATGCAATGAGTCTTATTTTCAGCCTAACGCAAGTACATTAATAGAAATGTTTTTCGCTCGGACGAAATAAAGTCGTAGTGAAAACATCAGAAAATCCGTACGCCGTATGGCGTATGCGGCGTATGCCGGCGTATTTTTTTTAAAGATCATAAAACACTAAAACATAATAATGAAACAATAAAGCTGAAAAGAGAAGAAAAAGATACATACATAAGAAAAAGATGCGTAGAGTGGTCCGTTTCTTCCAACCCATCCCGACTTAAATGGCACTATATTTTTATACTTCTTTTAGATGTTTGTAGTTTATTGTCGGGGTGGTTATGGGTAACATTATATGGGGAACTAGTTAAATAATTGAAGAAATGACGTAGTGATGCGATGCAATGTAAAATTAATTAAACATTTAAACGTACACTAATTTATTTTAAATTATGTACATTTAAAGTCAATGGTAGACTGCATAATTTGGTCATTTATGGACACTGCCAGTAAATTTGATATGGATTCTGCACTATAACTACACTGTTGTGTTACTAGAGATAACACTGTCTCTTAGACAGCCGTCTCAGGAAAGGATTAATCGGTCGCTCTGCGTATGCTTGTTATCAAAATCTCATCAAATTTATGCGTGTTCATATAGCCGGTTATTACAAATATACGTCGAGAAAACGTTACACCATGCGCCAAATGGCTGTAACTTGTAAGACGTGATTCATGTTGATTTTCTCCGCTAGCTCAAACGTTTTTGCAGTTTTTACTCCATGCAGGTGCAAAGTTGGACCCACGATCGCTCTATCTGGCCGCCTTCATTCATAACGATAATAGCATTATGATAAAATATGAAGAGATAATAGTACAATAAAACACACGGGATTTGAAACGAAGAACTTCAGTAAATCAGAGACGAACTACCCCATTATGACATTTTTTCCATCGCTTAGTGAACAAAAAAGAACAGAGCTGGAAAATGTCTGCAATATATCTCCATCCTCAGCAACAAACTTCCAAACAAACTTGTAAATATTGAATGATTGATACCATAGGGCTGAAGTGGTATAATTCGGGTGAATGTTGTTAGAATGGAAAGAAATGTATGCCTGAAAGAGTTTTCGATGTCAGAATGAATGCTAAATTTCAGCTACACTTAAACGTGACAATAGCAATGCATATCACGGGGTGGTTATAGCACAGTGGTATAGTGCGTGCTTCGCACAAAATCGGCTCAGGCTCGATTGCCGGGCATAGTGATAACTTTACATGATGGACTCCCTAAGGTTCGGAAGTCATGTTAAGCTGTTGGTCCATTCCATTGGTCGTTGGGCTATTAATTTATGACCCAATCTAGAGAACAGTCGGCCATAGTTTGTTACAGGACTATTCTCATCATCCATCAAAACACTCATCACACTCACCATCATTCAATATTACCTTAAAATACTCTCAAGAGTCGATGTCTCAAAGCAAAGTATCAACATGCTACACGAAATAAAGCATTTATTTATTTACTCTTAAAAGTTGTGATGTGTTAAACACCTCTTTAGATTGCCTTGACTTCATGAGCAAAGTGCTTGCCAATGTTTAGTTGTTGAAAGTAGAGAAGGAGGAGGATAGTTACAGAACACCTGGTGTCTATACAAGTACTTGAGTATTCACTATTGGCAAACAATTGTATGAATGTGTGTTAGGCTATTTATATTTACTAATGATTGTACTAGGGTTATTGAATTGAAAGCAAGTTTAGAAGAATGCCAAGTGTTCCTGGCACCACTTTCACTTTGTTTCTTTGTCACCTATTCAGGGACGTAAAGTGATACCGGTACTAAGGGTTGGCAGTTTTTCAACAGCAGATATAACCTTTAATAACGTCTGCAGGGTGGGATTGTTGTTAGCTTCCTTGATATTATCTTCTTTTATTAGCAAACTTAATGTTGTTGTAGTTCTTATTTTATTATCTAACTGACCACAAATTTCATGAAGCTTGATTTAAAACTATATAGCATTAATTTTACATAATTCTAAGAAAAAAGGGGATTAAGTAAAGGAAAAAGCAGGACTTTTCAGCCACTACTCTAGCAGTTTGGTTAGTGAAACTTCACCCGTCTTCAGAGGACTACCCAATCTAGGAACTACATTTAGTACTATCTTAACTTAAGAACTAACCTAGGACTATTCCAACTGGCTTTAAATGCTTGGTGCAAATCATAATATTGCAACGGTGCAAAAGTTGACTCCAGACATAGTCATGGGTCAGCTGGGTTTGATAATTCAGGATCTTAGTGGGTATTCAGTATCCGTTATCGGTGGTGAATATCTGAAATGTTGATGAAGTTCTAAGCGTTTCGATAATCACTGTTAGTTTCTAACGTATATTAACTTCCATCATTGTAAAGAAGGTTGTTAATATGACTTTCAAGACTAGAAAAGACCGCTATCCGGAATGGAAAAATTCAAGCTTGAACAAGGTCGCATTTCCGGTTTGGGTTGCATGGAACCAGAAATCTGAATTCAATCAGGAATATTGATCAAATCAACCAGGCTAGTGAAAGGACTTTTGTGGTTCAGGAAAGCCAAATAGGGCTCACGTTCACAGGCATGCAATATGAAGATTAAGGTTCTGAGTTAAAATACACAGGGACAGAACCTTCACTTCTTTCAAAGGACTTTTAACAGTACATGAGCTTAAAAAAAAAGAAGAAAGGCAAAATCAAATGTTTAGTGCGTTTTTTAATAAATTATAAAACTGTAGATGCAGGAATGGTGTGAGGAAGTATTTACGTTCTGTAACTTAAATGACTACAAAATCCTGTGCAACAGTCCCAGCAAAAAGCAGTATTCTTTTGAATAAAGACTTAATAACAACTAGACAAAAGCAGTAAAACAGTTCCATGATTATTGGGCTAAATGTTTTCTCAAAAACTATTACAGGAATCAGTTTATTATTTTGTTTTGTGTATTATTGAAAGACTATCAGTTATTTTTTTGACTTTAAAAATTAATGGATGAACTATGTTGGACAAAATATTTAACAACTTTGTTTGTAAACTAATTCTGTTTATTTTGAACAAATTCTCAACCTATGAGTTCGTGCTACAGTAACCAGAAACAGTGGTCTAAATTACTGAACCCAGAAACTTCCAGGACTCAAGAAAGATCAGGAGACCATTCAAGGTGGTGAGCAGACGGCAAAGAATATCAACATTTTTACTGATCAATACTGGGGCCTTATGAAAGGAGGCACTTCGACAGCAGCACTGAAAAAAAAAAGCTAAAAACTAACCATGTGAAAAAATATCCTCTATTGCTGTTTCCTGCCACTACCTCAAAGAGGCATCAGAATGTTTTCAAGGGAATGAGTCACCTGACCGAAAGGTTTAACAAAAATGGAAAAGTCACATTTTCCACGATTTTACTAATTCGTCTTGAAAAAAAATCTACTCAAAAGAGGTTTTTAAATCCTTCCATTTTGCTGCCTAGGTGAAGTAGATTTATTGCGCTGGACAGACGGGATGGGAAGATCAGCCCTGGTGTGGTGAGTGTTCAATTGCTGGTTGTGCAGTGTTGACCGTGGATGGTTCTGGTTATTTGACTTCTTGCAAAACGACCTTCCCACTGCCACTTCCGCACTGTGCCCTGGTGCATCCCTATCTTCCGCACAGGCTGGCTGCTGTCTGCTCACTCTCGGACCACCAGTCACCTTCACCTAGATCAAGGAACACCGTCTCCGCCATCCTACACCACACATCTGCGCTTTTTACAGGTCTTCCCTTGCGCATAAGCTGTCAGCGGACAGCTAACCAGCTGGACAGCAAAATCCTTTATTTCACGCTAAAACAAAAGGTACTTACATATACAGATAAATTACAATATTTTAGCTTATCAATTTTAACTGAACAACTCAAAAATAAAGATGGTCACACTGTATGTTTCAAACACCAAAGGAAACTAGTGATGAAAATAGGTGAAAATGATTCAGTAAGAATTAGCACTACAGCTAAAACAAATTACAATTTTGGAAATGAGCTTTACGGGCAGGCTGGCTATTTTCAAAGCTAAGTTGCTCAATAAAGCGTGGTGAGTGCTGAGCCGGATGGTGTTTAGATAAATCTTAAATTTTAGGTGGTTGACCTAATTTCAGAGTGGTGATGGTTAAGCTAACCAATAATGCCTGGCGTAAGCTGGGAGCAAGTTGGTGATATCTTTTATACGGTCATTTCCGAATTAAACATATACATGGATTTAAAGCAGATAAAGAAAATATAAACTATATTACTCCGCATATAATATACATGAAAACTACATGGATAAGTGACTGTTAGAACACCAGCACCTGCTTCATGAAGAGCAACAAACCAATTGTTCATTTTGACATATTTTTTAGAAGGACAGGAACAGGTGTTTTCACTTTCTGGTGCTGAGGCTTATCAATGCTGCAATCATTATATCAGTTTATTTATGTAACAATTATCTTGTTTATTGGAACTAAAACTCAAAGTAATAGTATAGATTTGTATGCTAAGCAGTGATTTTATTTAAATTTATTGAAACTTGTTGATTCAGCTGTACTTGTTAATTTGTTTAGAAGTTTGATACAATTTATATGAAAAGAATTAACAATTTTGACTAACCCATTTGTTAGAATACCTGGTCTGTTTCTTTCCCTATAGAAGTCTGTCGTTTGTTTATTTATTTAAATGTATGTCATTTATTAAAGTGTAGACTGGTTCCGAATTCTATAACTCAGTGAGGAAAGTTTACATCTACTCAGGGCAAATTTAAGGCTGCTAACATAAAGTATTGTGAGTTTAAAGAGAAAGTTGCCCAATATAACACTGTTCGTTGCCCATCCCTGGCCCATAGCATGTACTGATAACCTCATTGCAACAAGCTATTTGTACTTTGTTGATTTTACACAGTAGTCATTGTTTGCGCCTGGTGGTGTTAAAGAGATTAGATAAGGAAATAATAAAACATTAGTAAACAAGCTGACTTTAGTAGCCCACAGGTCTAATTTACTTGTTACTTTACTCTTAATCCTCTATTACTATCGTGGTAAAAACATACACCTTTACTATCCAACATCTACTTTACCTTTTTAACATCTAATTTTCAACTTAGTATTTTGGCTAGCTATTTTTTTTTATAGGCTGGTATATCAACACTTATTCTGACATTTCCATTTACCTAAAAACACAACCAAATTCACATAATTTATAAACCGCATTTCGCTATACATTTTTAACTTAAATTTTTTTAAACTCTCATAAAACTTTGAAATTGAGTTAAAACAGAACAAAAACTATGTAAGTTTCCTTACATGAATTCATAATTTATTCAAAAAGTAGTTCCTACACACATCCCATTTTGCATTAAAAAAAATAAGAATACTATTTATTTTCTTGAAATAAATACAAAAATGGTTACAATTCATCTACATACAACTTTTAAATAAATTAGACTATAATTATAAACTAACATTAGTACTAAAAATTGTAAAGCAAACTAAACATTACACTGAGCATGAAAAACTAAAATTGTTTTAACAGTTCTCTTTTCAAGAAAATAAAACAGGGCCTCTGAAGGCAAAAGCCTATTTAGAGGTTCCATCTAAAAAGTAAATTAAATTATAATAAAGAAAATTTTAAGCAATTTAAAGAAGAAAATTAATTATTAAGTTTTTTTACCTGACTTTTACACTAACAGCAATACTATAACTTAAAATAAACACACATTTAATATTAAATACAAACAACAATTTCTCAAAATAACATTAAACTAAGTAAAATTAAATAATATTGTTCACTGAACATACAAAAGTCATTACATCTTCATTATTTAACTATGATTTGTTTATGAAGATCTTTATGTTCCTCAAATACCCTTTTGTAAAATCTCTAGGTTAAGTTGGTTAACCAGCTAGATCAATCAACGTTTTAAAATGGTGGTTGTTCAAAGGTTTTGTTTTGCCTGTAAATTTTAGTTTTACCATAAATAAAACAAAACTCACCCATATAATAAATTTTACCTTTCAATTGATCAAAACAACTCTGATTTGTGTAAAACTTACTGTATCAGTTATTTCATTTAAATTATTTAAGTAGATTTCTCCACTTTACATTCAGAGCACTGGGTAGAAATTAGCTTCAACTTATTTCCTAAAATAGTTAAATATTTACTAGCCTAGGTTGCTTAGGTTACAGAAATAAACAATTTTCTTATGTCAAAACAATACAATAATAAACAGCTGTTGTTTGTTAACTATACAAAACCATAGAGTAAATACATTTAAGGCAAATATTAAAAATAAATTGTAAGAGAATTACTAATGGTGCAAATAATTGTTGTCTAATTTAAAATAATAAGAGCTAAAAACAGTTCTGTTTTATTGAATTTGCCAAGATTCTGGTAGTGCTTGGCTGCGAAGTGGCTATGTTTTCATCCACACATGAGGTTGAAGGTCGTCCCTGCATTGCATCACCGTCTTCACGGCCATCTTTGAAACGTTTGATCCACTTGAAAATGGACATTTTCTTCAAGGCATTATCTCCGTAAACAGCCCTCAACATATCTGTAATTTCTTGAGAACTTTCTCAAGTTTCACTAAAAACTTTTGTTTGTGATTTCATCGACTCCATTTTTCACGAACAGCAAAACAAATAAAATATAAACTGACACTGGCAGCTTGATAGGCACTGCTCGACTTTCAAACGAGTACTGAACGCTTCCTTAGATGTCTAGTATTCACGTGATATAGTGGGTAGCTACGTCAGCCTCATACCATATTGAACCAGTTCGTGAACTTATTGACAGACCTCGAAAGTAATATCTAAATAGGCCTATTGCCATAATGAATTTTGCTATCTTGCATAACACTCAAATCAATTAAAAACATGTATAATTTTTTACAATTGTCTGCCCATCTCCTAACACTCAATAAAACCACACATCATAATAATACAGTTTTAAAACAAAGCTGCAAATATATCAGTAATGATATTTTTACTAGCCTGAAACATTGAAACTCAAAGTGGTTACTTTCAGAGGCACATCAAATTGAATGAAAATATATAAAATGTCAGTTAGTGAAAACAAATGCATATGTTAAAACTGTTAACATGTTTTATAATATCATTTTTAGAAATTACTAAGCCAGCAATTGTCAAGCAGTGCTTAAAAAATGGGCATTATTTCAACCGAAACCATTTAATCAAAAGTTTCAAGTCAGAAACCGTTTAATCTAAAGTTCTAGTTTTAGATGCTACAGAACCCTTATATAAATACACAAAAATGAAGATCTCTTGATAAATAAATAACCCGGTTTTGTTCAAAATTCTCCTTTCCTCAAATTTTTGTCTTTGGACTTAATGTAGTATACATTTTTTATCTTCTGTTAAAGTCAAAATTTTCTTTGGTTTGAAACATGTTAATAATTGTGATGTATGAATTTGTTTTCACTAATGTACATTTCATGTATTTGATTATTTTCCTTCAGTATGATATGCCTCTGCAGATAAACGCTTTGTTTTAAAAGACCTCAGGATATAACCCATTTATTAACACACGAACCCTCTGGAAGAACTGTAGTGGCAGGTAAGTGAGTTTCCTTCACGTAGAACTGTCGTCAGGTCCCTTTCTTCCCCAACCAGGCAAGGCACCAATCAGATGAGCCAAGTTGAGTAAGAGCACTTCCCCTCGTTGTCTGGATATACTCTGTGCAGGGTCCAAAGTAATGAGACGAGTTCAATAAAACTGTTTATTTACAATATAATCAAACATGGACTCTTATCTCCTTCAAAATAGTTTCCTTGGGAAGCCAGACAACGCTTTATACTGTTTTCTCATTCTTCGTAAGAGTGCTGGAACTCAAAATCTGGAATGACCTTCAGCTGGCCGGTTACAATTTTTGATGTTTTCTACCGTTCCAAAATGGTGTCCTTTGAGATGGGTTTTCAATTTAGAGAAGAGAAAAAAGTCGCAGGGACTCAAGTCAAGAGAATAGGGTAGTTCAGGAACAACAGGAATGTTCTTCCTGGTCAAGAACTTGTTAACAGACAGTGCAGTGCGACAAGGCGCATTGTCATGATGCATCATCCAGTTGTGTTTGAGGGCTGAACTCACTGCGGCAACTCTTTCTCGCAGCCTTTCAAGAATTTCTGCAGTCCAAGCATTTTGGACTTGCTCATTCTGGCCTTTTTGATGTTGATAGCCTTCCGCAACGAATCTCCGGCCCGTCAGAAAAAGCTTTATATCATCTAAAAGCTTGTGTTCGTGATAAAGCTTCATCTTCATATGCTTTTTTTAATTTCATAAAAGTTTCCGTAGCAATATCACCGAGTTTAACACAAAATTTGAGAGCTCAGCGTTGCTCGTTACTTGATTCACACATTTTTGAACGTACAACAAAAACGGCAACAATAAACAAAAGATATTTATACACAATTTTAATCAGCTGATCAGCTAAACATATGTTTACTATTTATGGTTGCAGTGTTGCCATAATATCTATAACAAAATCAGTCCCATTACTTCATTTACAGACCTCTTAGTTTTCAATAATAGTGAGCTTCTTAAACTTTGCATACTAGTCATTGCTACATTATCAGTGAGTTAAACTTTGTTTCAGGTCTGAGTGCTTGTGAGAAGAAGTCTTATACGTTCCTGCGCAAAGAGTTGCCGGTCCGCCTGGCTAACATCATGAAAGAGATCCACCTCCTGCCCGAGAACCTGCTGCGAATGCCGTCCGTGGGACTTGTCAACGAGTGGTACGCCCGCTCCTTCGATGAAATCCTCGAGTTTGAGAAGACTGACGGCACCAGTAGCTGCCTTGACAGGTTTGTTAAAGAGCTTGATCTTCACAGCGTATGCAGAAGTGGGGCAGCGAGCGGAGCGAATAGTTACAATAGCAAATTACTGATTAGAGTAATAAATTGCAAAGCTTTAGCGCTTAGCTTAGGTCTAGTTAAAAGTTAAATTTTAATATTATGGTTAATGTTTTTGGCAGATCCGTGACGGATTGGTATCGCACGTAACTACGGAGCTCATCACTCCGGTGACGTGGGTTCGATCCCCGCAGTCACCACTTAGAATTTGTAATATGAGTATACGGTTATGCTAGGTAAAGGTTGAGGTTGAGTGGTAGAGAGGCCTTTGTATTCCTAACTTCGCCTCTTTGAAGAAGACACATTTTACCTTTTTTTTAATATTTCTGTCATTTAAGAGGCAGCCGGACAGAGCGGCAGCGGGTCCCACTCTAAGCACCGCTCAAAACATGGAGTAAAAACTGCAAACAATATTTTAAACTGGTCAATATACTTGAATCAAAAAATGTTCAATAGTATCATAGAGCTAGTGAGACTGCTGCATGTAAACTCTAAAACTTGTACTTTCGTCAAACAATTACTTATCAATTAGGTTTTAAAACTTGATTTTCCCTTAAAACATAGAACTCAAATCATCGTAATAAATATTTTATTTGGCAAGAATGTTTTACGTTTTTGCTCTCATATGCTGCAGCATTAATGGCTCTATGCTTCTACTGAAACGCTTTTCCCATTTTAATAGATTAATTTACTTAAAACATCGTTTGCAATTTTTCCTATGTTAAATTCCCTTTACCGGATAGAAGGCGCTCAGGCTTTTAAAATGGGATGTTTGTTGAAAAGTGTACTTATCTCTTGTTTGTTGTCAAACACATTACAAACAATTCATCTTTCATCTAGCTCCGATAACACATAAAATTTATAATCACAAAATGACTTTGCATAGATATTTATTTTGAATTTTGAGTTTGTATTATCTGTTAGCCTTATAACAATTAGAAAACGGAACATTATTGAAAATAAGTTTATAATTACTTTATACAGCAAGCCCAAAATAGGATATTCATTGATTGAGCTAAAACTGTTGACCTTGTTGCGTGTTATTGATAACAAGGACTAATTACAATGTGAGTTTGCCTTACGTTTGATTGTTTAAGACCAGATCACAACATCACACAAACCGTAATCATTTAACTCTATTGATAAACCTTTTTGGCCTTGAATTTTGGTAAAGGTCTACTTTCATCTGTAAAAATAAGATAAGAAGATTTGGCAGCCTTGGTTTTGTTTTGATTGAGAACAAAGTATTGTTTTAATGAATTAATAAATTATAGTTGCGTTTCAAAAGAAATCACTTACCACTTTGTTGTTTTAAAAATGATTGATTTCAAGATAATTTGTATTATCTGTTTATAGATATAACATTTTTCAAGTTACTAAATAGGCAAAACAATATCCGGTTAGGAAATTTTTTGTTTATTGTAAATTGTTTAGTGGTTGAATAAAAAATAATGAAGTCTTCTCTTTAAATTAGAATATGTTGTCAAGACAAGACATACAAGGTGTCTCAGGCAACCCGTATCATATGTACGAGTATATCTCAAAATCGGTTTTATCTATTTGAGTGAGATGCAAAATGCCATGTTAAATTGCCTTTAGGCAGAAGGGATCTAGTAATTGTTTGCGAGATTTAAGTGTACAGAGTGTTTAGAAAACCAAAGGTATTGGGTTCAAACTTCAAATCTTGTTATTTTAAGGTGTAAAGGAGGGTCATTTAGTAATTAATATACTATAAAGCCGTTTGGGTGACTGACTGGTGAACGAGGGAAATGTTTAGGCACTTCCCGTAGAGCTCCCCCCACAACCATAAATTCGTTTTAAAGGTCTTGGTGTGAAACCGCCAGGACAAATCTGAAAACTCAACTTTTTTTTACCCTTGGCGCAGTAGCGGTCGTTAATGGCGTCGGCTGAAAATGGGGTTGTGCAGTGGTTTACTATTTTGACTGAAGCGGCTGAACTAGTGATCGGGTCTTTGATTTGACGAAAAATCGTTAGTGTGGAATGAAGTTTCCTACAACTTTTGTATTTGACAGTTTATCCTATCTCCAATAGGTAATTTGCTATTTCGCTTTAAAGATAAACTGGTCAAAATTTACTTTTTTCGTGTGTTTTGGCTAATTTAACGGGTACTTATGTAACTCTTAGGACCACAAAAACCAACTTAAGTTAGAACAACTAAAAAACACTATGCAAAAAGGAAAAATTAAATTTTGCCATAAAATATTTTATATACGTGCTAAAGTCGTACTTTCGTTAGATTTTGATGTTTTTACAACGACTATACCACCCGCAGTATAGGTCTTACATCGGCCAAAGTCATACTAAAATATTCGTAAATTTATGTTCTCAAATAATATAATTAACGAAAGATTTTAGAATGGCTAGAAGTACTAAAATATAAATATAAATGATGTCGTGTTGTTGCGTTTTAAGATGATTATTAACATTACAATTTGTCATAAATACAAACGATTAACGCCAACTCATTTGACACACCTAAGCGAGGCAGCCAGGCAACTGGCATTAACCCTCTCCAATAAGCTACTGTGAGCGAAGCGAATGGCGCCTTTCAGTAAGCTACAGTGAGCGAAGCGAAATGTCATGAACATAGCGAATGGCCTGTCTTTATCAAGCGAGGCCACAGGCGGCGGGGTCTGGGGTAGCCCTTAAGCGGCAAGTAGAGTCTATTTTAAAGCCTTTCAACTCTGAGTAGATAGGAAACAAAAGTATTAAAAATAATCAGCCGTAAAAAAGGTAAAATAATGTAAGTTCTTACATAAATAAATCTATATAAAAAAGGGCAAGGTACTACTTTGTTTAAAGCGTTTTGTTGACGATCGGAGAATTTCAGAGTTTAAACTATTATTGCGGTTATTATCCATCGTTAGTGAGCAAGATGATCTCGACGTTTCGGGATCTGCAATCTGATCCTGTCTTCAGGTGAAAAGTAACCTAAAATATAACACAGAACATAAGAAAATAAGCTTGCCTAAAGTAATCAAGGTAAGCTGACCAGTCAAACACAATCAAACAACACGTAGCTGTTAAAGTCAAAATACTAAAACTAGCATAGAAAACATAACCACATGCATGAGACACACAAGAAAACTTAAAGAATTGTGTCCACACTCAATGAAGGGTTTTTGCAAAGTGAACGGTGGGGGCCGGAGCACCAATAGGCGTGAACAGCAGGCTGGCCAACTGAAACAGAGAAACACAAAAATCCCTATTTATGGTTAACCAATTGGGAAAGGGGGCATCTTACATGATTTAAGTTTTCTATGGCCTGTTTTGCGTCCTTTAATACCATGCTGTGAGTTTTGTGTGCTATTTCTTGCTGAAGGTTAACTTGAAGTTTAGATTGCAAATCCCAAAATGTCGTAACTCGTAAGGTACTTGTTAAAAAGTCTGTCCATAGAAAGCTATAGTGATTTACCATGCAAGCACCTTTCAACGAATAACTTTTTATTCAACCAAAGACTTTATAGACTGTAATATCGGTGATATAGATTTGTGAAACTTTATAAGCTGTAGACCTAAGAATGAAAGATGCCTATTTTATTGCTTTGTAATATTTAATGGAAAATGAAGATCTTGTATTCTTTCTGTTCAGTGCTCTTTGCTTTGGGAACAAAAGAAATATCAAGCTATAATCTAGTTCTTCAGCCAATCAGTGATTGAAGATGGTGCTCCACAGTGAGACCGAAATATTTCAAACTAATTATTATAATGTTTTGACGCGGTGTGAACCAAAAGAACTAGATTAAAGTTGTGACATCGGCTGCAAAAGCCTGATGTGACTGATGATTTGTATTGTGTTGGAGTAGATTCTGCAAGGCACTGATCAAGATACGCAACCGCCACACGGACGTGGTGCAGACGATGGCCCAGGGGGTTTTGGAGCTGAAAGAATCTCACGATGTGGACACTCACACGGAACATAGCATCCAATACTTCTTGGACAGATTCTACATGTCTCGGATCAGTATTCGAATGCTCATCAACCAGCATAGTAAGTGCTATGATAAGCCTACAAAGCATACTTCTGTAAATATGAGAAAGGAAAATTCCTAATGAATCTATTGGGGTATAACTGGGGATGGTCACAGCTCTGTGGTATAGTACGTGCTTGCACCAAATTGGCTTGGGTTCAACTCCTGGCACTGTAATAAACAACTTTTTCTCTATGGCCAGTCCCCTGGTTTGGAAGTCACAATAAGCCGTTGGTACATTACATTTGTGGTTGGGCTATTAATTAATGACTCAATCAGGGGAACAGTCGGCCCTAGTTTGTAATGAGACTACGCCTCATCATCCATTAAAACACAATTTCTTTCACCATTCATCTCGTATTTACCTTAAAATACCCTCTAGGAGTGATGGGTGTCTCAAACCAAAGTATCTAATTTCTAAGTATTAATAAGCCATTTTGATTGACTAGCCAAGTTTTGCCAATTAGAAGTTAGAGTAGAGCTTAGTTTAGGCTATCAGGAACAGTCAGAGGTAGTTCAGTTCTTGCAAAATTAATTTTCGCAAATCATGACTCTCAAATTGTTGCCACGAAAGTAAATATGATTCTCAAAAAGTGTAAAGGCATTTAATACAAAATTCTGACAGTGTGGTGGGAGTACACTAGTAGGAATCTACATCTCACAGAAGAGCTTTTTATCAAATATTGTTCCAAGTGTGTGCCGAAGTTATTCAAGACAACATTAGTTTTCTTCTTGACTAGGTTACTTCTTGACTAGGTTAAGGCAGTTAAACAGTTAAACCATACCTTAATTAGCATGTTTAATATTTCACAGCCCTGTTGTTCGGTGATGAGTTGACCAATGAGCCTCACCGCCACATTGGCTGCATTGACCCGCAGTGTGATCTGGTTGGAGTTGTGAGGGATGCATATGAGAACGCCAGGTTCCTCTGTGACCAATACTACCTCTCCTCGCCTGACCTCTGCGTCACTGAACAAAACGGTAATACCAACACTCCAACACTTTTCCTTCTAAAGCTACGTTCCATTTCAACAAAATCTTAGTAGCCAACAGTGACAGGCTTGAATAAACTCAAAGCTGGGGACAAAGTTGAAATGGAAACAATTACCATTGTGTGGCGCAATGTTGCGGGCAAAATTGTTGGGGACAAAAATGTTAGCGGCAAGGCGCGGGGCTCTGCCCAACACAATGGAAATGCCTTCCCACCTGTCGCAGTGTTGAAAACCGCCGATTCTGTGAAGGAACATCAAACTTGTGTAACTATCATCCGTTGCAAGGTATCTCAAAGTAGTAGCTAGCTGTTCGGCAGGTGATACTGGTTTTCGAACACAATTGGTTTTTATTATCAATGGTGCCACTAAACTAAGCAAACTTTCAAAATCTGTAAAAGTCATTCTTAGCCACTTTGTATTTTTAAATGCAACATCAAACTCCCGTAGGCCCCCTCACTTTCACGCTTTGCTAAAAAACTATGAACCCTCCTACGTGGTAATTTACGCTTTCCGTTACTTTTAGTATAAACTCCCATCATCTCCAAAAACGCTGCAGTCGCACGCTGTTCAGCCATGGTTGTTGAAACCTCACTGCTAAAAACGAGACTAAATGGAAACAGTCCACCGAGTCACAACATTGCGCCCAACAAGTGTTGGGCTCAAAACTAAAGAAGTGCAAACATTCTTTCAACATTGTCCCCAGCATGAGCCCAACATGAGCCCAACAATGTTAATCTCAATGTTGAAATGGAAACCTAGCTTAAGAGTTACATGCCCAGTCCTCCACTCCTCAGAGTTAGAGTGTCCAGTACCGGTCGGCCATTTTGGTTTTTGTTTCATAAGTATGATGTAATAACAAGCATTTTCTTGAGACACCTCACGCCTCCAATTTTCATCAGATCTGTTTGAAATATGTACTGCAGTGACTCCGCTGACTCCTTTTTGAAAATCTGATTAGTTAAAGAAATTGAAATTTGACAGTTCTACACATTTTGGACGTTCATGTCACGGTGTTTAAAATAAGAAAATGGAACTTTAGCTCAGCAGAGTAAGTACAATGTTAAATGCACTTTAAAACAAAGTTTATTTCATGAAATAGTGATGAAAGTTGTAGGAGTGAGGTGTCCCAAGAAATAGCATGTTTTACAATGTTCTTACGAATGAAACTCAAGGTCACAGCTACTACTGCCCTCTCTTAAGACTTTACCGAAAATCATGTAATAATCGACTAATAGAAAACCATTTTTACTTGAATATGTAGTGGTTTACAGTGAACATTCAATAACGTTGGGGGAGAAGAGTCGATATTGTCCCAAAGCTTGGTTCAATATTTAACGGTAATTTATTTGTTATCATTTGCATTTTCTACATTTCTTTATTTTGAGTATTTTTCATTATAAGTCTACTTTGGTTAGTTGTTAAGATATAGGGGGTGGCCATAGCTCAGTGGTATAGTGCATGCTTCCCACCAAGTCAGCCTAGGTTCGATTCCCGGGCACAGTGATAACTTTTCACAATGGCCACTTTCCGCGGTTCGAAAGTCACATTAAGCCATTGGACAATTCCATTGGTCGTAACTTTTTACAAGACTACATCTCATCACCCATCAAAAACACTGATCACACTCACCATCATTCTATATTTAGCTTAAGGTACCCTCTACGAGTGGTCAGTGTCTCGAAGCAAAGTATCAAAGTCGTAACTTTGCCTCTGATAGAGGCATTTTAATTGTATTTCTAACCTTGTACTTCAACCAACTGTACAGGTTAGATTTAGGAAATAGGCCACCAGGCCAGGATATGCTATTAAAAGTAAAAACATAAATGAATAAAAACCGTGTTGATGGTTCCCAACCCCGCAGGATGGAACTAGCCCATCAATGGATTACCAAATCCCGTGTCCCACCTAACCTCAACCTCAGATAGCTTACACCCTTACCCAAGCAGGTTCTCCAGTTTGTATAAAAATTGTTTCAAATGTTGTTATTATATATAGCTTTTTTAATTCTGTTCTTACTTTTATTATTTTTTGCTTTACTGATGGTAACTCTGCGTCAACCTTTCTTAGCTTGTTCAGTTTACTTACTCTTTTAAGTTATCTCTTTTTGTCATGACAAAGGATCTAGTAGGGCTGAAAATTTGACAGTCTATTCTACCTATTCAGTATTCTACTATATCCAGGTAAGCCTGATCTCCTTTCTATTCCTTTTTGATAACAACACTATACAGAGTAAGTCTCACTCACCCTGCATTTTATTCTTTCCATCTCCTCTCTTGAAAAAGTTTCTATATAACAAAATATAGACTTTGTTTCTTGTTCCATCCATTTCTTTTTTTTTCTCCCTTTAAGTACAATATACAATCCTATTACTATATCCTTTTAAATAGTATATTATAGGTTGTATGTTGAAGTTGTCTATCGTGAAAGTGTTGTCCGTAGATGCCAGCTTAGCCGGGAAATATCTCACAACCTGAAACATTTATATTGGTTTATTTATATATTCTGTTGTTCCAGATGTCTCGCCAGGAGAGCCGATTCGTATTGTCTATGTACCCTCTCACTTATACCACATGCTGTTTGAGTTGTTCAAGAACTCGATGCGCGCAGTCGTTGAGCACCACTGCGATGAGCAATACCCGCCAATCCAAATCACTATCGTCCGCGGCAAAGAAGATATCTGCATCAAGGTACGTTACGTGGCGAATATTATCTAACCTGTATCATCGGTACTTCTCCTGGAATATTTATTATTTTACTCCTTTTTCAATCAAATAGACGCACAACACACTGTTGCCAGTTATTTTTGTTTTACAAAACTGAGTTGATGTAAAGCAAATAAATGTACTTCTGGTAAATAAATGTATTACAGAGTTAAGTAGCTTATCAGTAAATTAATGGATAACTTAGAGTTCAAAGGGCACTTGGCTAGAAAAGCAAATTTGAAAGGAACAGAAAGACTAGCAAGCTCTGCCGAAGAATAGTAGAAAATGTAAAGGAACGCAAATCAAATAATAGATTTTCATTAGCTATCTCCTTGCCTGATCTTGAATAAATAAATACTTACTGTCAAATTTTTGGCACTTATGGCCGAATAAATACTACTGTCCAGCGACACTCCTCGTATCTTGTAATATTTATTTTTGTGAATGAGGATTCTGTGATCAACACAACTTATTTGATAACTTGAAAAATATATAAAACCATACAAGTTGATAGCAAGGAGACAACCTGTGTCCTTTTTATATAATTTTATATGTTTAATGTTATTTAGGTGATAATGTACCTTTGTAGATAATTAGTTGCACTAATATATAATGTAAAGCGTTGATGTTGTGTGACAGATGTCAGACCGAGGCGGAGGCATTCCTCGAAGTCTCAGCGACCAGTTGTTCCACTACATGTACAGCACGGCCCCTCAGCCGTCCAAGTCTGATGCACACACAGTCCCTCTGGCAGGTTCGTATTCTATACTTGTAGCTTTTTTTTGTAATTTTAAGGATCTCTCTTTATTATTTTATAAAGAGAAATATTTGTTTAATATTAGAGAGCGAAATATTGTACTGGACGGTAGGGTATTTTATGCAATTTTACTTGAAACAAGTAATTTTTTTAAAAACAATATCCTTTAAGTGGCGATCTTGAATAAGCTGACACTTCCATATTCACTTGAAAAGCTGATAACGGACTGCTTCTCACACATTTCTCAACATTTCTGGTGTACGGACTGTTTTAGCCCTTCCCCTGATTTTCTTCTGTGTAGTAGTAGTATATAAACTATGAATAAACTATTTCAACTTATATTTATGGATGATTCAACAAGTGATTTATGTTGAAAATTGCTATTTAAAAGTGTGCATAACAAAGTTTGGGGATTAGGGATAAAGGAAATACACATGCTCATTTTTGTTACATTCATTCTAGACTCGACCCAAAATTTGTTCAAAGTCACTTCTAGCCCGTCTTCAAGACCTGTCCGTTCGACACAGCCAGAAAATACAGAGCCCTCCAGACCCCTAAAATAAATTGCTGATGCATGAATTGCAGTGTTTAAATTGTACTAGAGATTTTTTAAATTTTACTATACTTGTGACTTGTGTTGGCAGGTTATGGTTATGGTCTACCCCTTTCTCGATTGTATGCCAGATACTTTCATGGTGAGCTAAGTCTTCTCTCTTGTGATGGATACGGAACTGATGCAATCATCTACATGAAGGTATTATACACTTTACTTAAATTGACCCCTGTTGAATTCCAAGTGGTCAATAGGCTGATTTCTTTTATTAACAAAACGAATTTAACTGGAGTATCTCTATCATTTCTTAATTGGTGATCTTATACTTGTACGTTAACTAGAACGGCAATATTATGACCTGGCCGTGAGCTTGATCTCAATTCATTGTTGTCAAAAAATGTATAACTTTGTCTTTCTATAAATATTTATTTATTTATGTTATATAATACACTAGAGTCCCGCTTTATCTAAAAACTGGCTAATCCAAACACTGAGGGAAAACTATAACATTTTGATATAAAATAAATAAACTGGCTTCAATTACTGTATCATACTTGTTTAATAACAAACTCCAAAATACACAGTAACTGAATAACCGTGATACTCAGACCATACACCCCGATACCTGCACCTCGGAATAATGGAGGTTAAGTGTTTCTACCAGGAAAAGAGACAAAAGAGAGAAGAAATCAGACTATACAGCTAATGAGCTAAGTACAGATATGAGGGGTGAAGGTAAAGAAAGAGATGACAGGTGGAAAGGACAAGGGAAGAGAAGGAAAGCTTGAGGAGGGAAGAGAGCAGCCGCTGTATGTGTGTGAGGGGAAGGCAGATGCAGGTTGTCAGTGAAAGACAGCTGCATCCTTTTATCAGCTGTCTACTACGTTAATAGCTGCTGCTAGGCAACCAGATAGGGCGGGATTACATAGCCAATCACATTTTCTCTGTATGCTTATGACATCGATCTTTGAGGAGAGTGTAGTGTGTGTTTGTTATTTCACCTCATCTCCATTTACTCAATAATAAATTTCATTTGACAAAATAATAATGTTTTTATACCAGTACTAGTTTGAATTACAGTAAATTGCAAAGGTTTTTAGTACAAAAATCTAGAATTTGATCTAGTGCATGTACAAATGGATAAAGTTTGGTTCTGTCTGAGATCGCCAACCTGATAGTGGCTGCCGACCTCCATTGAAAAAATGCTCTCAGCACGGATGTAGGGGAGAGGTTGTTTACTTGGAACTGCTCACTAGTTCCTTATCTTATTCTCGAAGTGCCAGTACACCCTGCCACACCATCTTGTATTGTCACCATATTCAAGCATGTTACTTCCTCGGCATGTTTTGTATTCCAGTGTACCAGCATTCAAACACACAGTTTCTTACATTTAAATATAAAAATATTAGTCGCTCAAACTCAAATAAGACTTTATAAGGTCAATATATGATAAATCCATCAATATATGCCCAACCATGAATCAATTTTCAACCAACAGGGTTCGTCTCACTAGTTCGGATTAGCGGGACTCTACTGTATAAATAATCTGCCTATCTAAATAATAGTTTCTTACTCTTCCCTCTACTTCACAGCACTTTTTTTATAAACTACATTTTTAAATTGAGAGTGGCTTTATTTTTAATTTGCAATGTGCATGAAAACGTCAGTAAAATATTAATGTTTAAACAATTTAATCACAAAGAAAGTGTGGAATATCTCCTTTTAGGTCTCTTCCCAGACAAAAATAAAACATTTGGTCAATTCTTTTAGATAATATGATAGGGTTGTTACTAGGGATGTGTCGGTTCCAAAATTTTGCCGGTTATCGGTTCTCCAGTTTTTTTGGTTATCGGTTCTACCGGTTCCATCCGTTCATTGTTAAATAAAACCAGATGATCGCCAATGTCACTTGTGCAACTATGAGCTTTAACCCATGGTATATATCCGTGTGTAAGCCAATTATGAAGGTGCAGGAAGCTAGGCCCAGGCTACAGCAACATAGTCCAATAAGTTAGAACTTAAATTAAAAGTTTAATTAACCTAGGCCTATCAGTAATATTAAACTAATTTATTTTTAATATTAGTTATAATAAGAAATCATAATAGACATTCAAGTAATTGATAATTATTCCCTATTCCACCCTATAAGTTTCAGTTACATAATGAAAATACCATGTTTATTACTACCCTAGCTTGAACTGATAATCACTGAGTTCTAATTTTGGACTGAAATAAAATGGCACATTTAAATAAACTTGATATTGCATTACGATATACATAATATTTATTTTAGCTGTATGAAAAGCACATTTGAATAACAAAAATCAACAGGCTATGCTTACGCTTTGATTTGATTGAAGCTTGCGTTTAGTTTGTGAGGTTAGGTTCTGAACATACTGATAAAAGAGCATTTTGTCTATGTTGGAACAGAAAATTGGATTGGTTAGTTTTTTAAACTTGTTTTAAACTACTTTCCTTTATTAAAATTACAAAATTGCAATAGTTTACATTATATTCAATGATTGTGTAACACGAGTACGACTGACCAATGATGATGCGATCGAGTGCCATATGGTTTGTCTGACAGTGACTTACAACACACCTGCGCATAGAACACGTCACGTGATCGCTAATGTTTGTGATAAGTCGCAACTCTCAAACTATGCTATCGTTACATTAACTGCGCGGTAACTGATGGCATGGACGATGATCGGAACTAGTCGATACTCGATAATCAAAGAAATTGCATCCGATACTAGTTTACTTGCCCAATAAGGCAATTGTTAAGACGCATACGCTTTACTCGGCATTTCTAAAGCACGTAATCATGGTTTACTATGATTGATGAGATTCAATACCCGTATCAGCAAAGGTCCGCTCGACTTTTGAGTACCGCTTTCGGATAGAAAAATCACGAATTAATAAAAACCTGCACCTAAAAATATCAAGCGAATCATCGGTTCCAGGAACCAATGTTTTGCCAAGTCGGTGATTGGTTATCGGTTGAGGCAAGAGCTGGTGGAACCGAGAACCGGAACCGACCCATCCCTAGTTGTTACTTGTCTTGTTGACTAGACAAGCTGACAAGACAGTCAGCAGCACAACATCTGAAAAAGAAATGAAGCTACCTGGGACTTGTACATACCTAACTTTTTCCCCCACAAACACAATAATTTCCTGTAATAAGTTGACACTATACTTTAAGATCTAAAATTCATATATTGCCTGCTAGATTAATTTACAACATATTTTATCTTGGACTTTTCTGGCCTGTTTAGGAGAAAAACTATTTGCTACGTTTCAGGCCTTTGAGAAACTCTACTTTTTTTGTCAAAGGCCTAATCTAACTTCACTCTACATTATAGTAAACACTAAACCTTAACCAAAACAAAGTAAAATATTAAGCAATTATATGTCAGTTACAGTTCGCTACGGAACTTCGATTTTGAGATTTCTTGTTGGCTGCTATCGCCCCAACCCCTTCCAACCTTAACCTTAAGTAAAGAAAACCGCCTACTTAGTATAAAGGAAGGTTCTTACCCAGGAAGGAAGTTGTGGAACTCTTTCAATGCCACGCACACACTACTTCCTGGTGATGACAACAGAGGGAGTTTCCCAACTGCCCGAAATGTAGGGAGTAATTTATCTTTTAAAGTGGCCAGAAAAGTCGGAGATTTTGTAGACTGTTCTCAGTAAATGTAATACAGTTGTTCTTATTTCTAAACTGAAAAATTATTCAATCCGAAGTTATTGTTTAAACTGGTACAATTATAATATCTGAATTTACTATTTTAATTGTGAATACCATCCAATTAAATGCAGGTAACTTTCCAATTTGAAATTACCTGACATCCAATCTGTATTGTTCAAGTACTATTCGTTCCATATCTGATTTGAGTAGCAAAATCACTATTCACATTCACCTAGTACTTCTTCACTCCCTAATGTCAAGATTGTTCACGTTGAGTAATTTTTCAGGCCTTATCAAACGAAGCAAACGAGCTGTTGCCGATATTCAACAAGACTTCGACCCGGTTCTACCGCACAACCATCCCGACCGGAGACTGGAGCAACCAGTCGTCCTGCATGACTGTGCGTCACTTTGTCACTACCAATCACAACAACAACCGTCAGAAGACGGAAGTCACACGCTCCGTGTAGACCTGAACCTCGTTTGGTGAGTTTTTTCTCTTCACAAATGGTTTGTATTCAGAGTTTTTTTTATGAAAAGGAATAGAGCAGCTCACCTGGATAGAAAGAACAGAATAATGCCAGCCTTGTTAGGGCCTTTGTCAGACAAAAAGAGATAACCTTTATGTCCTGACAAAGGCCCTAGTAGGGCTGAACATTTGACATTCTGGGTTCTTCTATGTGTTTCTACTTTATCCAGGTGAGCCTGCTCTCTTTTCTATTTATTTTGATAGCATATCCTGGCCTAGTGCCCTAAATCCAAAGTATTTTTTTTAGTAGAGGTGTGTGTGCAAATTTAGAATAGTTGGGAGTTTCTATCCAGTTTTGTTTTCAATCAAGCATCTAGTTGAAGTTTTTATTTGAGTGAGTTCCTACTTAACTCATATTAAGGCCTACTATGTCCCTTTCCAATCCCACAATAAAAGGATACGCTAAACTGGAATGTTTAAAATAATATTTATACACACAATGAGCAAGTTCTGATGTTGCTGCTGGTGGATCTGACGTAATTTTTCATCCCTAATCGACAGATTTTCAATTCTGATTCCACCCGCGATCGGGAGAATCGATAATCAACTTTTGGAATCGATCCATCCCTACAGGAAAATATTATCAGCTAGTAACTTCTTCCCAATATTCGTCCTTTACTCTATTTTTGAATCCTTCTCTTTTCTTTCAATTTTATAGTTCCCGATAAGGACCTTTTATTATTATGTTGCTCTTTACTGGCATTCGTTCTGTCCCTACACATTTACTCTCTCCTTCAGAGCTCACACACGTCCCTCTAACTGGCTACCAAACTATTCTCCCTCCCCATTCCTCACAACATGCTACCCTATTTTGATGTATGACCCTGTTGGGATTGTGCAACCAGTGGGCCTTCCTGAACAAACAGGGTTTTGTCTTGTGTTGCAGCTGTTTAATGCATCCACTCTGTCAGGCGTACTGGTACTTTAAACTATTACACGGAATCAAATGCAATTTTCTTGGTTTTAAAAACTGAATACATCGAAGCTGTAAGTGGCTAAATTATATTTTATCGTGTTCTAAGAAAGAAAAGCAGAAGGTACACGGATTCAACGGCTTTTCAAGGTGCCCGATTCCCAATATCTTTGGATGCCCCTTCGTATTGCACTTGAATGATTTTTATCTTTGAGAAATTGACTAACATCTGTTTTTTTTTATTTTCAGATTACCTGCAATGTGATCTTACCGTGTTATAAGACTGAGTTCAGCCCACTTGGTATTTACTTTCTACTATGAACCATTTTCTACTTTGATTTGAAGAAGCTGCCTACATCTGCAGCTTTCAGTTTATCTTGTTCGTGTTGTTCAACATTCATAAGTTTAGTTTTATTATTTAGTTACTTTATCTCCTTTAGTTTCACTTACATCTAAATGGTCTCAACCAAGCTGCAACTAGCTTGCTGGTACTATGTTATATATTATTTAGGTTTAGTTACAATGTTATTTTATGATTACACAAGAGCCTGGCGAGCCAAGTTCTGTGCTTATTTCAATGTTTTGACAAATTCGATGGAATTGTTAATGTTTCAAAAGTTAAAACTTGACTGAGTTACCAGTTAAATGTTCAGTAAAACTCCTTGGGCCTACATCTTTGTATGAAAACTTATCTTCGATAGATAAAAATTAAAAACTATTGAATAGTTTTCCTTGGATACATTTAAATATTCATTTTCTCGAAAAAACTACTTTTTGAAGAAATACTTCACTCATAGTTTCTCACTTAAAGAATTTCTAAAATGACAGTAAAACCAGTCTTGGTTGACATAATGGTATCTGGTAACATTTTCTGCCTCGTTGTAGGTGCAGACGTTAAATCAATCCAGTTTTAAATTTATACATTAGCATCCATTGCTCACAAAGGCGGAGAAATATTCATGTAGTTTCTGTCATGTTTAGCGTCAAAGAGTTTTGCTGCATTTTATCTTACGATTTATTTTTATTAATAAACACATTTGGTTGGTTTGAAAAGTTACGAGTTGATACTAATCTGAACCAATGATATCCAGTGACAGTCTAGCTAGCTTTAACGTTACCAATGATCTAATAAGCAACAAGATTTGCTTTTGATTTGGAAACTATGTGATTTGACAAGACTGTTTGTTTAATTTTGAATAAATGTTTATTAAACCTTTAAACAGAGTAATAATTACAACTTGAGTATTTTACGCATATCATTAATAAGTCCACCCTTTAAAATTGTTGTCAAACATGTATGTCAAATTTTCATCAAACCGATATGGACCTTTCCATTTACGTAATTTCTGACCGCTGATGTAGATTTTGTGAATCCTATACTGATCTGCAAGCTACAATACATTGCCTGCTTCCAGCATTGGTGGTAAAGTTCAGAGTTTTCTACTTAGATCTCTTGCCGTGGGTTTTACCAATGGCAATTTTGTATTTTATTGTTCATGACGATTTGTTGATGTAAAAGTCTCCCTCTTAATCATGACAATTCCCAAATGTAACGTCAGTTTGTCTAAAAGGGTTCAGTTCGGCAAAATAGTGTTTTAAGGGTTTGTTGTTTGTAAAAATTGAGATATGTTGACGGGACAACCTTGACATCCTGACATTTGAGATACCTTGCTGCTAATATTGTCTTTTACTTTACAAGTTCTATTTTACCGTAAGATTTCTCATATAACTGTAATTATAACTAAGCAATATTGTTAATTTACTTTTAAGTTTCAATAAATGTTGTGTTCAATACATTTGTATTTCAATTTAAAGTTAACGTTTGTTCTCAGTTTTTAGTATTATTGCGGACATTTTCCATCCTTAGTAAACTAGAAGAACACGAGATTTCAGGATGTAAAATCTTGTCTTCAGATGAAAGGTTATCTAAAACATTACTCAACACATTAGACAATGAGCTAGTCTAAAGTAGTCAGCGTAACTAACAAGTAGCTGTTGTATGGTTTCAATGGTCAGCTTTCCCTGGTTACTTTAGGCTAGTTCATTTTCCAATGTGTTGTGTTTTTGGTTACCTTTCACCTGCAGACGACTGGGTGTTCTTTCTGTTCATTAATGATGGAAAATGTCTGCAATAATATTTCAAACTTAATGTTTCTGTATTTCAATTGGGTTTTACTCTTAACCTCTACTTAAGTTGTCCTAACAAACCTGACGCAATCATGATAAAGCAATATCTCAATGTCTAAACCCTTATCAGTTGTCCAAGATTCCATCTTTTTGGTAGATTCCACCCACTCTTTGGTTACCCTAAAAATATGTCTATCAATACCTACAGTGATAGTACGAATAAGATATATTTATACTAACAAAATAAAAGAGGGTATGTGTTATATATAGTTAATGCGTTGCACTTGTGATAGCCAGTACGATATAATATTCCTTAGTTTTAAAGAGTTATCTCAAATGATATATAAAGTTTATTTTCACTACAATGTTACTAGGTAGTTGATGCAGTTAATTTAAAGTAAGTTTGTTCTGTTAATATTGCTACTCTGTTAAAATACAAGTTTGATAGTTCAAAATGTTCTGAACAGTTTCAAAATCAATAAATTGAAACTGTTAATTGAGTATAAATTTTATAACTCAAATAACATTAAAGTTCATAGAAAAGTTCAAAAATGTGCTCTTTAATTTCATTACCTCTCTTCCTGTTTGAAACGTGTATGGACAACCTAACTACTAGTGCCCCGAAGAATAAGAAAAAGTAAAAACGTAAGTGTACAGTTTTATGTTCTAAGATGTATCAAAAGACTTCATCACAAAACTATGTTCATGAAACATTTTGTCTCGGTGAATAAATGTATAGTAAAGATATTTTTAATTCCAGATATTAATTTGAAATGCATTTTTTGGTTCAAAACGGGTCATTTTCATAAAATTAAGATCTATACTAGGGATGGATCGGCCCCAGTTATCGGTTCTTTTTTATCATGGAGATACTGATATCTCTGAACTGTCCCCATGCCTAGTGCCTTGCTCACAATTTGGGACCTCTGAGACAAGTAATTAGTTAGAGAGGGGTATAATTTATTTCATGATAAACATATTACAAAGTAAGAAAACCCAATTTTACTGTATGACTTACTGGATGGACAAATACTGGGCTGTAGCAGGATTTTCGGGCATGGAGTGCTCAGACCCTTAGGTGTTAAAGCAATGGTGTAAAAAGGAAAGGGGTTGGGGATGCCGCTCCTCCGTGATGCAACACCATTGAATTAAATTGGTTAAATCACAGACTAACGAACTCTACCTCCTTTAGTATATGGTTAAATTTAAACATTATGCTTTCATTATTCAGTGATGACATCCACAAAATTAATAGACCCAATTAAAATCTAATCAATAATAAAACACAAATATAAGGTTAAAAATTCAACATGAGAAGCAAAATTGGAAAGCGCTATAATTTAAAATAATAGTTTCACCCAGGATCTGGAACTGGAAGGCCACACAAAGATAGTTTATGGTTTCGCCACACCACTGACAGCAACACCATACAATAAACGTTCCAATTCAAGAATAGTTAGTACAGAAACACTGCCACCAGACTGCAGCACAATGCAGACAGTGTCCGCTGCCGGCACTACGTAGTTCACGTTTTCCCCGCCGCGGCAGCACCGGACAGACAAATTTATTGTTCAATTCCTACATATTTCTATTTCTTAGGTTTAGTAGATTTTCAAACAGCTGCTGCACTCTAGCGGGTAAAGCAATAGATACAAGTATTGCTTCTGTGGTGCACACTAACAACTGCAGTTTTAGTAAAAACTGCAATTAATAGAGTTTTAAGTAGCTAGTACACTCTTTCGGATTAAACTAGAACCATTAACAGTTTTTTTCCAAAACCTGACAAAACAGTACTATATACAGTATTATTCTTTCATATATGTATTGTTAGTTGTTATAATCTATTTATGCATAATCATGTATTTCTCTACAGGTTTCGAGAGCTACCGCCAGAGTCCGCCAAACTTCAACTTGTGCAAGCACTGATACTATCAGTATTTCACTACTGCTTCCCTGCATACGGCAACAGCATTTCTAGAGATGACGTGGGTCGGATCGAGAGGCTTCAAAACTCAGCCATTCGCTTTGTTTTTTGCCTTAAAAGATCTGAACATATCTCTCCTTTCCGTGAAGCAGCCCAATTGTTGCCCATGGAAGCTGTGTGCCGGATGTTAACGTGCTGCATGATTCACAGGACTTTGACGCTCCAAGAGCCCGAGTATATCTTTGTCAGAGACTCTCTTGTCGGAACGAGGTAGCTCATAGGAGCACACGCCATGGTGGAAGGCTTCATTTTCCCAAGGTCAATCTTGAGTTTGGGAGAAGAAGTTTGTCATACTTCGGACCAACTTTGTACAACGGACTTCCTGATACCTTAAAGGTCTTCAGTATTAGTAGGTTTAAATTTAAGTTAAAGTCCATATTATTAGAAAATAACAATTAGTTTTAATATTAAATTAAGGAATTCATTTTATGTGACATGAGTTGTTCTGAAAAGCATTGTAAATGAGAAACGCTCGAAATAAAGGCATTTTTATTTATTTATTGTTATCTCTTGTTATCTTCTCCATATATTTTACTGTAGAGTATTTATTGTTACACATTTATTTTTAGTTGTATATACTTATCTATTATTACTGTATTTATTCATAGCATATCTTATATTACACTTACAGATCTATTTATCGCATGCTCTTGTAATTTTCTATTAAATATTGAAAGTACTATGTAATATAATTGTAAAATGGATTTTCCCTTAATGAAGATAGTTGAAAATTGAATGTACATTTACGTTGTCGGTTCGCTCTCCTAACAGGCGAGTTAGATGCGAGCGCAGAGGATCACTCGGGGCCGTAAAGTTTTGTACATGTGTGTAGCACTGTAGACAGTGCACTAAAGACGACGAGGCGACAACCGAAAGACCAGTAAGGCTTTGATTTAATTGTAGTTATCGATTCTTATAATGGGAGGAGATAAGGCACAGGTGCGCGCAAGCACAGCGGTCTGGTTGGCGAGCGCTGGATGAGGGGCAATGGAGAGGTATTTATTTATTTTTACGGCATTCTTTACACGGCCACTTTACAATATATGTTCTTACATTTATGAATACAAAATAATTTATGAAATTACATGCGTTATACAATGTGTTTAAAGAGATTGTCTTACAAACTAAATAGCTAAAAGGTATGTAGTTTAAGAAATATTATCGCTCGACCGTGTCAAGAGTAGTGTTGGAAAAGCACTGATTTCACTTGAACCGAAAGAGGGCTCTGCTTGTTCAAGGGTTTCACGATGTTCGGTGGATAATACCGAATCGGGATGTCTCGTACATGTTTTAAGTATAGTATGTAGCCCACCCATCTAAATGTCACTTCTCTATGCCCTTTTTAGCCACTTAAATTGTATGCTCTGTGGCCTGTACTGGCGGAATCGTGGAACGGTGGAATAGGAATGGATTCGTCAAATGACGTCTTCAGACTAGTCCTCTCCGTCTCCTCTTTGGTCTTTTAGGCTAGACTGTAAGGCTAGTGCAGGACCCATGTGGATTTTATGATTTAGCCTAAATGCAATTTTTATAGCTCCTTCTATAGTTTTAATTGTGATTTTAATCCAAGTATTTAAAATATGGCGAATTTAGACGACTTTTTTGCTAAAAAAGACAAGAAGAAGTCGAAAGGGAAGAAATTCTGTACAGCCGATGAAATTGCTAAAAAGCTGGAAGAGACAGGGAAAAAGACAGAAAAATCCAAAAAGGAGAAAATCTTACAAAGTTCAACCGGCCAGGATGGAGAAGAAATCGGAACAATTATTCAGGTATTAAATTGATGCTACCAAACTTTAAAATAGACATGAAGGTATTATTATTTCATGGCCAGGCTATGATAGGCTAGTCCTCAAGGTGCATGACTAGTTTTCTAAAAAACATTTTATCCAAACAACAACAGTGAGGTACAGAAAAGGATTGATAAATAATGTTGAAAGTAATAAGTTGTTTGCCAAGCTTGTAGGTAGGGGAAGTCCATGCTATGGGGCTTAGCACATTATGACCAAATGACTAGCAATTTCTTGATCAAAAGTAACTTTTTGCAGCTGTAAATATAACTGAACTTAAGGAGAAAAGACAGGAAAGAATTCAAAGTAGACCTAGGCTGCCTAACACTTTGTACTAATTCCTAAGAGATTGTTTAAACAGTTTTCAAGATTAATAAGTTACCTATGTGTTAAAATCCTTAAAATTATACAGTAGACCTAATTATTACATAAATAGACTAATTTGCAGAATAAATTCCTACCTTGACTATTGTGTATGTTTGTGGTAGGAAGATCAAGTCATTGTAAGCATAGTCTTTACAAGAATCAATAATCTTATATGCTGTTGATAACGTCTTGCGTAAATATGTCAAACCAACTAGGGTCATTATCTTTAATCCATCAATGTTTATTGTTTAATTTCAGGAAGATGAATGGAAAGACTTTGAGGAAGAAAAGAAAGACTATACAGGATTGAAAATACAAAACCTGACTTTGAGTGAACAAGACAATGATGAAGCTGAGAATGAACTTGATGGCGACGAGGAAGGAGGCATGGAAGAGAACGAAGCGGGGGAGATGGTACCTCGTCGCAGGATTACAGCAGGTCCCTGGAAGGTTATGTCCCAACCCCAAGCTGGAGATAATTTTACTAATGGTAAGTAAAAAATATTTATTTTACCTTTTGCTGTGCTGGACAATGTTGTCTGTACCATATAGTTTTCGCCAAGTTCTGCTTTGCGTGACAATATAAAACTGCTTCTCTTAGTCATCACAGGAGTAAAATTGCCTTTGGAACAGACAGTGGAAGTTGGAAGTGCTGGGTAGTAAAACAGCCCTCTGAATGTATCAAGGGAGTAAAATCGCTCTGAGTTTGTTTAGGGGGAGTAAAACGGCACTCGAAACAGTCAGGATTGAAACAGTGTTTTAATTCATCACGGGAGTTTAACGGTGTTAAGAAATAATCGGTAAACCTGTACTGTGGGAATAAATAGCACATGGAGAGTTAATCACTAAACTTTGACAGCTTAATTCTCGAACTCGGCAAGCATAACCAACTTGGTAGCTGTTTAACTTTACATAGTACAGGACTTGTACGGTATATGGAGCAAAAATTCTTATTTGTCAACAATAATACTGCCTGCTACAAATAATGGTAAAAATATAAATCTGAGCTTTCTAGTAGCATAAGATGACATTGGGAATCAACATTTGTGCAAACAATGTATCAGGCATACAATTACTCAAAACTATTACACAGAATCAAATGAGATTTTCATGTTTTAACATGATTATCGCAGTGAATTTGTGAAGGGGACATGATTTTGACAGTGTTTCAAACAGGGGAACGCAAGACAGAAAAACAGCTTCAAATTGTAAAAATCTTTTTTGATGAAACACTAAAAATATTTTAATTATATAACAAATATAAAATACATGTTGTTTCTGTATTTCATAAAATTGCAATATTTTTAGTGGTTTCACTAAAATAAGGTTTTTTTCATTGTGACTGACCACTCAAGCATCTTGTCAAACAAAATCAAACAAAAGGTTAAGTTATTAATTATTAAGAATAAACTTATACAATAAATAATTTTTTAGCTGATTTTAACTAGCTACAAAAAATTACCATAAAACACAGGGGTTTGCTCACCAAATAATCTTTTGTTTTATTTGCATATTTTATCACTATTTATATATTTAATGTTTGGTGGAAGATTGTTAAGAAGATTTATGGGAGCCACTAATGCTGTTTTCTTCTGAACTCCCAAGTCTGTCACCTTTTGTTTTCATGGTTGATAGTTGTGTGATGACCCTCGGGTAGGTAATCTATCCTAAGCACTCTGAATGCATGGTTGATAGTTGTGTGATGACCCTCGGGTAGGTAATCTATCCTAAGCACCCTGAATGCATGGTTGATAGTTGTGTGATGACCTCGGTAGGTAATCTATCCTAAGCACCCTGAATGCATGGTTGATAGTTGTGTGATGACCCTCGGGTAGGTAATCTATCCTAAGCACCCTGAATGCATGGTTGATAGTTGTGTGATGACCCTCGGGTAGGTAATCTATCCTAAGCACCCTGAATGGTTATCACAACTTCTAGTATATACAAATCAATACATAAACTGTTCACTGAGATGATGCCCAAACCACAAATATGTTTTTGTACTGATTCACTGTTTTCTACATTTATTTGATCAATCTAAACTGTTGTGTTCTTTTTTCAATTTCCTATTTTTAAAAAAGGTTTTACTTTTTATATATTTTGTGACTTTAATGGTTGTTATTAAGTTTGGGGAAATAATTTGCTTAAGAATTTGAAGCATGATCTCAGCTTTTATTATTAATAGACTTCGTAGTTTTGAAATAGTTCTGTTAAAAACATTAAAAAAATAATTAAAATTGCAACTTTTCTAATAATAGAAGTTTTATAATTTGGCAGTTTTTGGTATTTATTATTTCTAAATTATATGATAAGAACAAGTTCTTCAAGAATATTAGGACACATATAGTTTGAAAATTATTATCTGTTTCAAATACTGTAATGTTTTTTATGTATACAGTTATTTTACGTTCTCTTCTTTATTCTACTTTATACAACTGATGATGATTATCATAGCATTATCGAAACGTCATATAAGGTAAAGTACGGTTTTTTATGTGGTTCACCCAAAAGTTTTATTTCTTACTAAAATGACAAACCACACAAGTTTAAAAAACTTGGCTTATTGCTGAAAATATAAGAGTCACATTGATTATGATTAATTTCTAATGATTCCGTTCACCAAAAAAGCGCGTAATTCCGTTTGTTCACTGATCGACTGAGCGTAGTCGTAGTTTTTCTCCGATCACTCCACTCAGTTTACTGAACGTAAACAACCAAGATGGCAGACTCCGAAGTCTAAACAAGTAGAGGTTAGCTATGTATGAATATGACCTGTATTACAATCTAAAAGCCACGCAAGATACTCGAACTAATAGCAGAACATTAATCATTTAAAATTTATGAATAAAAATTTATATTATGGACTAAATTTTTATATTGGCTATTAATAGTTATATTATAGACTGGCATTTGTGTGTTGACATATCTATGACTATAGTATTAAAAGAATAGTGGTTTATACTATTTACTTTCTTTTATTTGTTATTGTAACAACAAAATGTAATAATGTTTCTGTTAATAAAATATAAATGAATGTCCACAATTAAAGGGCGAACCATGCTAATAAGCAAACTCAGCAGCAGACGATAAGCTAGGACTTGCTGTCAGTTCACTATCTGTCAAATCAGCCTTCAAAAAGCGTTCAGCGACAAAATCAGTTTTTGTTGTGATTAGTAGATTTTTTTCTCCTAAAACCAGATCAGTCCATTCAGCAAAAAAAAGCCAATCACTTGATCGCTCATGTCGGGTGAACGAAACCAGTGACTAAAAATATTTAGTTTCGGTCTTTCAGTGGTCTTTTTAAAAGATAAGCCTGCTTGCCTATCAAAATCCTAATGTTTAATTATTATGGTGATGGTTAGTTTGTTACTATACAGGGTGTCCAGTAATTAGGGGATCAAACTTCACCAAGTGATTTATCAAGTCAAAATAAACAAAACATTTCCGCTAACACATAGTCCTACATAAATAAATAAATAAATACATTTTTTATTGCAAAAACATCTCACAATGTACGGCAATCGTCAAAAAAAGTTTATTGAACTAAAATTTTCCATTCACTCTCACATCTAAGTCCCTTTTATACATACAATTTTTCCAATCTCTCTCTCTCATTCATTCGAATTATCCCTCTAGTCCCTAATAGGTCAGCCATTTACCAGGTCTCCCAGTTAAACTCGGTCTATGTTATAAAAGCTTGAGTGGACAACACATTTTTTAGACGAGCTTTGAATGCCTTGGGCACGTGCGTTTTAAGCAATTTGGTAATCTGTTGATGAGATGAACACCTGCCTGAGAAGGTAGCGTTCATGAACTACCGTCCTGTGTCTCCCAGTTCGGTAGTTGTCCCTGCCTCTGGTTTCATAAGAGTGTGTGTCAAACCTCTTATGGTATTACATTTTGTTTTGAAAAAGACATGTCTCTAGAATGTAGAGGCAAGGGAGTGTCAACAGCTTGAGGTCTTTGAATGCTTGCCTGCACGACTCTCTCAGCGCAATTTTGCGATGGTTTGAACTGCTTGTTTTTGAAGGATGAAAATTCTTGAAAAGCTTGCGTTTCGCAACCTCCCACAAAGTCAATCCGTAAGATAGATGTGGGTAGATTACTCCATATGCGATCATCAGTACCTGAGTCGGGCAGTATTCGGACAGTTTCCTCAAAGCGTAAATTCCTGAGGCTAGTTTGAGCAAGCGTGGTCTCATGGGCGTTCCAAGTCAACCCTCGGTCGAGGTGTATTCCAAGGAATTTTGTTGAGTAGTCTTCTTCGATCTCAGTTTCATCTGACATTACTGTGGGACTAACTGAGTCTTTACTGCAAGCAAAAGAGAATGAAGTTTGAATTTGAAGAGTTTGTTTTGAGATTGAGCTCATTGAAATGTTGGATTAAGTTGTTGAGCCCAATGAAGGTCCTGATTTGAGCTCTTTGATTGAACTCGCGTTGAAACAGAGAGCGTGTCATCTGCGTGCTGGACGAAGTTGTCCTTGTTGTACCGATGAACTGGCATCGTTGGCGTAGATCAAAAGAGCAGTGGACTGAGTATGGAACCTTGAGGGACACCATATCTCAGACACTCCTCCCCGATCTGGCGTCTGAAATTCCTACAAATTGTTTGCGATTACTAAGATACGATTGAGCCACCTGAGGGGCTCCTCGAATCCGTAATATTCCAGTTTCGGATGAGGGTTTGATGATCAACACAGTCGAATGCTTTTGATAGGTCAAGAAATACACTGAGTGTATCTCTTTGGCCTTCGATACCTTCTTCTATCATCTCGACTAGGCGATCGATTGAGTCTACTGTCGATTTTCCACTTCGAATCGAATTGGTATGATGATAGGAGATGGTTTTCTAAAAATTGAGTGCACCGGGTGAGAAAGACCTTCTCAAAAATCTTGCTGAAAATTGACAGCATTGAGATGGGGCGATAATTTTGGGTGGAGGAGGATGCCTGCTTTAAAATTGGCGTGACTTTGGCAATTTTGAGAGGAAGGAAATGTTCAGAGTGAAAAGATAAATTGATCAAATGCTCAAGAGGTGCCAGCAGATGCTTTGAGCACTGCTTGAGGAGCCACGTCGAGAGATGAGGTTTGAGTCATTTGATCTTTTTGGTGCAAAATCCCTTAACACTCTAGTGGTAAAAACACTTGTATAACAAAATGTGGAAAATATTTTACAAACATTTTAGGACCAAGTTTGTTGTGCTGTGATAAATAATAACGGAGAAATACAAGTTTTCCTAAGTGCACTCCTTTATTTATATTTATAAAGCATTATGTAAATAAAATGGCTCAGGAAAAAATTTCTCCGTTATTAGTTATTTTAGTACAAGCTTGGTCTAAATATGTTTGTAAAAACATTTGCCAGGTCTTATATACCTGTATCTTTACCATACAGTTTTAAGTTGAGTTATTATGCTTAGAAAACTTAGTATGGCTGCCATTTCAAAACCAAAAGTGATAATAATTCAAATTTATTTTTTAACGTTGAATTTGATAATACTAACAAGTGTGTAAAATTTTTAGTTTATACCTTATTCTACCTCAAATATAAAAATTATTTAGTAAAAAACATATACAGACAGACAGAAAACTGAGTGAGATAGGACTGTTGTTGTGGGAATTCTTTTGGCTTGATAAATCACCTGGTGAAGTTTGATCCGCTAATTACTGGATATACCGGTACTGTACTGTGTCTGAAACCCAGTTTCAAATGTTGCAGAGCCGGAGAGACCTCAAGAGGAAGACATCATGAGAGCTCCCTTGCGCAGCGGAGGCATGGTCAGCGGGGGTGCTTACGTTCCTCCGAACCTACGGAGAGAGCCTCCACCTATGACATTCACTAGTGAGTATTTTCCAAACTCAAATTTCAATTTAACAATTAGTTTGATGTGCGATTATTTTTAAAAGTCAAAACCAAACCCACATCTTTACCTAGATCTTATACAGTATACTAATTTACCTTGTTGAAAAACTGTACGAAGAATTTGCAAATACGTTTCTTGTGACTTTGTCAATTTAACCAAATAAATACCAAATCATAACACTCTTTTTCTGCATATTTCCCAGACTGCAACATGGCAAAACTATTTAATTTGACTTCAAAAAATTTTAAGAAGAATTGACAAGTTGAAAAGAGATTTACAAATATGACTCACAAGAAAAGTGTACTAACTACTCTATTAGATTTAGGAAATAGGACACTAGGCCAGGATATGCTATCAAAAAGGAATAGAAAGGAGAGCAGGCACACCTGGATATAGTAGAAACACATAGAAGAACACAAGACTGTCAAATTTTCAGCCCTACCTTTGTCAAGACAAAAAGAGATAAATTAACCTTTATGTCTTGACATAGAAGAAATGTGTTTCTACTTTATCCACTCCTTTGTCCTATCTTACTTTATCCTTTCTATTCCTTTTTGATAGCATAACTACTCCATTAATTAGTATGTAGAAGACAACCTGAAGAGTGAAAATTGGACTAATGGAGTTTAAATTTATTTATTTGTTATAGCCCAGGCAAAAGACTTATTTTTGTCTGAGGTTAAAAAATATTTATCTTTGTATTAATATCTTAAAGTTTACAATAATGGATCTAGTTTGATTGCCATATGTGGACTTGTAGTGCCTAGAAATCTTGACAGCGGTAAGTATGAAAGGGGTCATTCGGAAAGTGAAAAAGGTTTGCGCATCAAGGCCAGAGCAGATCTGCTACCAATATGATCATATAATTTTATTCACATAATTTACTCACATATAATTTAAATATCCTCATCAGCAAAAGCCATCTCAAAATTTTCTTGTTACAAAAATTAAATGAGCTATCAAGTATATTGAACATAAAAATTAAAGACAACCGTGCAGAGAAATGTTCAAATCTAACAGGATACTTACATTGCTAAGTTTATATTTACGAAACAATTCTCCACGTAGCAAAGCAAAATTTAATTATTGTGACATCTAATCATAAATATAACACAAGATTTAAATTTCATGCAAGTGAACAACACAATTTTAAGTACTTTGAAAAATTGACATACCCCCTGTGTTCATGGAAGAACACTTAAATACACTTCCAAAACTAATTTAAGATTTGGCATTTGAAGGAAAAATTAATTTTGAAAACAAATTGAAGAACTGGTTGATTAACAAATGTTTCTACAAAATTTTAAAATTTTAACCATAGTCTATAACTGTTGTCATGAGTTTTGTCAATATTTGTGTGTAATATTCTACACCTTAAAAGTAAGGATTTTAGACTAAATAAATATATTCACCTGGCAGCATAAACATGCGTCATAACTCTACAGTATTTTTAGTTAACGGCGCCAAATTCAACACCTGCCAATTTCACGGATGTTTAATTTGGCGCAGCTAACTGAAAACATTGTAGAATTATAACAGAGGTTTGTACAGCAACAAAACTTGGCAAGAATAATTAAGTAAAGGGGAATAGCTATCAGGTATATTTTTGATCACAATGGTAAGGAATCTCAGGGTTTATACCCGTCCTGGAAAACCTGTAATTTGAAGGGTTGTCCTGGAATACTTGGAAAACCTGGAATTGTCCTTTGATTTCAAGTATCTATTCTCAATCAATAGAAATTTAAGCAAAACCTCTTAGTAAGTTTACTAAATTTTGTCCATGGTTCCCTAACCTGTGTTTGTGCTCTTGACCATGTACCACACATGTATTCAAGTAACTAAGGTGAAGACTAAAGAGATGAAAACACTGACAAGGTAGAAATGACCGCTGACAGTGCTAAGTTCATGAGTTAACGGCAACCTTCCTCTTTATCATGGTACGGCTGATATCCTTGAGGTTCTTTTTCATCTTAGATTTGATGTGCCTGTGCCATAAATTTCGCTCTTTAAATTCATAAAAACATTTTGCATCACAGAACAGAAAATACAATGATTGCTGTGGGCTTAGCGGGGCCGAGCGACCTGCATAAATGATATTTCCAAACATAGACAGATAAAAGAAAACCTGACAATTAAAAGATTTTTCCTAAGGAAATTTACCAACAGACTTTTCTAATATTTTGGTCATTTTGTCTTTTTTGGTAATCTGAGTGCTATTTAAGGAGATAATACCGTTTCATCAAGTGGAATTGCACTTTAAGTGACCTGGAAAATCAGGACTTTGTCCTGAAATTGACCTGGAAATATCCTGAAATTTTTCTGGAAAAGGAGTATGACCCCTGAATCTGCACTGGCCATGAAGCACAAACGTTCTTTACTTTCTGAACGTCCTTCGTACTTTTTATACTAAAGGTGGCAAAGATCAGGATGGTGTGTGAAATTTACTCTGATTTTAGACTTTGTTATCTCTTAAAGATTCCAAGTTGAGCCTCTACTTCAGTTCATTTGTTAATCACAGGCTGTTATTAATATCCTTGACAATTCCAATAAATAAATTCTCATTCCACATTTTCATCAGTTGTATCTGTAGGGTACAGCATCATTAGGGAAATTATTCTAGTATTCTAATAATTATTGGAGGAATAGTTTTCTTGTAGATGTCTTGAAAAGTTTCATGAAGCTGATTTCTCAGTTCTTCAAAGTTACTCTTATTATTAAAAAAAGGGAAAGTTTGTCTGGTTTGACGAGCAAATTAGAACTACAAAGTTCTGCCTACAACTTAGCCTTGGCCTTTACCAAGCTCTACCGCAAAGTCACGAAATTTGTTATGTAAATACTACATTACAAAATAAGTTATTAAAGATAGATTGAGATCAGCTCACCGATAAAGTAGAACGCATAGAAGAACACATATTAAAACAGTTAGTTTTACTAGGTTTTTGTCAAGACAAAAAGAGATCTCTTAAAAACTTAAACTGCTTTCACCTTTCTTAGCTTGTTCAGTTTACTTACTCCTTTAAGTTATCTCTTTTTGTCCTGACAAAGGCCCTAGTAGGGCTGAAAATTGAACCGTCTTTTTTTTTTATGTGTTTCTACTTTATCCAGATGAGCCTGCTCTCCTTTCTATTCCTTTTTGATAGCATATCCTGGCCTAGTGCCCTATTTCCTAAATCTAAAATAAGTTATTTGTTAAGTGTTGATGATGCCATTCCATGTACTGTATAAAAGTATTCATGAATAAACTATAAAGATATTATTGATTGATTCGGTTCAATGCACAGGTTTAAAGCAGCTAATTTTTACCTTTCAAAATAATTTTTAAATTAATAAACATGATTTATTTGGAAACTAGAGAAGTTTCCTGACACATGTATAGAGTGTTTTTGTTTGTTTGAAATGATGTGTTTTAGGTACGTACAAAATAGAGCTGAAAAGTGCTCAAACTTGGATAGTTTCAAAGTTTATTTGTGAAACTATTAAATAAATTATGAGAAATCCGGCTCTACAAACGTGTCAGAAAACACCTCTAGTTTCCAATGATATCATGTTTATAATGTAAAAATTATTTTGAAAGCTGAAAAACAGTCCGCAGTAAACCCTTGCAAGCGTTTGGTTTGACAGTTAGGCCGCATCAGTTGAAAGAAGGCCCGTTGTTTATCCAGTTGTTACATAAGTGTTGTGTGTTCCTTATGGACGAATTCAGCCTTTCTCTGAGGTGACCACTGATGTGAATCTCAATAATTGTTAGTGTTGAATGTTACTAATCCGCCACTGGTCTGCTATTGTCTAGTCAAGATATTTCGTCTAATTGAGTCTGTTTACATAATCATAATCATATTCTTATTGCCGTTGATCAATACATGAAATGGGCAGAGTCACATTTAATAAATAAAATACATAGTAATGATGCATTAGACTTAAATTAGACTTGACAATTAGTTTTGTAACATAAATTAGAAACAAACTATTAAAAATAATAAGTTAATAATAATAAATTAAAACTAAACAACAGTTAAACATTTTGTTATAATAAATTAAACAAGTTAACAAATAAATCTTTTATACAAATGGAATTCATCTATTTAGTTGGAGCTTTGCTAATAGTTAGAGTATTTTAAAAGTAGATCAACTAAGGTTACATATAGAGACTTAGACTACATTTCTCATCGTAATTCAAAACTCCTCCAGTTTGTAAATGGATGTTCCTGTAGCCAGTGTAATAATTTAGATTTGAATATATTAATACTTGTAGTCTTAGCAGAGACATCAAGTTTATTGAACAGAAAAATACACTTCACCTTATGAGATGGACCTGTCTTAGTCAATCTATGTTGGGGATATCCAGTTGATTTCTGCTTATAGTATTATAAGAATGTAAATCTTGCCTCAGCGTGAATGAATGCAAGTTTGTCTTTAACGTATATTAAAAGTTGAAAATATATAGATTAATTACTGTTAAGTTTTAAGTGAATGAATAACGGTCGGCAATGTTCCAAGAACTCTGCTCTACAAATAGTTCTTATTACCCTTTTTTGAATTATCAAAATGTCTGTTTACAGGTTCCAGGCTGCAGAAAACAAAAGCAGCTCCAGATGTCAACAGTGAAGCTATGTTTCCGAAACTGTCTGCTGCCTCTTCTGCTGAGCCAGCTGGTGCTTGGGGGCGCAAGTAAGTAAAAAAAGATTTATTACCATGTAACATACTGGCATTGACCAAGTCATGAACAGTAAAGAGACGTAGTCAAATCAAAGCCATATATATAGGATGTCCTGTAATAACGGGATCAAACTTCACCAGGTGATTTCTCAAGTACAAATAACAAAAAATGTTCAATAACATACTGAATTTTCTAAGCTTAATAACTCAAAACCCTTCAACCTAAGTATTGTAAAAACACAGGTATAACAAAACCTAGCAAATGTATTAACAAAACTTTAAAGACCAAGTTTGTTGTGCTGCGATGAATTATAACGGAGAAATTAAAGTTTTCCTGAGCACATTCCTTTATTTACATTGAAGAAGTTTGATCCCTTAATTACTGGACACTCTGTATATGTCATCATATATAGCCATATATGTCATATATATCTTGGTATAATAAATATATACATAATTGATTGTGTTATCTGGGCACTAGCCAGCATAATAAGGAAGGATTGAGGGGACATCTTGTAAGGAAAGTGAAGCCATTTTTCTTTATATACACTAAGAGTCTTGCTAGTCCAAACCCTAGGAATCCCAAAAGTTGGTTAATCTGAACAGGTCATAGGGGAAAAACATAATGGGCTCTTGTACACTTTTAACACAAAATTGTGTAAGTTAGAAAAACTTAGCAATATAAAGTTTTAAAATAAATTTGAATGCAAATACTTTCAAAACAAAATGCAGAAACATTACAGTTCATTGCGATCGTAAATAATCAACGTCGATCAGCATTGCAACATAAAACACTTAACGTTAGCTGCGTTACGTTTACTGCATAATAGAGGACAAGGTCGAAGATTGAAACGATCAAAGCTAATCAAACAAAAGTGCATCTGGCGCAATGTCTACTAACAATAATGACACATTAAGCAAATTACAATAAGTGTTTCTCAAGCAAGAAAGGCCATGATTCATTGAAAGACTTGTTATCTTGACTAACAGAAGAATTAAAGCTTGATTGTCGGAGTCGAGCGACTGTGATTGTGTTCGGCCTAGCAGTCTATAAAGCACATCACGTTAGACTGCCCTTTAAGATGCTATCGAGGACCAAAAGAAGATTTTACACAACTAACTCGGGAATCAATAGACTGGATGGAAAACCTAAATTTATCATACTATTAATTATTTATTTATTAATTATTTACCTTATTTTTATTTATTTATAGTTTTTATTTTTGTTATTTATTAATATTATTGTTTTTATGTTATATTTTATATTATGTAAGTTACTTATATTTTATACATGTTTTTTTATTTAAGCATAGTATGAAAAAGCCATACGATAAATAAATAAAGCTGTCGCACAGTATTTCTCTATATTAGCTGATATTTAATCAATTCCTGCTGATGTTTTAGGTTTTAGGCTTTTAATTATGTTTCTTGTCTCATCTTCACAGGTTTGTGACATTCAGAGTAGTGCTCTTTGAACTGTATAAGATGTTGAATTCTACATCTAAAAAAACTCCTTATTGGATTTTTAATTTTAAACTTGAAGGATCAAATAAAAACTTTAATAGTTGGTGAGGCCTTTCAGAACCATGTTCCCATCTACAGACCAAACATCATCTGGTATGTAGATGGGAATATGGTTCTCGAAAGGCCTCACCAAGTGTTAAAGATTTTTATTGGATAATTTGTGCTTCTTTCAAGTTTAAAATGTTGAGTTCTGTTGCTCAGGTGTTTTTCAGCAATATTTGTAAAAATCAGATGGCGAATTATCAAGTTGAGGTTTTCTGTGAGTTTGTTATTGATTTCCAGTCATACGAGGGGGTACCCAAAAATAACGGGAATTCCATTATAAAAACCATATTTTATTATTTTTTTTTACTAATTAACATGTATACCTTCTGTATATTCCCCATTTAGTGTAATGCATTTGTTCATTCGATGCTCCCATTGTTTTAAGCACCCCTCATACCCCTTAGTCTGAATGGCTGCACGCTCCATCCTCGTTTGCCTTTTCACTCCTTCATTTTCGTCATAACGGTGATCTTTAATGTAATTTTTCACTATGGGGAACAAAAAAGTCGCGTGGGACAAGATTTGGCGCAGTATGGGTCGGGGAAGGGTGGTCATGCTGGTATTGGCCAAAAGCTAGCGCACTGAGATGGCTACGTGGGCAGGCACATTGTCATGATGAAAGAACCAGTCTCCATATAGCCAAAATTTAGGTCTGGAGTGTGTTGAAATTCGCTAAACTGAATTTAAACACACTCCAGACAGCAAAGAAGCATTCCCAATGGTCCTCCGACGGTTTTCTTGCAATATTGACGGTTTTTTCTGAACAATTTCATTAGTCCGAGAATTTGAAGGTCATCCGGGACGAGGCTTGTCTTCAATCGACATGGTGCCATCTTGGATTTGGGAAAATTACTCGTTTCATTCTGGTTTTGCTCAAAACATCGTCTTTGTAAGCTTTTTTAATAATTGCAACCGTTTCTGACGCGTTCTTACCGAGAAAAAGCAAACACCTCACTGCCGAACTTTGTCCATTTAATTAAACCATCAAAACAAAACGAGGCAGAACAAAAACTACTTTTAGAAAAACGCACACAGCTCCTCTTCACAGCCTCTCAGACTGGCCACACCGAGTGCACTGAACTCAGGAAGAGTTGGGCTTTCATCCCCTATCGGCCAAAATGTGAACTATGCGCTCGCCATCGACCGATTCCCGATACTTTTTGGTACCCCCTCGTATTACAGTCAAATGGGCTTTTGGTTTGCTTTGGTTGTTAATAATGTTGCAAATTGCTTTAGATTTGTTGTCAGATGTGTTCATGTAATTGGCCATTATCTCTCGTCCAAGCGTTCTCGATCTTATATTGTAGTTTCTCTTTGCACACTCTGTTCTTGCTTTCATTCTCCTGTAAGCTCATAAAGCTTCAGCCAATTTTGGTTCTTTAGGTTTTTAGTTTTCTCATCTAGAAATATTTCTATCTAGCTTGGACCATGTTTCGTTGGCAGTGTTCAAGGCCAGAGTGACTGTATTTATGGCATGACTGTGACTTAAGTCCTGTAACGCCTAAGCTTGTTTAAGAAATTATTATGTAGTATTCACAGTCTCATTCTGGTAATTGTGATTGTAAGAGTCGAGGCTAGGAGTAACCAAGTTCTAGAGGTATTTGCACCAAAAACTTGAATTAAATTAGCCTAACAACGATTAATATTTAGAGTTTTGAAGTGAATAAATACTGCTTGACGACAAGAGTTTTATGTTTTCTTCTGTGTACAGTTGGTGAAAAGTTGATGGTATTAATAAATCAGACATTTTAAACTTTTCACTTAATTTTAATTGAAAGAGCTAGCTTTCGCCAAGTAAGGCATCTTCAGTTTAATAACAAAAGACAAAATATATCTTAGCTGTCGAAAGCTAGCTCTTTTCAATTAAAATTAATTGAAAAGTTTAAAAATGTCTTATTTATTAGTTTTATGTTTACAGATGGAACTTTTTTATTAGTTTTGATAGTGACACGTTGGATGTTCAGAAGTCAAAGTCAAAATTTACTTTATACAAATTTGTACATATTTACAGTACATGAATAGTGTCAGTATCTTAGCTACTTTATAATATCTAACATAATTGAAGTTAGATATTATAAAGTAAGTATGTTGCAATTTTTTCCCATGAAGAGCTCAGATTACACACTGGAAAACGACTAGCACTATGTTTTAAAACCCACTGGTATTCTTCTCGTACACTCTAAACTCTTTCAGGTCTATGTTTAAAGAATGGAAATGTGTTTACAGCCTTTTTAACCCTTTACCGTCTTGAACCGTTATAGTAACGTGTGGCTAGTGAGCCCACAAAGAACCACATCAGTTACAGTAACGCGCCAGGTTGACCCAGAAGATGCTGCTTTCTAGCGGATTTATTTAGAACTTGTTGGAATAGAAACTTTTACTGAACGTTGTATCGATTATTCCTCGACTTTTTCAGTCGTTTCTCATTTATTCTGTCTCTTCCAGCTAAGGAAAAAAGCAAAACTGAACGGTTTTGTTTCACAATCAAATTCAGCTGTCAGTCTTAATTACGTTGCGCCGTATAACCTGTGCTTATCGAATCTTACCGGTGTTTACCAAGTTGTTTTATTAGCTTTGTAAACAAATGTGATTTGTAGTTAGTGTTATGAATTTATTAGTAAAGTTATAATTGGACGATAGTGTATGTGTTGAGATCGGTGGTAATAGTGAAATGGATTGACAACTCCAGCAACTGGGAAAAGGTGTAGTTCTACTGTTAATTAGTGAGGGCTTGAGGGGATAATACAAAATGTCACTAAACAAGTGTGAACAACATTCTGTATTTCTTACTTTTGGTCGAAATTGCCTAGTCATTTGGAAAACAACAAGAATACTGATCGTCGTGAACGTGTTTTAGTATGAGTAAAACTGCATTTTCAGATCACAGTGAACGAGTAGGACTATTTTTTGACTATTATGAGAGGATAAGAATACCGATTTATTCCATATTTAGTTACTAACATCCACACTAGTTCCTGGAACATTACAACTATCATTGTAAGAAGTATCGATTGTTGTTTAAACCCTGCAAAGGCTAATTCAAAGTTCACTGTCCGGACTGCTCACTGTATTTCTACAACAGACTGATTTTCTGTAGCGTTGTCTTGTACATCAAAATGAATTATAATATACACTCCTGGAGAAAATTAACACATTATTAATAATGTCTTTATTTTTTCTCATGATTTTAGTATCCGTCTTTTATTTTAAAATTGAAAATTTTTGTGATACAAGGTGTGTTTTTAAGTAAGTACTGTTTTTAAATAAAACAATAACGAGCAGAGATTTCTTAATAATTTTTATTTCACACGAAAGCCTGTACTTTAAACTATGTTTCTACACAATTGCCATTAATATTGGAGCACTTATCATATTGTACAGATAGCTTTTGAATTCCGATGTCATAGAACTTTGCCGCCTGACTTGACAAAAAATTCAGCACAGCCGTTTTGATCGTCAGTAGTCGGCGACGCCCAGGTGCTTTCTTCAAGTGAAGGAACATGTGGAAGTCGCTCGGCGCAAGATCTGGACTGTAGGGAGGGTTTTCAAATTGTTCCCAACCAAATTTTCGCATAAAACCTTGGGTTCTCTTTGTGACATGTGGGCAGGCATTGTCCCGAAGCAAAATGACACCTTTAGTCAGCATGCTTCGCCTTTAGTTCTGGATAGCACGGCGGAACTCCGCTCAAGTGTCACAGTAGGTCTCTGAATTGATTGTGTCCCCACGAGGCAAAACTCCACCAACAACACCCTCTTCCTGTCCTAAAACACTGTGTATATGACTTTTTGGGCAGACATCATTTGTTTGAACTTAACTTTCCTGGGCGACTTTCCTTGTCATGAACATTGGAGCGGCCATCTTCAAACGCCCTAACCCATTTTCTTACCATTCCTTTTCTCATAATGTTTTATCCGTACATGCCCTGATCTCACGATAAACATCGACTGCTTTCAGGCCTTTGGCACTGAGAAAATTAATCACAGATCAAACTTCACAGTCGGCGGGACTTTTGATAGACGGACGCATTTTAAACGGTCACAGGCAAGCGTACGCATCAGCTAAAATGGCCGTTTTGGTGTCTGGGCGTAACCAAGAGATGCAGGTACACAACGAGCATGCACAGAACGCCGACCGTAGTGTTGCAGCGGCGTAGTTCCAAAACGGTACTTACTTTAAAAACACGCCTCGCAGATGCAAGTAAATATTTAGTTTAAGGGCGGCCGGATAGAGCCCGAGCAGCATTTAAGTGGGATAGGGAATTTAACATGGGAAAATTTGCAAACAATGTTTTAGGTTATTCTTTTCTATTCTAGTGTGCGTTAAAAGTTGTTACAAATACAAGTAATCTTTATTTACACATACACAGAGTACAGTATCGCCATTTTAAAACTACAATCAAATGGTTTCGTTGTCTTCTTTCAAGTCTGCGATCAGCTGAGGAACTCTTGGATATACTCTGTTTACTTGAATGACAACAATATGTTAGGTTGTGTTTGTTTTGTATTACTCTCATTGTTGATTTGTGTGTGCATTGTTTTGCAGAAAGAGAGAAGATGTCGGCTTTGAAGAGGTGAAGAACAGCAAGTCCCATTCGTCCAGATACGCAGAGACCTCTGCTCGTATGACCCCCAACAAGCTAGCCCTCGGTAACAAGTTTGGGGCTTTGACCGATCAAAGCTGAGTAATAAAAAGCTTTTTTTGATAACCAATTCTTGTTCCAAAATTTGTTCAAGTTTTTTATTTTGTATTGTTAATTTTTATCAAATTACTCATTTAAGTAAAGTTTTATTTAAAATTTTTAATGATCATAAGGGTTCCTGTCTTTTAATTATATTTTCACATAATAAAAGTATTATCAAAGCTAGCGTGACGCTGAGTGTGTTGTTCGATTGTTTATTCGAGGCAGGTTCTAGGAGTAGAAGTGGTGGCGGTTGCCACTGTACCAGAATATTAACGGCACTGCTCGGGATTATATTTTCCGGTGGTCTAGAGTGGTGAGGTTCTGAGACGAGGGGTGACGAAGTGATGTAAGACTCATTAAAGATACATCTGTTAATAAACTCACTTCGGGCAAGTCCTTGTGAGTGAGGGCTTGTGCGCAGATAGTTGTTCGCATTCTTTGGCCTACACATTCTATTGACAGGAGTCCTACTGAGTCCTTTGTTACTACTCTAACTATCGCCGGAAACCTCTCACCACAGCCACCTGCTGAATGGGGTAACAACTTATAACTGCCAAAAGTGAGGAAAGCTTCCACTCCCGGAACCCTGCCTGTAGAATAATTACGTTTAAGTATTATATTATTAGTGTGCATTGAAGTACAATACAGCGAGCAAGGCTCACTGGTGATTTTTTAAGAAGCTCAATACCTACTTTTCTATATGTTTGAAGTTTTAATTTTTTTCCTCAAGTCAGGTGGACTACGCTTACTGTATGAATTTTTTATTTATTATTGGAGATATTATGAATATAATGATATGTGTAGGATTTTATTCTGTCAGAAATGTGAACTGCAACATAATGTAAAATGAAATGAAAATGAAGTGAAAAACGTCTTTATTGGTGGTGAAGTTGGGAATTTAAAGTCTTCTCTTCTACTTAACCACAGTACGAAGGTATTTTAATTTAAGATCTTAATTTGTATTAACGCTAAACAGCTAAATTATTACTAAGGCTTGAACCCGGGTCTCTCGCTTACCCGGCCAGTTGATGGTTTAATGGTTCGGTCCAAACTTTTCTGTCTTCAATTTCAGTAATAGATATTACAATGAAATATATACATAATATTTAAATATATACTATGCCAAGAACTCAAATTAAAATACTACAATACAACAACTACAATTGTACAATTAATAACTTGGATAGTTTTAAAGAACATCACTACATAATATGTATAAATGTGTGAATAAATAGAATACTTCTGAATAAATAGAAATCTAAGAAGTTATGTCAAGGAAGTTAAAGACTGAAATTCCTGTTGGTATTGTATTGTGTGCGGTTAAAACCATAATTGCTTTACGATAAATATTGACCGTTGTTTTTGCCTCATCTTTGTTTTACTATCACTCACAGGAACCCTTATATACAATTTTTAGTAGTGATATATTTAATATTTTATCATTTTTATCATTTTAATTTATACAACTCTTTTAACATTTTACAAGTATTGTGTACCTAAGTTCTCGATAGTTTGAATTTTGTATTAAGACCGATAAATGTACGATTTTAACTGTTGTAATGCTGGAATGATTACTTTAAGAATATGTATAACGTAATCTGCATAGTTATATATACACACACACATATTTATATATAATTGGTACCATTTGATGTATTTATTAGAGATGTGTGAACTCTCTTTCAGAAAAAGTACTTTTTTACAAGGAAGTTTTATTTGTTGTATATATATGGAATTGTAAAACATTTATTTCTCCCAGGTTCAGTCTCTTGTAAATGTTTGTATGGCTGAATGATGCACAAATTGTTTACTGGTGTAAAAGTGACAAGAGGTAGTCCAACATGGCGCTGGGCCTGTGAAATTGTTTCCTGATTTATTCAATAAATATTTTGCCTTGTGTTGAAGTCTGCTTTTCTTCTACCCGCTTTTAACACAAACCGTAAAAGTATTTAATACACTAGAAGTTGTGTTTGATATTTAAAATATGTGTCACTGAAGACTGGAGGGGTGGCAGGATAGGCATTTCTGAAAGGGGAAATGCAAACAATGTTTCACGTAGGTTAATCTACTAAAATTGTATTAGTAGATTATTTAAAATAACCCCAAATGTAAGGAGCCCCCAGGTAAGTTGCTCATCCTGTTACACAGAAGGGTTAATTTCTGCTCTAGGCCCTTGCTACAAAGGTTTCAACGCACACAAATTTTCCTAGTATCAGGGCCTCAGAAGTTGGCAGGAGACCCAACATCATGTTCAAGTTCAACAAGCAACTTGGGTGATTCTTTTTTGGACTTCCAAAAGAAGTCCAACTCGAAGATCTCCTGGCGATTTCTGCAACCCTGATACCAAAAATCACTTTTTATCTTGTTTAGTCAATGTGCTCAAAACTGAATATTTCCACAATTCACTAGGATCTCAGAAGGTGGCAGGAGACAACAGTCTGTTCTGAGTACAACTGAGTGATTCTTTTTGGGCTGCCAAAGAAATTCTTCTTGAAGGTCTCCTAGCAATTACTGCGACCCTGGTACCAAAAACTCATTTCTTCTCTCGTTTTGGCCACTGTATTAAAAACTGAATATTTCCACAATTCACTACGACCTCAGAAGTTGCCAGGGGGTTCCCTTGTCGAAACTAGAGCAACTTACTTTAAGGTTTTCTGGCGATTTCTGCGACCCTGGTACCAAATATTTAATTTTGACTACAGTTTGGTTTCTGTTTGCAAAATATTATGTTTTTTTAACCAGCACTAGCTACTTACCTTAAATAATATTCTTGCACAATAATTTCCTCTGAATAGAGGACTGGTTGCTGCTATACGTTGGAGAAAAACAATTTCATACTATTTAAGTCTACTCTGGTCATGGACTAAAGCGTTGATGGTTTATCGTCAATAACTTCTTAACAAAACAAGATAAAAATTTAAAAAAATCATATTTGTGTTCAACGCAACCAGATGGTGCAAAATATGTATAATATATTTTGGTTTGTGAAAAAAAAATTTCACCCCTTGTTGGCAGTTAATTGTGAATAACTTTTGAACAAAAAAAGATAAGGTACAACGGAGTGCAGATTCGTGATCAGCGGGATGAGGCGGTGTTAAAAATGTATGTCTGATTTCTAGCATAAGCGCCAAATCTTAAAAAACCTAAGGGTTAAGCCTTAGGTCGGAGCGATTTTGGCTCCTTTTTGTAAATATCTTCGAACAAAACAAGATAAAAATTTAAAAAATCAGATTCGTTCAGCAAGGCGAGGCCCTACTAAATTTGTAAAATCCTTTTGGTTACAACAAATTTTTTTTCAAATTGACTGTTTTTTGAAAATTTTCCAAACGGAACAAGATTAAGAAAAACCTTTGCAGGTCTGTTTTGGGTCGACAAGGCAGTGTCAAAAAACTATTACATGTCTAATTTTCCAAAAAATTTTAGCCAAAATTAGCGCGAACGTGATTTTCAGGTTTTTGGGAATAACTTCCGAACGAAACAAGATATTTTAAAACGGTTTAAAGATTTGTGTTTAGGGCGACGAGCGGACCAAAATAATGTGTCATATGTCTGTTTTAATAAAAAAGTTGTCACCTGATCGAACCTTTACTCTTATGGCCGCCATTTTGAAATGGCTTGATGGATTTTATAATTTTTGGTCTATTGATGTATAACAATATAATACATATTTATTTCAAATTTCATCAAAATCGGATGAAAGCCACTATTTTACATCATTAAAACCACTTTTGGGGAAAAATCCTTCCCAAAAGGGTGTTCCGGCAGTCCGATTTTGCTGGTTAACAAAGTTGACTAAGATATTTACTAACAGAACATTTTTACTAAATTTCATGAAAATCGGACACATTTGAACACTATTTTCAATTGTAACTGATAAACAGATTCAATCTCTCAAGAACTTGGGATAGCCTATGTTTTAAATGTTTATTTCCGTTTGCAAACTTTCAAATAAAGACCAAAATACACCATAGTAAAAAACTCACCAAGATACCCCACTAAAACTTAACCCATTAATATGAAACTTCTTGTTGCTGACTATACAGATTTCCAATAAAACAATTGAAACATTACAGGGGTAACATTGGCTATGAAAACTCCAATTCTGAATAGTCAGCGTGGGCAAGGCGTCATGAGGGCGGGCAGCCTCTGTCGGGTTGGTACTATCACAGCCGGTAAGGGTCTAAAGTGGGCGTGGGCGAGGCGTCGTGAGGGTGGGCAGCCTCTGTCAGGTTGGTTACTGCCCAATTAGATTGTCATGTTTAAATTCTGCCATAGTAAGTCTGCCGTAGAGAATTGTTTTTAGCATTCTTTTAGTTTTGTTTTTATACGTTTTGGTGGATTAGGTAGTTCCACTTGGTATGAAAAAGAGTGTGTGTAGACATTTCTCATGTATGTAATCTAAAGTGAAAATCAATCCAGGCGTAAAATAAACATATATAGATTTGATCAAAACAACTTGCTTTTTGGCCCTTTTTCAATTTCACAAAATAAAACTAGTAATGTCTTTTTAGAAAAACACATTATTGTACTTGCACAGTTACAGCGACTAGTGAGCCATTCTGAACTTTGGGAAATTCAACTTTAAAATGGCTCTATTCTGGTTATCAAGAAACAATTGACACTCAGTTCTGTGATAACTACAGCTTTAGCAGTAATTATTCAAACGTCTATATCTTTGAATAATTTTTCAATCGGTTGAATAAAAACTAAAATGTTTAGATTTAGTTATTGTCAATGACAACTTAAGGTTGAACAAAAACTTCTTCATTTGTTTGTTAAAATTTACACTATTTCCAGACTTGAAATTAAAAATCTATATTTGTTTGAATCATAAAAAAGAAATGTGTCACATATGTAAAGAGCCCAACCCTCAACCTAGCAAATGACGTTCTCTTTTCATCAATAATTTAAAACTTTTAAACATTTCAACTTTCATGGAAAAGGAGAACAAAACTTACAACTTTTACATAATTAAAATAATAAATTACATTTATTTAAATAATTACGGGTACATTACAATAATGTACACAAATTAAGCAATTGGTGAGTATTAGGAAAACAAGAGATATTTTAAAATTACACAAAGTTGAAACTATTCAAGGAAATGCGCTTCAGATGGTGGCACTTGATTTTGTTTCGATTAGGCGAAGGACTGCTCTGACGGTTCTGAAACAATCACGGTTATACATGAGAGAGCAATGTTTTCATAGTTTTATTTCAAAATAATATTTACGCTAATAATACTTAGGTATCATCCAAAAAATATTAAATAAATTCAAAAGGAGTTTGAGTACAAGGTCAGGTGTTTGGGCCTTGCTAGTCCAAAATCCTTGAAGTTTTACTGTAGTAACTTATCTAAAGTACGATTTAAAAATTGAAACCAGTCCTGCAATCTCTTTCTACGGTTAAACTGGTTACTAGATTAATGGACCTGGTGTTTTTTTTTACGATTTAGTTTTATACCTCTGGATGTTTTATATGTATAGACAGTAACGAATTAAAGTTTACATACCTTTTTTTTTATTAAACATCACTGGACGAATACACATTTACAGAGAAAGCAGCTGTCGTCTCCCCAGTCTTGTCTGTGGCCTTGACAATGTACAGACCCATATCGAGACTCGTACTGCTGAGAATTTTCAATTGGAATTTCTTTCCCGCTTGCACGAGTTCAAACTTAGAACTTCCTTCTTCTATAGGACTTCCATCTTTGAACCATGTTACTGGAAGATAAACATATTTAAATAAGTTTCACATGACAAATATGAGATATAACAGAGCTTAAACATTTAATTCATTGAAGTTTGTACTTAGAGTACAGTCATTAAGTATTTTGTTGTAATAATAAGTAAAACCGCTATGTTGAAAAAGTATTGTGCTTTGTAAAATGACACTATAAAACGCGCTGGAATTGTTGGTTTAAATAAAAATATCTGATCTTGAACTGTTGCTATCAACATGACTTGAACATGTGGTCTTATTTTTGAAGATACAAATTTTGTCATAACCAGAGAGAAAAAAATGTAGTTTACAAGACACCACTTTCTAATATTCAATTGTTGTTACCTTTTGTTGGGGCACTCTTGAATTCACAGACAAATTCTATGCTTTCTCCTTCTTGAACGGTTGCTGACCGTGGGAATGTTTTGAACACTGGACTTTTGGGATCTTCATTTGGTACTGAAAATCAATTCAAATAACGTTGAGTAATTGTAATAAGTTAACATTTTGGTTTGTGCTAAGGCAACAATCAGAACTCTGGAAACAACACTTATACCGAAACGTGGGTCTCACAGACCACCGGACACTCCAGCGGAAATATAATTTCTATACTCTCATGCTTGTAGTGTCCATCATTTTAGTACCTTCTTCCAACCTCTTTCACTAGCTAGAGATAATATTTTTGTTTAATTTCATTAAAATTTGTGACCTGACTGTTAACGATCTCATGAAGCTATGCACGTAGCGCGCGTAGAGCTCTCCAGTCAACGCTTATGGAGGTCTCTCAGACCGAAGGTTTCGCTTAGTGTTACGAGACTAGGGTTTCAGACTTTCGGTATAAGTGTTAAAGATTTTGTTTTTAATAATATCTGATAGTAATGCACAAAGGTTTTAACTATGGCAACTTTGTCCTTGCTTAACAATAAATAAAAGACAAGTTTTAGGTTCTGGTTGCATACTCTGGTATTCTATGAAGAAAATGTACAGAAAGTATTGCTGATATCTTACTTTTCTTAAAGGAATCATCAGAGTACGTTAAGTCTTTCATACTTTTTCAGTTATGTCTGAAAAATATTTAATTCCACAAAGTCACCCCAAATTATGTTAGTTTATAAATTTCATGGTAAGAATTAATTGTTGCAATTGATGTACAGAAATCAATTTCAACAGGTCGTGGTGCATTGAAATACCCATATCTTTGAAACCGTAAGTACAAGAGGCTTTGACACAACTTTGTCTGAGAAAACATTTCCTACAGAAACTGTATTTTGTGTTAGATCCCTTGTCTGTAACAATTTAAACTGTAAAATATCTTTTAATAAAAAATCAAAAGAACACCTAAAGGGCTGATATATTTTTTTGTTTGATAAGGGTTTAAATATGTAGTGCACAATTTTCTGAAAACTGTTGTGGATATCAAACAAATTTTAATGAAATTTCCTATCCAGTGATATACTTTTGAGCACGGTTCGGGTTTAAGTAATGCAACTACGGGCTTTCAAAACATGAAGAAAAAGTGAAAACAACCTGAGGTATTTAATATGCAACATATGTATGAGATGTACTACATCACAGACTAAGAAAGTTTTAGAAACATAACATCACAGATTGTTATTATTTATAGTAAAGCCATTGTTTGTAATTTAAGTTTTATTCTGCCATCACCACTGGACAAGATGACAGTATGTTCCAAATATGTTTTATGTTAATATCATTGTAACAAAGATTGGAATAAAATATTTTTCATTTAATTTCATTTCACAGTTCCATAAAGAGCGCACCAAGAACATTTTGAAATGCCACTAGAATCACACAGAGCAAGAGCATGGGATAATTCCAGGTGCTGTCTGAATGTAACTTGCTGTAATTTATTTGTGTGAAGAGGGCAAGGATGGATAGAGCTCAGGGCGTCTCCAGAGCAGAACTGATCTGTGTGCTGTGACGGTGCATCTCAGCCCGGCTCCGTCTCCACCACCAAGCTTGAGAGTGTGGGGAGGGAGGCGGTCCACGGTGCACCTTTGATCGAATATAACGAGTACGTTTCACCATGGTAAAATTTGGCTTGTTACATACCACTATGAGAGTATTACTGCAGCCTAGCCCACATCTCTAATAAGTAGCTGGTATAAATATAAGTGGTGTAAACTCTTACCAAGAACTGTAAGCGTACAGCTGCTGAATGACTCTCCCGAGTCATTGAACGCCTCGCAAGTGTAGACGCCAGAATCCTCCGGGAAGATCTCTGCGATATTTAATTTATAGATGTTTGCTGTGTTGGTGTACTGGAAATCTTTGCTTGGCTTTATTTCCTTATTGTTGTGTAACCAAATCACATCAAACTTTTGAGCACCTGAAAGAAGAATAGTATTGATTAACTTTAATAATTATAAACATTACAAAACGATTCAACAATAGTGGTGGGTTTATTGTTACTTTTATTTTAAATGTTTCACGGTGGAAAAAGTTTGATGGTTTAAGCTTTGGTTCTGACAAAACCATTTAAAAAATGCTTTAAATTTAAATACCGGTATATTATTTTCTCTTGATTGAATATTAGAAGTCTTGGATATATAATTTTAATCTACTATTGAGATAACCAATGCAGTGCAGAATCGATAATATGCTTTTGAGTACCATAACTAATTTATTACACTAAATCACTATTTGAGATGCCGACCACTCTCATGAGGGTATTTTAAGGCAAATATGTGGTGAAGGATGAGTGTAATGAGTGGTAGTAATGAGTTATGAGGTGTAGTCTTGTTACAAACTAAGGCCGACCCTTCCTTAGAATGGGTCATTAATTAATAGCCCGATAACCAATGGAAATACAAGGACCAACGTATTAAATTTTAAAACTCACTTTCTGCCAAAATTGATTCTTAAAGGAACTCAGATGTTTCTTATCATTCGAAATTAAATTTGTTCCATGCTAGAAAACTGCTAGTAGTAATTGAATCAAACGACCATACCTATTATCCTAACAGATAAGACAACTGGGTCACCGTCCTTGACGAAGTCAGACTGGAGGTGACTCACTATTCTGGGTGGTTTGTCCTTCTCGCCAGGCTTTAGAGGAACTGTTGTGTTCGGTAGAGCTGAAACAAAAGACAATATTTTAATAAACTTATAATATTTTAATCAAATCTTTTTTCAGACTAATAACAATGAGTCATCTAAATTTGAAATAAATTTTAGATGAAAAGCTTTATTGTAAGAAATTGATGCCATTATGATTTTGGTTGTAGGATAATTTAGCTTTAAAATTGCATAGCAGGATAGTGCAGGTTTTCTTGACTCAAACAAAATGTAATGAGTGGTTTTGGTAGTTGTTGCACTTAACAAGCGATGTTTGCAAAATCTGCCTGTCGCTGAACTTGCTGTCAAGGAATGGTTGTTTGGGGAAACTTGACTTACGTGTGATGGTAAGTCGGCACTTGCTCTCCACTGTGCCCAGTGAGTTAGATGCTCGACATACATATTCACCCTCGTCTTCTGGGAACACTTCGCCAATGTTTAATGTCGCCAAGCCGTTACGATACTTCAAGTCAACTACATCAGATGATCTTAATGTCTGGAACAAATTCAAAGTTTATTTGAAATCAGTGAGCAATAAGTATAAATAGTTTGCATATACATGGGCTAGATCTGTTCCTTTTATAAAAAGTTTATTTGCCAGTCACTATGGGTCTATGCAGCCTGTGCGGTGACCTTAACGACAAATTAACTACCGACCGTTGGTTAAGTTCGGAGCTCGAACCTGTGAACTTTAGTCTTAACTGATTTTGTACCTTACTGATTCAGCCAAAAAGCCGGCAAATTTTGTTCAAATTGAAAATATTTTTATTTTGGGTAATTATTTGTTTTACATGGAATAGTGTCAATTACTGGTATACAGTGGATATAATAAGTTAAACAGAATAACTATAGAACTTTTACATCAAAGAATAATTTACAATAATTTTTACAAAACAACAAACTGATAAGTAAATAAATACTGTGAGGAACAACTACAAGAAATTTACACTGAAGAATCTTATACTAAATTAAATTGCTTCATACACTAAAATAGTTTAACTAAAATAATAAAATTTACATTTTAAAGCTCAATAGAATGTGTTATGCAAATACACAAGGTATTCAGCTATTATTAGAATCCTTAGGTTTTTTGACATTACCTTATTTAAAATAAGCATATTTTACCTTTCCATCTTTAACCCACGTTACTTGAGGGTCTGGATCTCCCTTGATATAGCAAGTCAACTCCAACGGCTCACCGTCGTTAATCTTGCGGTCGATGAGTTTCTGTGTGAATTCGGGCGGGCACATCGAATCATCAGGTGGGACTGTACAAACATCCAACGGACTTAGTCACAGAAGAAACAAAGCTAGAGATAAGCTAACCTTTGTCTAAGCTACTAGCGTCTAAGGGTGCATTTATGTAATACTTCAGATGGACTTATAACTGTCAATATTCCTCATTATCCTAATAGTTATTATTATTGTATATAAATTCTTTATAGCTAAAACAGTAAACCCTTTAAGGCTTCCAAAACAGGGTTTAAGAAGTATCCGAATAATCATATTTCATTTTTCAATAAGCTTTCTCCATGGACACTTTGATTGCAATCCGTTTTGTGAATTTTGTGTTGATGTCTTTGTTAGTCAGCTGCCAATGCCAACTATCTGTTACACTTTAATGAACTTTATACTCAAATATTATGTTACATTTTTTAAATTAAGGACGGGTTCTTAAAACTTACCAATGTAAACATAATAATTATGTCTACTGCGATATTGATTGGGCCATTAGTGCCCATACTTGGGAGCAGAATGGGGACGTGGCCCCTCTGGCTTTTAGAAAAATAATTTTTGTTATAACAAAATACAGTCAACTCCCGATTAACCGCTACGTCGTTTGAAGTCCCTACTGACAGAAAAACATTTAATAACAATATACCACGGACTATTCCACAGTCACATCCTGTATGGGCTACTACTCTGGGGACACGCCTCTGGTTGTGATGAAGTTTTTATTTTACAAAAAAGTGCAATCCGTATCATCGCTTCTGCTGGGTTCCTGGACCACTGCAAACCCCTGTTTAGACGACTGCAGATTTTGACTGTTTTTAGCCAGTATATAATGGCAAGTGTGATGTACGTGAAGCAGAATTTGGCGTCCCTTAAAACCAGAGGTGAAGCTCAGAATTTCCACAACCTACGTAAGTGCTGAGGTGAATATGGAGTTCAGTAGGCTGAGTAAGAGGAAGGACTGCTTCCCACTACTGGCAGTACAGATGTACAATCATCTGCCCAAACAACTGAAGACACTGGAGTCTACTGTGTTTGTGAACCGGTTGAGGATGTGGTTGGTAACTAACCCCCTCTATTCCATCCGGGAATTTTTCGACTCTACAATGAACTAGCTGTGCCGCCTCTTGTATATAGTGTAAATAGTATTTTTAGTTATGTTGACGCCTTCTATCCAGTATGACTGGTCAACGAAGAAGACATCAGGTATCAGGTAGGTAGGTAGGTGAGTCAGATAGGACGAGTCAAGGTTTTGCGGGACACTTTTATAGTCTGTTTTGTGAGGGATGGCGGCATTGTAATTTTTCTCCATTCGGTGTCGAGGTTAATCTGCAACGAGGTTAATCCGATTACGGTTAATTGGGAGTTGACTTTAAAACAAATTGTTTATAAGAGTTCTATTTTAGAACAAAATATGTAATAGACTTTTTGAGACAATGTCATTATTTGTTATTTGGAATTTAAAGTAATTGCATAGTTTTGCACTCTTATTTGAATGGGAGGAGTGGTTGAGTGCAAGTGGTAGTGCCACTATGTTGTATAGGGTGATTCATAAGTCTTTGGAATTTTGATTTAAACCATATTGAAAAAAATATATGGATACAAATAACCAGGATACCCCCGGGCCCTCCTCTTTCTGGAGGTATCCTTGGATTGGGCTTATTACTAAACCATGTACCATGCTTAAATTACACACAATCTACTAATGACCTTACCTGGGAGGATGAGACAGGGTTGTTGGTGACCAGAGTTCTGTTGGTGATGATGGTCTGTGGGGAGCGCAGTGGTTGTTCAATATACCTGCGGTCTGAAACGATCACACACAACAATCAAAAACGGTTATTACAATGTTACAGTAATGACTTTTTGAAGAATCTTATGAATCCATTATTATCGAAGCAAGTTGTGTTCAAGAAAGAACCTGTCTACATGGTATGTAGCTTACTTACTTACTTGCATGATATTTCCAATTCTAATCAGTATTGAAACACATAGTTGTGTAAATTTAAAAGTTACAACTTATATCTTTTTAGTCTTCGATTGATAATATTTCAAGAACTAGACTTCTTACCTATACAATATCACCGTTATTCCGTGTAAGAGTTACTCTGATTTTGAGTCGTAACACTATCATCCGATTCTTCTTTAGCCTCACTTAAAAATTTGAAGCTTTGTAGGCTAAAGAAGATGATAGTCTAACTGTGCAACACTAAACTCAGGGTCCCTCCAAGGAATGGCTTGAGGATTGTACAGGTAAGCGAACTGATAAGTATGATTCCCATATGGTACAAACTTAAATTTATAATTGCTGTTTATAAAATAGATAACCAAATTTAAAAACCTAAAATTATCGATCAAAGTAATACATGATTTGCATAAGTGGAACTTACATATAGGGACAATACATTGCATACGTAAAGGAAAATATATAATATAGGTAACCAATTGGAACATATAAGTTTGGAAGTGTGCAAAATCTGTAAGTGTGTAAATACTACCTGTGGAAGCACTTACCTGGTCCGTGAGGAGTGCTGCATTGATTGTTAGTGTGTGAGTGTAGTATTGTGTGAGTGTAGTGTGGGTGTGCAGCAAGACAGAGAGTGCAGATGTGATGTTATCATAGTGAAGAGAGTGAAGTGAGAACCATCTCAGGTGAAGTAGTTAGGGACAAAACCCTTGATTACAATATTTCAACTAGAGACAGATGACTCAGCACAGCAGTAACTCTGATAGGTTGTATGTACAAACTAAGGCGGATGGGATAGAACTTCCTCTAATCATAGGAGGAAATGAACTAAATAATATTTCCGGCACATCCCGGTAAAAATTGATTATTGCAAACAATTATTGTGTTTAGTCGGCATAGTATTCAGAAAGTTGTAATGATTGAACTATTCAGAAAATTAAAAATTTGTCACCAAACCTAGACTAAGCAAAGTTGCTCCTTTTTTTGAAATTGTGTAATACGATTGTGTAATAAATTGTCACTTGAACACCATGTAACCCATAGTAAATATAATATTTAATGACTGATTAATTTGCGGAGAATAGGAGAATCCTTTTTATTTTGTGATTTAAGAGAACTTTACTTTGCTAATGCAAACAAAATTACATTTGGATTACTCGTATTGTTGATGCTTTAGATGTGTTTATTTAGGTAATGTTATTTATTTTGTTGCATTATCTGTACAACCGTAGTAATGTATTGATAAGATCTATTGCATGTACTTTGAATTCAATCAATAAAGGATTGGATTTGATTTGGTGACAGCTTTTGATTTGATTTTGATTAATTGAGATATTGCTGAGATTTTACTCTTCATATTTTTTGAGTTTGCCTGATGAGTTCATTTTTCTCCGGATCCACCAGTGTGAATCTGTGTTACTGTAGGTGTCTGGTGTTTACGACTGTTACCAGAGTCCGCTCATCCAGTCCAATGTCTCAAGTCAAAATACTGCACAATATTCTTCCTGTTCAATATTTGTGTTGGTTTTCCCACAAACACTTGATTACAAATATTAAAGAAGTTATTTTAGTTTGAAAATAATGTTAAATGTTTGTAGTAGGAATATCATTTTCTTGTGTGTTAAAAGAATATATTTAATTATTTATTTCTATGTCTTTAGTTAGTGCTTTTGGGGTCTTCAGCAATTGTACTTTTGAACTGACAGCTTGCTCTTTATTGTAACATTCAATTCAAATTTTACAGTGCAAACTCAGGAAAAAGTGTATACATCCAGTGCTTATTTTGTTATTTTGAAGGTGCAGTAGAGGTCACAGTGGGATCCAAGAACCTTCGTCAAGAAAAATAAAAATTTAAAAGGGAAATAATTTTTTAAAACATTTTTAAATATCCAACAACGTTTAAATTTTAATATTTATAAAGCCTTTTCAGCCTTTTTATTAACATTGTTTTTCAGTACTTTTATAAACCAGGCAATAGGCATCATGGACATATGAGTGATGCCTGGAGGGAGTGAAACCGCACTACCAGGCTGCTTGGGTTCACTCTACCAACCTGCCACAAGTACACTAAACAATAAGTGTTGAAATTGAGTGTCCACATCCATTAATTTATAACATACTGCTCTGACTCTTTATTTGAATTTTCCACATTAGAAGTAGGTCATTCCCCAAATATGTAACTAGGCAACTTCATATACTCATAGGGATGGATTTGGTTAATAGTGAGTGATAAAATGATTATGAAGATAAAAAAGTGGCTTGGAATAAGACAATGGAAGTAAATTAGGGAAAACATGAATGACAGGAAGGCGAAAATAGTCAGAAATATTGAAGGTGTAGCACTTTGAGACAAAAGTTATGGAGTCAGACGTTAGGTAGTAAGATTGGTTGAATGCAAGCTTGTATGAACCGAACCATTGAACTACAGATGCCTTATTGCATGACTAATGGAACTACTGACATTCATAGGCATGCACAGTTGCGCATAGGGGTGTTATACAGTTATACCAACATCTCCTAGTGAATTGATAATGGTGACTGGTAGGGGTGGAGGGTATTGGATTTTTTCTTTCAGACGAGAATCAAGCAATAAACACTTTTTCGGGCAATAAAAGCTAATTTTAGTCATGAAAAATTAAAAAGAAAGGGTTGAACAATTGAAAAGGTTTCTTTTTACAGCATGATTGTCCTTTGGTTTGATATTATTATTTATCATACTGTTATATAATAAAACTTTGTAATAACTACAGACAATTGTTAACCCTAAAATGTCATAAGGGTTGAAGTAATAACCCATTTACTCCTTAAAAAGATGTCAACATTTGAATATGTCATAATTCAAACATTTTTATTTGGTTTTGTTTTGTGATTAGGGCAACTTTTAATAGGAATTCTTCTAGAAAATTGATCAGTGATCACAGTGACAAAAAATGACACATCGTTTGGAAATTATGAGATCTACTAAAAATTCCTTTAAGTCTCTCTTTCTGCCAAAAAATTCCCACAAATTAGCTTGTTAGCTAAAAACTCCCCAAAAACCCACCCGCCCGGAAAAATTCTGTTTAAAGAAAATTCCTGCCCGATTCTTTGGATTTTAATATTTTTTGGGAATCTTTCAACCCCTCAGGTCTCACAGACCCCTACTGATTGGTTTTGTTTCTGCGGGACTAAACTAAATGTTGCTCAAAACTATAGTCGAGCGAGGTGCCGCTGCCGGGATTAAGGTTTTGTTATGTTAGCAACTCATTGTTTACTCTTCCTACTGCTCTCTTTCTCTACCTCTACTTGAATGGCTTACAGCTTGGCTACTTGAAAATCATATTTACAGCTGATCCACCCGCACTCTTTCCCATGACCGTGGTAAAGTAAGAAGCAACAATCTCGCCCAAACATGTAGTGGGTTTTTTTTGTGTCTGCACTTAAACTACATTTGGTATTACAGTACTGTGTTACGCAACTATTTCAGTTTCACGTTGTCTTTGTGTACACTAAAATAAATACTTTATGGTGGAGTGTTCCGTTTCAAGCGGACAAGTTTTAGGAAGCTCATCGCAAATTGAAGCAAACATGATACGGCTTCCCACCGATTGTAAGACGGTAATTGTTAGTTAAAGTGCAAACTCCAGCTGTGTAATTTATTTTTGAAAGTTTTTTGTATGAAATATTAAAATAAGTTTTCAACAAGGATTATAACTCTAGTAATTTTGTTTTAAAACTCATATTTTAGCTTCCAAATAATTTTCTGAAGAGGGGTTTCCTCATCCCTCAAATCTCCGGTGCACCTCCTTAAAAAAGGTCCTATGCATGCCTATGTTGTCGTGGCAGTAGTGGTGGTGGTAGTAGAGGTGATGGGGTGGTTGTGTAACTGTTTTTGATCCCTGTGTGGTCTGCACCAGAAGTTTAATCAAACTATGATTACTTGATGTAATTTTAACACTGAAGTTATTGGGTGTTATTGATTTTATTATATTAGACTTGGTTCTCATATTAAAATCAATTAACTTTTAACTGTAACAAAATAAATTATGTAGTTTTCAACCAGTGATTTTCAGTTATTAAAAAATTGATATTGTAATATTATTGGGAAGGGGTGGTTAAAACTTGGTTGTTTACCTCCTGAATACATCAAGTTATGGGCTAAAACTGCTTGGTCCTCTGTTTCACCTGAGCCTATAGAAGAAAGAACAGATTGTTATAAACAGTGCGCATTGCTGTTAGTCAGCAGCTGTACACTCAAATCTCAACGTATTCCATTCATAATCCACAATAACACACTTGTGTAATGTGCCTATTTACTGGCTGGCTAAAAGTAAATACAGTTCAATTCAGGATATTTTTTACCCATTATTTAATTACCTTTTATTTGAAAAATAGCAACAACATAGATTAGAGTTTGATTTGATCAAACTTAGTCATAAAAACCTGTTAGATAATTAATTCAAAGTTTAGGAGTGTATCTATAAGTTTACTTAGCTCGTGGTTGACAGTTAAAATCAAACTTTCAGTAAGCTTCATAGTTAACTTGGCGACATTGAGATTTGATTGCACAAAAAATGAAGGAATTGTTCTACAACTATTTCTTTTAACAATTATGTTACTCGCAAGAAAATAAGTATAGAAATTACTACAAGAGAGCTAGCTTTAAGAATTAGAACTGAGGCAATAGAAACAGGAATCCAAAAATAGTTCTTATAACCACCAAATATTACACTGGACTTCATTTTCCATTTTTTACTCTTGACTGTATATTAGAGGTTACTATCTGAAATCTAAAGGCAGAAACTACGAGGGTCATCCAGAAAGTAAACGATTGCACATCACGCGCCCGGCACACCCCTCACACTCTGGCGTCGTGCAGCTGTCAGCTACATTCTTCCTCTTCAGTTTGAGCGTAGGTTCGTTGCTGTGTGATTACGCGTCTCGTGTCCACATTGATTAATAATGGCATCGACAATTGAAAACCCCGTTAAATGTAAATTGTGAAATTTAAACACTCGAAAAGTCATGGCAACTGTTTTTTGGGACCGAAAGGGCCATTCATGTCGAATTTATGCCAATAAAAGAAACAACTACAGCCCTGACTTGGTGCCGAGTGATTATCACTTATTCCCGAAGCTTAAGGATTTTTCGGGTAAAAACAGTTTGCTAACGATAAGGGACTCAAAGAAACTAAGAAATCCTGGGTCATGTTTTTAGCGGCAAATGAGTAGAACATGGGTATGGAAAAACTGGTCCCACGTCAAAACCAGTGTCTTGAAATGCATGGCGATTACGTAGAAAAGTAGAGGATGGTTCTATGCATTTGTAAATAAAGTTTTGTGTTGATATATTTATTTTTTATTTGACCATTCCAAAATGTTATTTACTTTATGGATGACCCTCGTATTAAGACTAAATTTTGAAACTTAAAAGAGTGTCTCGCTTACGAATTAATAATGGTAAATTACAACAGTTGTGAATGTTGGAAGTAAATAAAAGATTTAAAACACTGTTAACTAACTTGGGATGTTTATACAACTTACATAAATAGGGCCATAAAATGTTTACATGCTTAAACATATTTAACATAAAATATTTAGTGGTTAATAGGTCTAAAATCATAGCCTCATAGTCGGTGCATTATTAACTAGATATATCGAAAGCACATTTTACAAAGCAACTACTCAGAAGAAAAGAAGTTTAAAATAAAAGTACTCATTCTAGAAATAGCATTGGGATAATGGTACAGTTAAGACTTCAGTACCTTCAGAATAGATGAGACTCTTTGCCTAGATAGAGGGCTGGGAATCGAGTTCAAACCTTAACTATAGAACACATTTTAAAATATAGACATCTAACTCAAATTCAAGCTTGGATCTTTTAAAAACTTTCATTATCAAAACTATAGGCTACTAATTTCAACTGATTAGAGATTTTCTTCCATTAGATAGTAGTCTCAGCCAAGTCTCAATCATGCAAACTGCCAGAGAGACGTAATACATAAACTGATGTGTTTGAAACAAGAAAATATGAAGTACAAATTATTTCTGTATCACAATAGAATTATCCACCAAAAGTACCTTCAACAATAACAACACAGCTGGTCTCGTCAGTGCCATGGGCGTTGGTAGCGACACAGCGATATTTGCCGGAGTCTTCAGGCTTACAATCTACGATCTCCATAGTGACCACTCCATCAGCGTGAGTCATTGTGTATTCGTACTTAGACAGTTCACGACCTTCCTTGTACCATTTCACCTGCAACAAAAAAGTGCTTAGAGTGCAGACTTGAAAATATTGGAGACAAATTTTATCATGATACAATACTACTTTCAGTATTTTTTATGAGTACCTGTTACATTTTACAATTGGAAATAAGATTCTGTATTTGTTACAAATTTCTTGTATCTGGGAAGGATGTATCTTAAACAAATTTTGATTCAGACGTCCCAAACACCAGGTTAGGTGCACAAATTTTGCATGAACAAAGACAAGTGGTATCCCCAGCTGTGGTAGTTGCTTGAGGTGAACGTAGTTTTAAACATTCTTTGCCGCCTTACTTCCCTATAATTATCCAGGTTACTCAAGTTATGTACTGTTGTATTCTGTTTGTCTGCCTTAACTAAAGTTTCAAATTAGAAAACTAACTCGGTAAGAAGGTAAACATTATAGAAACACAGTGTGTTGATTAAAACGCAATTGATGCCGGTACTCACTGAAGGCACAGGTTTGCCACTGAGACAACAGAGAAGCTTGCAAGTCTGACGGAACTGCATGACTCGAGGCCGCAGCAGGAATGTGAAGCAAGGTGCACTCTCTGTCTCCTCTTGCCAGAACGTCTACGCCAGCGGCTCTCTTCTCCTCACTGGGTGCACCTCTGGCTTGTATGTCGGAACAGTCTTTGGCAATGCTGAAAAAATACAACACACATTTCAATTCTTTGTTTGAAGTTTGTTGTTGACGATGGGAGGATTTCAGAAGTTGAACTATTATTGCCAACCTTTTTTCATTGTTAGTGAGCAAAAACACATTTCAACATGGTCCCGCATAGCTATCACAGTTTAAACACTATCTAGTGAGAAGTGCAGGTTAGAGTTGTTTGCATTTGTCTGATATTTGTAATCTTATACAGCCTAAAACTTTATTTCATTTACTTTGGGCCTGAGATTCTGACCAAACAATTGAGCTATTTCATATTTGACTTATTTGTGTTTCACATTACAAAAATTTAAAGCCGTTTTCTTTCAATTACCATTTAGGTTCAAAGCCTATCCGAAAATACTGTGACTTTTGGAGCTGTATATTTCGGCTGCCTTCTTTACAGTGTTTTTATAAGTAGAAATCCCTAAACTGAAAATTAAATTAACCCTAAACCCCAAATAGATTCCTTTGGAAAGTACTTACGTTGTACATTTAGGAAAACAACCTCTTCTCTGTAACCGTAATGGTTCTCAGCACGGATGAGGTACTCTCCTCTGTCCTCCAGTTTCACTCTGTTGATGATGAAGTAGTAGTCGTCGTGAGCGTAGCGCTTCATGAACTTCACACTTTGCCTCAACTCCTGGTTGTTGTGGAACCAAGTCAGCGTGGGCATCGCTACCGCGATCACTCGGCAGTAGAACTTCACGCTCTGTCCCTCGTACGCGAACGCACTGTTCGGTCTGATCACAAACCTCGGGGCTGCTTGTCTTCGGTCTGTATACATTTAAAAATATATTAGTTTGATTAATTCTACTAAAGGTAATAAATAAATATATATGATAAAGTAATTAAGAGATATAATAAATTGCCAAGAGCTGTATTATGATTTCCTAGCTTGGTTAGCTCAGTTTTTTTAAAGCTCAATCACATGAAACATTTCATTGTCATTAAGCTTGTATAACAATGTGATAGTTAAAGTCAGTTATAAATTAGAAAGTACAGATTGCATTTTAGTTTGCTTATTTTATATTATATGTTTAAGATAAGCTTAAACATCTTTCTGAGAACCGTGTAACTCAGTACCGCATGACTCAATATAAGTACCGTAAAGTGAAACAGGCAATCAGATGGAACCAGTCAGGGTCAGTCCCCACAATATATTATAAATCAGTAATAACATCACCTTTATCTCGTGAAGAAACCTACCCCAAATAAACTCAAAAGGAAGTTTAAAAAAATATTACTTTATAGTTAAACACTTGTTTGTTTGGATTACATTATAATTTTGTTAAGAGAAGTTTTGCTGTTGTTCAGTAGATTTCAAATCTAAATGTGCTTCTTACCAAACGATGTTTCGTGAATCTTGTACTTCTCGATGAGCAGTTTGCGTAAGCAGCTGTACTCTGAGAGTCTGCCGAGGGGCAGCAGGAAGTCTTGCCAGTGGTCGTACTTCTGACGGATCTTGTCGCGCAGTTTCGTGTAGCGTGACGCGCTGATGGCGGCCGAGCGTCGCTGTGGTCGCCAGTCAACCAGGAATGTAGGAGGCACTCGTGTGCTGTCATTCTCTTCCTACAGCAACAACAACATACCGGTACTATCAAACCTGCAGTTTACTGCTTTAGTCAGAGAAAACTATATTAACTTGATAATGCTCAATAAGATACAAGATCTTTATTGTCGTTGATCATTTGTACATGGAATAGACAGGCTCAGTAGAAACTTAATAGTTCGACTATTTGTGGACCGATATACATATGATTTTATCATATTTACTACATAGGTATGGAAATAATACTAAGTACTGTGTATTTAACAAGTAAAGTGTTACAAAGTAAGAAAACCAAATTGTACTGTATAATTAAGCTTGCAGACATCATTACTACAGTAGAAAATATTTTTAAATTTGTCTTTGTCTGTCAGTGAAACTGGAACCAACCTAAGCTAAAAGTTGAAATACTAGAAATACTTACTCTTTGTTTTTCACTAATAGTCTTTTGATAAAGTCTTTTCCTTCTGTAGAGACGTTTGAAAAGGCTTCTTCGTCAAAGTCCCAGTCACAAGCCTTGACATTCTTTAATGTTTCAATGTCGTTTTCACCGGCAAATGGTGACAGTCCACTCAACCTTTAACAGAAATTTTAACAATATGAAAAATGAGACAAAATTCTAAGTATGATTTTGTGTGTGAATAATTAAATACTGGAACTTAGAAAACTTGAGTTGCATGGGTGATAATACTTATTGGGGATGTAAAAATACAACTTAAAAGAAACTGAAAAATTACAACTTAAAAATATAGTTTTCAAAAAAGAACCAAATTTAAAACCCAACTTGAAAACACTGGAAAAATACCTCCTACAACTTTTGTTTTGATAAACAAACAATGCAATGTGTTAAGAGGCGGCTAGATAGAGGGGCCGACGGACCCACTCTGGGTACGACTTATAACATGGAGTAAAAACTGCAAATTAGCACAAACTGTGCAAAAACTGCTAACTTGATTTTCCTAGAAAAAATTTTACTCAAAGCCTCGCAATAAATATTTTTTAGTAAGGAAGGTTTACGTTTTTGCTTTTATATGCTGCAGCATTAATGGCTCTATGCTTCTATTAAAATACTTTTCCATTTTAATACGTTAATCTACTTAAAACATTGTTTGCAAATGTTCCCATGTTAAATCCCGTATCCTGAATAGAGGCCACTTGGGCTCTATCTGGCGGCCTCTTAATATTTTAAACAGATATTTCATTGTATTTTTAACATTACTTTGTTATTTCTTAGGTAATAAAAACCGAACAACTTTTTTCAAGTATGAACATTAGACAAATCTATGTACTTACAGAACATAGGCGAGAACTCCAACGGCCCACATGTCTGTGTAGAAACCGACTGGTTCTCTTTCAACGATTTCAGGGGCTGCAAACTCAGCAGTGCCTGTGGAGATCTTCACCACCTCGTTGGGATCTAGTTTGGTCGCTAGTCCAAAGTCAATCAGTTTCACGTTTGTGCTGTGCTTTGTCTGACACATGATGTTCTCTGGCTTGATATCTGTTGACAGTAACCAGTAAATGATGAGAAAGAGCATTGAGCCAGTTAAAGCTAACTTTATAGAAATCGGTTACTCATTTTTCTTTTCAAACAAGTTTATGCTACTTTCTAATTTTTAGCCGACAATGGCTTTGTCACACTAAATTCTCATATTATATAAAATTGCGTAAAGAACTTTCTTGTGTAGGTTTTAACCACGTGCTGGCAATGAACCATAAAATTGCTCTTAAGACTTTTGATCAAGCAAAATTACTAGTGCTTCTAGTATTCTACAAAACATTATTTCAATCCATCTCAAATGTAAAAAGGTAGCTCCAATAATATTTTTTTTAAACTTGAATAATATTATCTATTTGATATTTGGTATGTTGGTAAGCAGCAAAACATCTGTTGCAGGTACTCTTCTCAAAGACGATGGTGGCAACACACTCACCCAAGTGAATGATGTTCTTCTCATGCATGTGTTTGATGGCTTCACATATCTGGCGCATGTAGTTGATCACCTCTGCCTCAGACATGGTGTAGCCCTCTGCTGTGATGCGCTCAAACAGCTCACCACCCGAGAGGCTGAAACAGAACGTGATATCACTCAGTTGTTATTGTAACATCATGGACTGAACAACATGAGCCCCTTATATTTATTATCTATACAGCTCCTCCATTAGACAAATTGAGATTGACATCTAAGGAAAGTAACCTTTTTCTTACAACTATCTTGGTTCACCCACCCCCTTTTTCCTCTGATAGTGATTTCAGTGCCCAAATTTTCAGTCCAGTAGTGATTTGAAGTCAAGACCTCTTAAATTAACAGCAACAAATAATCTGCTTGAATAGGCGCATAGGCTTAGATGATGTACTAAAGATGAGACTGTTTCTTAATTCACTAGGAGAACAACGAAGTAATATTAAATTAATTTCCTGATCAAAAGCTACTAAACAAAATTTTTTTATGACAAAGACTTTTTTGTACGAAAACCATTGGATGACTTAAAAATTGGATTATAGGAAAACTTGCAATGAATTTCTGCGTTATTATAGTTTGTACAGTAATATTTTTACAATAGTTAACTCTGAACATTTTGGGGTCAGGGACCTGACACTGGTAACTGACAATGGCTTCATTTAAAACAGCACCACAGTACTATCTAGTATCTATAGAATAAATTCAACAATAGTACTCACAACTCGAATATCAGAACCATTTCATCATCATCTTCAAATGCATCGTGCAGGTTGATGAGTTTGGGATGATGAAGTTGGTTCATTATATCAATTTCCTTTCGAATAAGTTCCTTCTCCATATTGTGAGACACTGGAATGAATTTAGCAGCAAAGATGTTTCCGGTCTTTCGCTCTCTACACCTATGTACCACGCCAAAGGCACCGGTTCCAATTTCTTCCAGGATGTCGTAATAATCGTAAACAGAATCCGTTTTGATTTCCACAGGCTGAGGCACAAACTTGGAATAGATGTCGAATACTGAAACACATGAGTTGTTTTAGTAAAATAGTGTTTTTTAAAAGTAAAATTAACTAATAAGTAATATCAAATAAGAAAGTGAATATATTAAAGTTTATTTCACTAAGTATTTTAGTTGTCAATGTCTAATAAAAAAAGGCACATTTTGAAAACTATATTAATTTTTATTTAGTGATTTTTACGGTGGTATGTGCTCAAAAACATTAAAAACTCATTAAATTTTAAACACTGAGGTTGAACAGTCATTGAGTTTAATAATGGCTACTAAATTATTTTACAACTAGGAAATTTAGTTCACATCTACTTAAGTATGGTATGAAAAATCATTGATAATGACATGTTCTTTTACGGTATGTTTAAAATGAAACAATATCATATAGCTGTATTAGGTCAAGATTAAAGTAGGTTCTAACTTCTAATACTTACCATAGTGGTCATAGTCCTTGACCTTTTCATCTGATGTTCCTCGAATCTTTTTGCCAGTTGCATCCACTGTAACAAATGTACAATATATACTAGTTTGCTCACTGTTTGAGGCCCTTATCTTTTATCATAAAAATTTAAAGGAAACTGATTATTTAGTACTCAAAACGCAAGTGGAGAATATTACACAAGCTGGATTAGAAGACTCCATATTACAATCAGGGACAAAAAAAATTCAGACTGAGGAAGAAAACCACTAATCTGGGACAAGGGAAAGTTGAAGTTACCTTCATACTGCTTCTTCTTGATAACCTTCTTGCCAGAGCTCTTGGTTGTGACAAGTCCAGTGGTGTCACTGGCATCACTTCTTCCATAAACATTCTCAGCGTACACTCGGAACTCATACTGGTGTCCTGGACTCAAGCCGGTCACTGCCATTGTTGTAAACCTGTTCAAACAAATAATCTTAATTAGTTTTATAACTGTTACTATATCAGTATGAACATAAGTTCCATTTGAAATAATATAATTCTAAATCCCTAATTAGAAAAAACATAGTTTTAGCTCCCTCTATCTAATTTTTAAAACCATGGAATATTAGAAACTGTGGGTTTTGTAAATTCTGGAAGATTCAGGTTTTTTTGACAAGTTTTGTTTGTAAATCTCTCTTCTCTCAGCAACTTTCAAGCCAATCATGTGGCAGCTCATAAAGAAATATACATTTAAAGGCCAAACTATGAGACAACTGCATATATTTGTAGCTTAAAAGCTTGAATACTTATCAATAAAGCATAACATGATACAGTAGTGTTACCTTGTGTTTCCAACTCTTATCCAGCTCGACATTGGGTGTTCCCGCTTCTCAACCAGATAGTTGGTGATGTTGCTACCACCGTCCCAGACAGGAGCCTTCCACGTTAGTGCTAAGGAGTCATGACCGATGTCCTCAGCTGTCAAGTACTTTGGTGAGTCAGGGTGATCTGTACATCAAGCAATACTTGGTTAATGGACTTAAGAACAACTCGTCTGTGACCTCTGAGAAATAGTAATTGCTATTCAAATTAGCTAGCTTGCAAATATGTAGACGTAGAAGAAGGATACTGTACTTAGTTGTTGCATTCAATAGCTAAAGAAAAGTTTTAAGTGAGATGTCAAGAGTGAACTATTAGACACATAGTTCCCTTGTTATGAGAAGAATGTGTTCTATTATGTTCTATATGATTTTTGTTCATCAAGTAGAAATTGCTACTTACTGTCATCATCAAACTCCAAAATAGATCACTTGGTTGATAATGATGACAATAAGTAGCAATTTCAAGTTAACTTCTATTCAATGTAATTCAGCTTAATTAATTCCTAATTGTGAAAATCACCCAAAAGTTGAATTTTCTTGAATACGGTTTCCTTGTTGTATAAGCTTGGGAGTGTAAAAAAACAACATACTTAAACTACAGACTAGCCTAGATGTTATTAATGGTGTATAACCAATTGCAATCTTATTTTAAAACTAACCACTGATTTGAATGTTGATGATGGCTGAGTCCATGCCCTGGTCATTCTCTGCAACGATCCTGTACTGCGAGGTGTCGAACTTGCTTCCATCTCGAATTGTAAGGATTGCATGACGCTCCTGTAAAACAGAAAACAAATTGTGTTTAATGTACAAAGCAACAGACACCAAATTGCTAATAGCTATTGATACTGTGGTCAATCAGTATGACAGTCATAAAATGTATTGATTTGACTTAAATAACACAAAATTTAAGGGAGTATAAATTTTTGTTCTTTATACATCTAAAGGGTACTTACTGTAACTTCAACGTGATAGTGGCCTCCAGACTCAATCTTCTCCTCCCCTCTGTACCAGGAGATCTTTGGCTTGGGGTATCCCGTGAACGGAATCTTCACCACAACGTTCTCTCCCTTATCGAAGAAAGCTGTGTCACGGAACCGTGGTGGAACATTCAATTTTGGAGCGGCTGTAACAAAACATTAGTTTTGAATTATTTTCAACAACACGCTTCAACTAATAGCAAATATACTTGATGTGGCAAATATACTTCGAGTTTGATAGTATCAATCGAATTTGCTTACACTATGAATCACTGGAGAAAAAAATTGATAACCGTCTAATGATCATTAATTTAGTATGCTAATTTGTCAGGCCAATAAAAGGTATGTTTGTACTTCAATTGAGTAGACTATTGCCACCCTTTGCTCTGTAGATCAAATAAATAGTAAAGGGATAAGAAGCTCTCCAAGGTTTCCTAGATATGTTGTCCTCAGATACAAGTCTGCAAGCCATACTTGGCTTTGGTGAACAGGGGTTGATCTTGATAAGGTGACTTACTCATGATGACAAGCTCTGCCTTGGTTGATTTCACTCCACCCTTGTTGACGGCTCGGCACACATACTCGTCAGCGTCTACTCCATACACATTGTTGATGATCAGAGTGTAGTTCTCACCCTCGGCGAACATATGGTGTCTTGCTCCCGAGGTGATCTCACGAGCTCCCTTGTACCTATCACACCAAATATATTAACTGTCTACCACATTACTTTACTGTAGGGGTGGATGGGATAGGGCTTTTCATTTCGGGCAGGAAATGGGCAAGAATAAGTTTTTCTTGGATTTGCTAATTATAATGGTGACAAATTAAATAAAAAGGTGGAAAAATTTGATAGGTTTTTTACAGTGTATAACTGTACATAAATAAATTTACCTCACAAATTCCAAACTTTCATTCAATTTGTGGGTTTTATAAAAAATGTGTATGGTACAGCATGATTGACCTGTGTTATTATTTATCATATTACCATATAATAAATCTTTGTAATAATTAAAAGCAATTGTTAACATTAAACATAAAGAAGAGTTGAAATAATAACTTATATTACTCCTTAAAAAGATGTCAAAATTTTAACATCATTTAAAATTTGTTATAAGTGTATGTTTTATGATTAGGGTAATTTTGTTTTTAATAGGAATTCTCCTAAAACTAATCAGCAATCAGAGTAAAACTATCAAAAATGACAGATTGTTCAGAGATTCCCCCAAATTACCAGTTCTGCCAAGAATTCTCTTTAAATTTTCCTTCCTGCACAAAAATCCTTCACCTGGAAAAATCCTATTTTTAGAGAATTCTCGCCTAATTTTTGGGATTTTAATTTTTGACGGAATTTCCTGATCTCTCGGCACTTATGATTCCTAATAAAAATTAAATACAACTGACCCAGCGGATCCTTGACATTGACGGATCTGGAGGCGGATGAGGGCAAGCTGAGACCAGCCTCATTCTGAGCGTACACTCGGAACTCGTACTGCCGCCCTCGATGAGGTTGGAGATGTTGATCTGAGTTGTGATGCAGATGGCCAGGTTCACTCTGGTCCACGTGTCACTGCCGATCTCGTGCTTGTCTATCCAGTAGCCTTGGATGCGAGAGCCTCCGTCCGACGTTGGCCTCTCCCAGCTCAGGTTTACAAAGTCTCCTCCCACCTCTGTCACATTCGGCACTCCAGGTGGCGACGGCTTGTCTGTTAAAAATATTGAATCTTCACTGTCACATTTCACTGCAAATTTACTACAGTAGAAACTCGACAGTTTGACCATTTGTGAATCAAAAGGGTGTCAAACTATGGTCATATTAGCTAACAGCTACTCTCATGTGTTATATGAGAAATCATTATACCAGAGATTATTCTGAAACCTACAGTCCCACTGTCATAGGGGATCCAATAGAACTAATAAGTTAACTTGTTGATTGGACAAAACTGTTACACAAAAATAACCATATATAAGTATATTGGTGAAAAATAACAAAAAAACTTAATATTAGGTTTAGTGTTAACACTTAAGTACCACATACCGAATGGTGACTTGGCCTTGACAGGACCCAGTCCCTCAAGGGGTGGTCCCATGCCGTTCTCGTTGACAGCCATAACACGGAACATGTACTCGTTACCCTCCGTCAGTCCCTGTACTGTGAACATGGTGTCCTTGCACGAGGTGGATATGCAGATCCAGTGTTGACTGTTGACGTCCCTCCTCTCCACTACGTAGTGGGTGACTCTCAGACCTCCGTCGTACTTGGGTGGGCTCCAAGCCAGTGTGCATGTGTGCTTTGTGATCTCCGACGCGTCCAGTGGCCCGACTGGAGGCCCTGGGATTCCTATAATATGGAAAATAAAGATGTTACTTTGTTGGACTGAACCAGTAGTCCATGACATTTTAAGGAAATTAAAGCATTTGACAATTTTAAGGTTTGTTAATATGGAGTAACATGGAGTAGCTCCGAAATGTTAACAATGATGATATTAAATGTTAAGTATATATCTACAAACGGAATAGTGATAATTTTTTTATTGACAAGTGCTGGTTCAGAGAAAATTTAGAACAATCTTTATTAAAGGTGAAAATATACAATACAAAATAACGAAGAAGTTTGAAGGGTATTTAGCTATTAAGTAGATGATTAAAACACAATGAATAAATTATACAATTTTTTTTCAAAGTTCCTGCCATTTGACTTCCGTCAGATAACGTATCATGATAACTCAACCTCCAAAATAATAATAGGTGCAAATTAGACAGAGCTACAAGTAAAAAATCATATCGCAATCAAATTAAATATGTTTGAAATATTACCAGTAATGTACACTGTGAATGTTCCTGAAGCACTTCCACTCGGGTTCTTGCATGTTACAGTGTACGAGCCTGCATCTTCCTTAGTAACTTCCTTGATGAAGATGATTATGTAATCATCAAACACCGTGTACTTAATGTGAACGGACTCCTTCACCTCAGACCCATCCTTGGAGAGGATCACATCCATGGGCTGGTCACCAGAGTAGAAGATCTTGATCTTGTTGTTGTCGCCTTCGGGCAAGAACAGCTCGGTGGGAATATTGACGATGCGAGGAGGATCTGAAAATTATACTCATACATTAGATAGACACTCTTGTAATCTAGATACTAGATACAGTAGAATAATTTATAACAAAATCTAGAGAGCTTAATAATTTATGTTTACTTCTTACATTTTAGCTTGAATACTTTAAGTTGAAAACATTACACTGAAAAGTTAATATTACATAAAGGTACAATAATGTAAGGACATTGAAATAATACTTTATTGAAAACCAATTTAAATAAGAGAATCCTGCTAATAGTTTAGAACTTACTTCCAATCTTGACCCTGGAGGTTGTTGTGGCAAATCCTACTGAGTTGGATGCTTCACAAGTGTAGTCGCCCTCATCATTCTCCGTGACTTCTGAGAAGTGAAGTCTGAAGATTCCACCAGCAGTCTCTGAGCGGAACCTTGCTCCCATCGTGATCTCGCGTCCGTTCCTTAGCCACCTTGCCTTTGGCAGTGGCTTTCCAGTCGCCTCACACTATTCAAAATCAAATTGTACATACTAAATTAGCTTATAGTTTAAGCTGGTAAATTAAAAATGTTTTCCTAAACACATTTTTATTTTTAGTTAATAGTTGTAATATTTAAAAAAATGTCTAAAAAGAGAAATATTGTACAACAAATTACCTGTAGTGTTAGAAGCCTTCCAAGAGGAACGATAGCGTTGGACAAGATCTGGATAAAGTCTGGCTTAACTCCGCCCTCGATCTCACAGATCCTAACCGGCAGAGTACAACAGCTGGGCTCACTCTTGCCGATAGCGTTCACTGCAAACACTCTGAACTCATAATCTGCGTTCTCTGTCAGGCTGAGAGCAGTGAAGGTGCAGTCTGTGATGTTGTAGTCGTTACACCTGACCCACATCGGGCTGCCTCCCTCTCGCTTCTCGATGATGTAACCTGTGATCTTGCTACCACCGTCCGAGGTAGGAGGATCCCACTTGAGGTCGGCGTAGTTCTTGCCTACCTTTGTCACCACTGGTGTTCCTGGTGGTGAAGGCACCTGGAAACCACAAATTTATGATAACAACTGAACAAAGTAATTTAAAATAAGATAATCTTAAAAGTAGAATAAGAGTTATTAAGCAAATAAAGATATTCATTCGTAAATTTGATTGAACTCAGCAACAATGAGGAGCTATAATTAAACTACCTCTGGTTTTAATCCTTAAAATTTGTATTCAAATAATTTGTTAAATTAATTATTTGACATAAAATCCATCATTTCCATATTATCACATTTTTTTAGAACAACAAGTTTGGTGGTTCTAAAATGTCAGTAGATTGAGTTGTTGATAAGGATGTTTTCAGAGAACTAATATTTAATAACTATACAATAATACATTGTCGCTACAATACCTTAGCTTTTCCTTTGAGTTTGAAATGCTGTGAGGGCGTGGAAGGCTTGCTGAAGCCTGCCGCATTCTTGGCCCTCACTCTGAACTCATAGTCGTGTCCAGACAACAAGCTCCTCACAGTGAAGTTAGGTTCCTTCACCAGGTAGTCATTAGCCGTGCGCCAATGAGTATCTTCTGCCACATCCCTGAACCAACAAGTTGTCAATTAGGAGCAGAATTTCACTACCAAATTTTATAAACTAGAAATAATTAATGTGCTATTTTCTATAAGAAATCAATGCTAGGCACCAAACAATCGAGGCAGTGGTTTTGAGGTACAGTTGGTCAAATCTGGAGCTAAAGTATGATGACTGTTCCTAAGATAAAGCACCTTAAAAGAGGAGCTAATTAGCTATAGCAAGAAAGAAAATTTTTGAAAACACTCCAATAAAACCTGTTATATTTACACCACACATAAACCATTCTCTGAGCACTACTGATGATCCAATGTTCCTACCTGAACTCAACCTTGTATCCTTGAATTCGGGCTCCACCATCGCTCCTTGGTCTTTCCCACATGAGATGGGCATTGCTTGAGTCCCAGTCTGTGATCTGGGGCTGGCCTGGTGGGTCTGGCACCGTGAATGGGAACTTAGCTGTCATCGGTGAGTCCATCTCGATAGGCTCTGACACTCCGTACTGGTTTTCAGCTCGCGCTCGGAAGTTGTACTTCTTATTCGGCTCCAGTCCAATCACATCGTAAGTGCAATTGCGCACAAAGCTGCTCACCTTTGTCCAGACCTATAGTAACATTCAGTACAAACATTAGTTTTGTTTGGTTAAATAAACTATGTACAAGCCAAAAGTGGCCTTAAGAAGAAATTTAAAGCAATAATAACCATGGGATGGGCCTTGAAAATATGATTTAAAAATATAAAATCTTGTTTGAACGTTTTTGAAACAATGGTGATCGTTAAATCTATTTATTTACACCTTAACATCCATTTAATTTCTCTTATACAGTCTTAATTCGTAATACTTAGAAAGGGAACATATGCAGAGCAGCATGCTCAGGGGGTGAGGGAGGGTGGGGGCAGGTGTGCAGGAAGGTGAGTGCTGTATAAAATGATAAGGGGTAAAATGGTAAGTATTCTGTTAGATGTTGTGATAGGTGAGTGGTTTGAGAGACTAATCTCAGAAAGTTCACTTTAAAGATTGATTTATTAATTTATTTGGAATGTATATTTGTATTAATCATTTTATTTGAACACATTAAAATTTATCTTGGTATATAACTTTTTTTTAAACTTCGATTGGTCCCTGGGCTTTAAGATATTAAGACTTCAGATAGTCGTTACTGACTTTGATGGATGCCAGGCTAGCATAAATAAATACAAACTAATATATTCCCTCTAATTATCTACTGGAAAACAAGTCTGTGTTAAGATAAAAACTGAACAAGTCAAATAAACTATGGGCTATTCTTATTTAACAGGTCTGTACTACATATTTTATTAAACTATACCTTTTATGTACAATTTGACTAATGCCATATTTACATATTTTAATGAAATGCTAAACTATTTGGTACACATTCGACTTGTTCAAAAGATTTTTGTTTGAAAATAAAAATGTTTAAATTTCAAAGTCTAAGATGTAAATTGAATATTTAGGTTTCATGGTTCAGTGACTTCAGTAATTAACATAACCACTAGCTGTATGTACAATATTTACATATACTAACCACGAGTCATTATTCAATATTAATCTTATAGAACATTATTACTTGATGAAAAGTGCTGTGCAGTGCAATGAACAAGACCCGTGTTACTATGTGAATCATGGTACACATGTCCTTGAAGTTCTAGTCTAGTTATCAGAGTCTAATGCTAAATGAAGTAAAGAACTTGTCAGCATTCAGGCTGTAGAATGGCGTGCTGACGAAAACCACAAGCAATTTATATCAATTTAGTTGCCCACCTCAACACCTCTAAGAAATATACTCTTGAATTTTGTAGAAGGTCCAACCTCATACTGGAACACAACAAGTTAGTGAAGCAAATATATTTCAAAAAGCAACCTTAACGTTTTCAACTGTCTTCCATCAGTGGGCTTAAAAACTGTAGCTATGATGACTAAAAGACATTTGGTATCAGCTGTTTCTGTAGTAAAAGAACTACTGGACAGAATGTGGGAGAAGGATTTTTTGTGATTTGTTATCATTTTTCTGATGATAAGAGAATGAGTTAAATGATCTCTTTGAAGCTGTAGTTACAAAATTCAATTAAAACGAAAAGTTTATTCAAACAAATAAAAACTATTGTTTCTTTTAGCAAAAAAAAACATGATGCAACTGAGAAGCTACTCACTCCTGTAGAGGTTTCGAGTTTCTCCACCACATAGTTGGTGATGGGAGAGCCTCCGTCATCCAAGGGAGGTTTCCAAGACAAGCAGCAGGTTTCTGGTGTGATGTCTGACACTTCCAAGGGCCCTTGAGGAGGCTGAGGCTTGTCTGAAAAAAGACATCACAAAGTAAATAAATGGAGGCTGCCAATTAAATGAAGAACCTCTCTTGTTGACAGTGGCGGCAGGTCCACTAGGCAAACTAGGCGGCCGCCTAGGGCAACAACTTGGGGAAAGCGGCAAAGCAAGGAAACATTTGTTTAAAAATTGATTTCACTTATTTTAAAAGTTTTTACCTTATAAAACAGATTTGTTTGTTGAAATTTTAATCGTAATAAAACTTTATGAATATTAGCTTGGTTTCAGTTTTACATGTCTACTAACAAACTCTTTCTGTATGAGAGACGTGAGTGTCAGACGACACTATAATGTTCTCAATTAGTGTAAATTAATGTAAAAGGCTCGTTAAGTTAAAAACAAATGCGTAAGAAGGTGATTTCGGTTAAGGGGTTAAATTGAGGATGAAAAAAAAATCTAAATGTGGGGCACAAAATATCTTGCCTAGGGCAGCAGAGTAGCTTGCGCCACAACTGCTTGTTGATTATTGAGCTTGTTCAAGTGTTCATTCTGTCGATGGTGAAATTAATTGAATCTGGCCTTAAAAGCCACAAATATCTACATCTACAATTACTGTAGAAAACCTTTCTACAATGTCAATTTGGTAAAAGTTCTTTCTACTTCTAGAAGAGCTATTGACTTGAAATGTAGTACGCTGATAGCTGTTACTTTGAAACCAATAGGAACATTGCCATATAAATCAATAATTTAGCCATCGGAAAGAAAACTCAAATGTACTTTACATATTTTTTTGGCCATTCTTAGAAACTAATTCTTCCTGGAAACAGTTAGGTAAAACCCAACATGTTGTTGAAAAGTGAGACTGACCGACAACAAGCACCCTGCATGAAGCAGAGTCAGAGCCCATGTTGTTGATGAGTTGGATGGTGTAGCTGCCACTGTCCGTGGCCCGCTTAGCACTCTTGTTGTGGAACACAGTGGACACAGATGATGTCTTGAACTCGATGCGTGAATCTGCAATCACTTCTTGATTGTTGATGGTCCACGTCGGCTTGGGTGTCGGCACTCCCACAAACGGAACAGTGATTGTGAACTCTTCTCCAGCAATCACCGTCATGTCGCGGATGCTCAGATCACTGGTGATCTTCGGAGCACCTGAAAAGTAGATAGTATATAAGTCAAACTGTGCAACAAAAAAGCAAAGAACAGTTGTGAAGAACTCTAGTGGACCGTGGAGAAAATATTTCTTATTAAAACAATGAAAACTACTAACTTTTCTCTTTGCAGAATATTCTTATTTAATACCGTAGGAACCAAGATGAAATTGATAAAGAGAAAAATAGTTTAAATTTTTACAGCGATAGAAAGATAAATTTACTTTTTGTGAAATTGAGTGGCTAGAAACTAGGCAAACTCTCTTAAAACTCACATTCTAACACACAAGAGAATAATATTAAAACTACAACACTTACAAGGAGGATGTCTGCACCAAATCGGTTCAGAGGAGGAACTGAAAGGACCCTGTCCTGCTGCATTGACGGCAGCAACACGGAACTCGTACTGCTGGTTTTCTATCAGGTTAATAACCCTAGAAACAAAGAAGTGCACATTTTACTTTTTATCATCGTATAAAACCTACATAATAGAGTTGTTGGTATTGAATGTATATTTTTCTAAATGTTATACAAATATTTTTTCATTAACCATGATCTATCAATAAAATATAAATAAGTATAACGGGTTGCAAGAATTGTTAATTTGTGCAAGTAATGATTTTTCATATTAAGACGAGTTAAGTTTTAATTTTCTCTTGAGTTTTTCTAGATCTTTTATTTTGAACGCTAGAAGTTGTGAATGCATACTAACTTGCAAGTAAGGTCTGGAATGTGGGCGTGCACAGCTTTGGTCCACTTGTCCTCACTGATGACACGTTTCTCGACCACGTAGCCGGTGATGGGGGAGCCTCCGTCGTGCCTGGGCTTAGTCCAGCCGATGGTGATGGAGTCCTCAGTGGACTCGATACCTCGTGGCGCTCCAGGAGCTGCCGGCACGTCTATTCAACATAACGCCACATTTCAGTTTCAACTCATTAGCAAGCAGAGCAGAACATCTTAGATGTATTTTTTACATGTAGGTTTTGAATAGTGAAATAGTTGTAAAAATACTAGTGTTAACTGCCATGAAAAAATATTTCTTTCAAATTATCAAACTCTATGAAATATTATTTAAAAACCTTAAACCTTGGAGCATGTTAGACTGAAAATTGCTATTTGTACTATTGATAAGATCAGTTAGATTTATCCAAACCACATTTTCAAATATAACTTATATAAAATCTCAGGTTAGACCTTTCTCTTTACGAACTGGCTGTATTCTGAAGATGGAACTTTAAACTGTTAGTTTGCCGAATAATCACCCAAAGCAAGATCAAGTAAACTGTATAATATGTACCTATATATTATCACACCAGAATGTGTGATTATAATTTGTTAAATGGAAGAGCTCTCAAACAAAACTATTGACCACACATGTACTTGAACATATTACTTGACATGTATTGATATATTTTACTAAGAAATCTCACCGAATGGATGTCTAGCTCTGATTGGATCTGAAGTAAGAGCTGGCTCTGAGACTCCGTATTGGTTTTCAGCCATCACTCTGAACTCGTAGCTGCGGCCAATGATCAAGTTGCGAATACGGCAGAAGGGAGTGGTGATGTAGCTGCTCACCTGTTCGACAAATCAACATTGTCGTTAGATTCATGAATGGCATATCCTTAGAATGTCAAGTATGCCAAAGCCAACTGTGGATGTTGCTGAAAATATTTTGTAAAAATGTTCATATTGAGGCATGTGACCTCACATTGACGACTACAGCGTATTAAATTGTAAATTATAAGAGAACAAAGTTGGTTGAACATTTTACACATGATTTTTTGAATTTGGAGTAGACCATCCAAAATAAGAGAAGACCTTAATTATAGAAAGTTAGATACTTCCACATAATATTATTTTTAAATTTAGTATTGTTGCACCTATTTTCTGCACTAATTAAGAACATAATCTCTTTTAAAACACAAACTACTTACAAACACTTAAAATAATAGGTATTTTTAATATCTGAAAATAGGTTCTACAAAAAGATACTCCAACTACTCTGTCAGCTCATCAACATACCTTAGCCCAAGCAGGCGCATTGTGTTCTCTCTTCTCAACGATGTAGTTGGAGACAGGAGCTCCACCGTCGTCCTTAGGTGGGTTCCAGTAGAGAGTGAGTGCCTCGCCTGCAAACTCGTCTGCTCGCAGGTTCTCAGGAGGTGAAGGTCTGTCCAACACTCGCACGTTGATAGTGGCTGTGTCGTAGCCCGAGGTGTTGCGCAGCTGTAGACGATACTGCCCTGAGTCCGACCTCTTTGAGTTCTTCATGATGAATGTGGCCGAAGTGTCAGTCAACTGAAAACAGATCAGCATGTGTAATAAATGTAGAGGTAGTGATTGTAAATTAAAAGAGATAACAAAACAGAGGTTGTATGAGCAATAGTGTATTAGATTTTAAATTTGTTAACTAGGCAAATCATTTTCTAAACTATAATTCAGTTATCATCAGGAAACAGCTTCTTATTGGAATTTTAAAATAAATTCAAGTTTGAAATTAAACAATCCAATAATATTTTTATTTTTGGTGATTGATGTTTGGTTTTTCCTGAATACTTGAAAGCCCTAGACCCACAACATCTCAAGAGACAGCTGACTTTGTGGCTCCAGGAGAGACCCTTCTACTCAGAGAAAGACTTCCTGACCAACAGAACTCTACCACTCCAGAACAGCAACACATGACGAATACATATATTGCATTGTATAACATATTTTGTCTTAAAATCATTTTGACGCATGTACTGTTCTCTATAAATATGTGAATAAAGAATATTGTCTATTGTCTATCGTCCGAAGATACTAGATAGAAACATTATTTCTGAAATGCCTCATCAAAAAGTAAAACGTTTATCGGTATGTTCATTTTCCAACTTGAATTTATTTTATATTTCAGTTCTCTAGAAATATCATTTATTGCCAATTACATTTAAGTATATATATTGGAAACAAGTGGACAAAATGAGCACAAATCTTCAATGGGAATTATATTTTCACGTTCTCCTGCCTTATTTAATTTGACTATATTTGCCTCAAGCACAAAGATTAATAAATATCACAACAATATAAATCTATCAGCTCATTACTGATAGAGGGAACTTAAAGAGATAAAATTTAAATTACTCAGAGTTTCTTTTAAAGATTTCTGAATTTCAAAAATTGAGGACCTTGTAAATAAATAGCATGCTAGCAGGCTTAGTACCTGTCGGTGAATCCTAGAGTCTGTATCATCCAAGATAGTGTCATCCTTGAACCAAGATGCAGTGGGTGGAGGGAAGCCCATGAATGGAACATGGATGCTGAAGTCTTCTCCTGCTCTGACAGTGATGTCTCGCACACCTCCCAGGTCCATACAAGGCTTGTTGGGCTGCTCCTCCACCAAGATACTTGCACTGGGTCGGCTCGGTTCACTGTTGCCAATGTCGTTCACTGCCATCACTCTGAACTGGTACTCTTCACCTTCTTTCAGACCGGTCACCTGAGAAACAAAACAATAATAGATGAACTAACAAAGGAAATTGTCCTTTTCCAACCAGGGTTATGATAAAAAGGTGAACCCATTGATGTTTAGTAAATGAATGACATTTCAATGATAGTTATATTGAAACAGAGAGAAGTTTTTCCATGTATTTACAGTAGAACACTATATGTTACTAATAATAATAATTTTATGCTAAGTTTGAATATCTAATACCCATCTAACTATTTGACATCCCTACACAAGACAGTCTCTTGAGTAAAACGGATTGCTTTTCACTAGAACTGTGCGGGATCCTGGATTTCAGGTACCGGGATGGGATTGAGATCATTTTAGATCCCCTCCCTCTAGTACCGAAATTTCAGGACAGGAAACAACTGCTGGTGTTTTTTGTTGTGAGTGTGTACTTCTGGTGAAGATAAGATAAGGAACTAGTAGCAGAGCAGTTCTAAGTACACAACCCCTCTCCCCCCTACTTCCGTGCTAAGTGCATTTTCAATGGAGGCTGATAACGATCTCAGACAAAACCAAACATCCATTTTGTACTTGTACTAGATCCAATTCTAGTTTGCAATATCATATTTTTATTGTTCTAAAACCTTTGCAATTTACTGTAGTTCAAAACTAGTATGAAAACATTGTCAACTGAAATTCACCATCAAGTAAATGGAGATGAGATAAGGAAATAACAAACACACACTACACTCTCCTCAAAGCCTGATCCTACTGTATCACATGTATACAGAGAAAATGCTGTGATTGGCTATGTAACCCCGGCCCATGTGGTTGCCTAGCAACAGCTAATAACGTAGTAGCCAGCTGATAAGGATGCAGCTGTCCCACACTAACTCAATGCATCTGCCTTCCCCTCCTGCCCACACACTGCAGCTGCTGTCTTCCCTTCTCTGCCTTTTTTTCTCTTTCCTTGTCCTTTCCACCTATCTTCTCTTTCTTGCCTTCATCCCTCATCACTGCACTGGTCGCACATACTCCTGACTCTCCCCAACTGTTTTTGCAATGTTTGGGGCTAAGTGAATCAGTGTTATTCATTGTAAATGAGTGAGGGTGAGTGGGTTATGTAATAGTTGTGATGTACTATGAGATTTTTTATTTTAAAACTGCACGGTGTTGTAAGCCACAAACAACCGATTGATCATAAACAAAATAATTTGATTGAAGAAACTCAATTTTAGTTCATATTTCTTTAATGTCTATTTGCCAACTTTTCCCGTTCCTGAATCCCGGATTGTTTGCAAAATCCCTCCCGTTCCCATCCCGGACCAAAACTTCTGCTCCCGCACAGCTCTACTTTTAACAAAGGCGAATCTGTGAAAATACCGTAAGTAGAAGTTGGAGCACTTACTGTGTGTACAGTGTTGGGCACTGGAGTAGTATTGCAGTCCGACCAGTCCAGGTCTCCCTTCTTCTTCTTCTGGATGATGTATCCCTTGATCTTGGATCCTCCATCATGTCTGGGAGGTCTCCAAGAGAGGGTGACACTGTCTCGTGTTACTCTGTCCGGCTTAGGTGGCTCTGGAGGGTCTGGCCTCCCTACAACCAAGCAGATAGGTGTATTTTAGTTGAGCACTACGCTTTGAACTTGAAATTTTGTTTTAGTTTCAACTTTTCGATTAGATTTTTAAAGTTATTGACTATTTTTGGACTCACCATAGCCCCTACTCTATCAGAAACACTAGTCACAAATTGCAACTAATGAAACGCTTTGAAAAATCCCATGACTTACTCTTCTGCTCCTTGGCTGTGATGGAGTCAGTAGGCTTGCTGGGTTTGCCAGGACCTGCCTCGTTCACCGCAGCTACTCTGAACTCGTAGCGGGCGTTCTCTCTCAGGTCTTGCACTGTGAACGTTGTGTTCGGAGTCGGGTAGTTATTCACCTTCATCCATTCTCCTCCACGCTCTCGCTTCTCCACATAGTAACCTTGGAACATTATCATTGGACAGTCATTATTTGTCACTGTTAGGGGCTAAGAATATAGTCTCCTGAGTTAATAATAGTAGCAGACTATGCAGAATTTACATATTTTCCAACAAAAATCTTGAAATGTACTAAGATTTGAATATTTTGAAAACTGAAGTATTGTTCAGATATTAAAACTTCAAAGTCATTTGTAGCACATTGCAACAATAATTATTTAAGATTTTTTTTGGTATCTTCCAGTTTAATGTCTACACAAACCCACAGGTCAAAAGTAATTTTACAAGTAAAAAGTATCTTGTGATGTTCAAAGAGATAAAACACAAAGAATACTTTACATGTTATTTTCAGAGTTTTCGAGACTATTGCTGGCCCTGACAGATACTTTGAAATTTTCAGTAGCACCAGTACCAGAACACTTTTAGATCATATAAAGTTAATTCATAATTGTGTACATGTTTTATGTAAGTAATGTTGTAGCTCTTTTATAATTTTTACTACTGGAAGGGTATATAACTTGTGTTTGCATTTCTTTAAATACTTTTTTTTATTTGAAATTTAGTTCTGGAGGAATTTTTTTGTATTTGTGCCTTTTTATCACATACAAAATTAATTGTGCACTTGTATTAAGTCATAATATTATAGTTCTTTTTATCTTTTACTACTTAAAAAACTTAAAGTTTTTCTTTTTAATTTTGTAGAGTAAATTTGGTTGTGTTGGTTAAATTTTCTGGTGTTGTATGAAAATAAAGTAAACTTATTAAAATAACTTATTAAAAGAAAAATAAACTTTCTCTCTGATATTCTCTCTGTTCTACAGGTCCCCTATTAGTTTTTAGTAGGTGATATTACTTGTTACATATATAATATTAAACTCTTTTTAAGTAATTTTATGTACTCTGTAAGGTTTTCCTTGTTTCATCCTAATGTGTAATTTATTTTCCTAAAGTATGTATTTTTGTACAAATGTGTACCTATTGGAACTAAACATATTTATTATTAGATTACCAGTGATGGGCTTGCCGCCAGTGGATGCAGGTGGGTTCCACATGAGTGTGCAGCTGTTGGGTGTGTAGCCCAGGATCTCAGGCTGGTCTGGAGCATCAGGGGGATCAAACGGACTCTTGGCCACCACCGGCTTGCCGTCCAGTGGCTCCGACACTCCGTAGATGTTTTCAGCTCTCACCCGGAACACATACTTCTTGCCTTCACACAGTCCCTTCACCGTGAAGTTGGTCTTGGGACAGAAGCCGGGCACTGGCTTCCAGCTGTCAGTTCCGTACTCACTCATCTCCACTATGTAGCCTGCAATAAGAAATAGAATTTAACACCGTACTGTTGAATAGCCAGTTAATTACAAACAGGAATAAATAAAACATTAAAGAGAAATCATTATTAAACTTGAGAAGCCCCAATATCGCAGAGAGAGACTTTGATTCTAAGATGAGGTTATCAGGTGCAACATCAGCAAAACAGGATGCTTCACTTTCCCAGGGTCACTCTTCAGCTTGGGAGAAAAAGTTTTTCATTTTTTGTATCTAATTCTTTAATGACCTCCCCAAAGAAATAAAGAATTCTACCTCATGTACTGATTTTAAATCTAAATTAAAAGAGCAATGTAAATAATTAAATATTGTAATAGATTAAGATAGTATAAGTGTAATAAAATAGAACTGTAGATTTATTTTAATTTGACTATAAGTTGTTCTGTAAAGCAATGAAAATTGAGAAACGCCAGTAATAAAGACATTTTTACTATTTATTATTATTATTACTGTATATCTAAAAATACATTTTGCACATACCATTTGGATCAAACCGCTTGAATGACACTACATATATTTTTCAAATGTTACACACATTGTTCTAATGTAAACTTAATGAGCAAAAATTTGTTCGTTCAAAATAAATATGATGGTGGAAAATTGAATGAATCAGGTTTTCACCAATAAAACATGACAAATTGATTGATAAGCATTTGATTTTTTCCTTGAAAATTTCAAATGAACTACTCTTAAATAGGTACCTTATATTGGGACGGTGAGAAGCCATGTAGTACGGGGCCTACTACTACCTATACAATTTTGTGTATCGCAGTGTTAGCAATTAGAGAAAAATATATACCTGTGATATCACTTCCTCCATCGTCAGTCGGAGGGTTCCAGGACAGAGATATCGAGTCTTGAGTGATTGAACTGTAATTGAGAGGTCCTCTTGGCTGACCAGGCTTGTTCACAACTGTCACTTCAATGTCAGCAGAATCTTTTCCAAACTCGTTCTTTGCTGTGATCGTGTACTTGCCAGAGTCGTTTCTGTTTGAATTCTCAACTCTTAGTTTAGTCATGTTGCTTGTTGTGTCATCCTGAAAATAAGATTAATTAATCGGTTGATTTAAATTAAATACAAATGGCTGAGAACTAGACAATTTTAACTGCATGGGTTCTTAATATTAAATGTGATATTAGGATAAAACTATGAAGAGTAAACTGAGTAATATATCATAGCATTTTGATGTTTGATGAAACATGTTAGCTAAAACTGTGATAGTAAGTGTGGTAGATTAGATTAAACAAGTGTGGTAACTAGAATTTAAACTTACTGAATGCCTTGTGGTCATCGGGAGTCGTCCACCATTGACACTCCATTCAATGGTTGGAGTTGGTGCTCCACTGATTGGTATATTGATGATAATTGGTTCGCCAGCTCTAACCTTGATCTTCTTGCCAACCAATCCGTCCAGATGAAGTTTTGGTTTTTCTGAAATAAAATCATTTAAGTTTTAGCACAATTTTCAAGGTGGTTAAGTGTCCAAGCGCCTCATAAAACACATATTCAAAGCCTAAACAAGAGTGTCTATCAAATTTGGCACAAAAAAGACAAACAGTAGGTGAATATTAGAAAATGGACAAAAACAAATAGAGATTTAACTACATTTAAACTGGAAATGAAAAGACAAATAGATGTTGGAAATTATATTTACCTAGTTTAAAAGCAATCAATTCATCAGAGTTTGAAAGTTCACAGCATGCATTTTCCATTGTTTTAGAGAGTAAGAAGTTCAGTATAACTTGAAGTATAAACTTTCAAATTCTAAAAACTTAGAGGCAGTACGGCACTAACCTCTCATGAGCTTGGCAGTGTAGACATCAGAGATATCACTAGGTTTGCCAGCACCGCAGCATTTACTGCACTCACTCTGTACTCGTACTGCTTGCCTTCATGGACGTGGTCGTCGTAGAACTCACAAGACTGCAACAAGCCGTCACTCTTTAGTTATTTTTCTTGGTTGATTTCAAGAAATTTTCAGGTGGGATTTAAAGCTAATTTCAGATGTTACAAATTAAAAAGGAAAGGTTGAAAAATTGAACAGGGTTTTTACAGTTTGTAAAAAATTAATTCACGTTTATTTTTATTTAATTAACATTTATTCTACAAAGTACAAATCCCAAACTTTTGTTCCATTTGTGAGTTTAAAAAAAAATGTGTATGATACAGCATTAATTATTTTAATTTCACAATTCTTAGGTCCTGTCAACCTCTAATACTTGAATACTTACTTTTTAATCAAATCCAAACTTACTAGTTTATACTTCCTATGTGCTGCTTGACAAGGACAAGGTAACCAAATATTGTAGCTTCAGTGGAACATTTAACATCAGTAATTAAATCAGACCTACATAGATATTTTCAATTTCAAACTTAAGTGGTTAGTCATAAATAAATAAATCTTTTTGGAAGAAAAACCACTGAAAATCATTAAAACATTATCAGTGGTTTTTCTTACAAAAAGATTTCTTTATTTAGACATACATAGAGTTTGTTCTATTTGTTTCTGGTTATTTTATGGATTTATTCATTGACTTACCCTGACTGGGTCCCTGTTCATCTTGATCCAGCGACCTGTGGCCTTGTCTCTTCTCTCCACATCGTAACCCAGGATGGTAGACCCACCGTTGCTGATGGGAGCTGACCACTTGAGCTTAATGTGATCCTTGTCAACATCCGTTGCTTCCGGCTTTCCTGGTCGTCCAGGAACATCTGAGTACCAAAGCACAAATCAAACCTCTAATACTTTTCTTATCGTTTAATAGTTTTATTGAACTACTTCCTCGTTACTATTGCTAGCGAATTATATTTCAAATGTACAAAATTAAACTAAGTAAACTATACTTGTGTTCACTAACTATGGGTGTAAGTACACAAACTGACACTGACCGAACTGGTTCTTGGCAACGACTGGTTTGTCAGTGGTGAGAGGGTCTGAGCGACCCTGCAGATTCTCAGCCATGACTCGGAACTCGTACTTGGTTCCCTCCAGGAGCCGAGGCACTGTCGCATGAGTGTTGGCCGGGCTCACCCAGTTCACTGCCGGCACCCAGCCTCCTCCGTGAGTCAAGTCTCTCTTCTCAATCACATAGCCTCTGCAATCACAACACAGATTTTCATTTGTACTCCTGTTACCATTTTGTAAGTATATATTTGCAAAAATCAAATGAGTGGCTAATGAAGAGAAAGATAGAATTATAATTAAAAATTCTATGAACTGTTGGTTGAAGTTAGGTTATATTGATGTTCAGTAGTCAGCTGAGGTTGGAATTTGTGGGTATTGTTTTAAAAAAGAAGTTAAAGAGTTAAATTGAATATCAACCGTTTGTTGTGTACTCATTAGAAACAACCCCTTTTGCTAGTAAAATCAATCAAACTAGTTTACTCACGTGATTTCACTTCCTCCGTTGTCCTTAGGAGCTTTCCAGGAGAGAGTAACACTGGAAGACGTGATCTCTTCATACACCAGGGGTTCACCAGGAGGATCCGGGCGGTCTGTTATCAAATCAGATTGGATTAAAGTGTATCATTATTTATTATAAATCTTGAATGAATTAATTTAAAGTGAAATTGATGTTATTTGTGAAGAAAAAGAGGATATTTTGGTTTAATCAATATATAGTATATTAAAAATAAAAATGTAGAACTCAAACAAATTGAATAGTACAAGACTGCCTTTTGGATCAATTGGATTTCATATTCAACAGTTACTTGGTTTTTGGTTATTATCACTTTCCATTACAATTTTCAAAGGAATTTTCAGAGTTATTTTTCAGCATTAACTGAACTTGCAGGATAAGAGCTTTGACTAGTGAGAGTAGACGTACCCAGCACGGACACCTGGAAGGAGCCCTCGTCCATGCCGGAGCTGTTGCGGAGAAGCAGGTGGTAACGTCCACTGTCCGACCTCTTGGTGTTCACCGTGTTGATGATTGTGTGGTAGCCGATAGATGTGACAGTCGTACGAGCATCTGTCTTCAGGTCCCGGCTGCCGACGGTCCATGTCACTTCTGGAGGTGGTTCACCGATAAAGTCAATGTCCAGATGCAATATCTGGCCGGCCTTGATCGTGATATCTTTCAGAGGAGTAGTTATCTTTGGAGCCACTGTAACAAGTTAATATTGGTGAATAAAATGGAGGGTATATAATACTGCTGGATGAAAAGAAGCCAGATCAACTAAAATATATTATCCTTGTGAAAGATTTAACGAACATGCATTGTCTTACTAAGCAGTAAAACACCAAGATATAGAGGATAGACAAATATATATATACAGTTAACTTTGACTGACGATTGACTAAAACAATTTAAGGAGAAGAAATTTTGGTGCTTTGACAACAATTTATTTTTACCTATGTCAGAGTAACTAGGTACTTCTGGGTAATTATTGGAAATGTGCAGGAGAAAAGTGCCTTTTGAAAGTAGACTGAAGAGAAACTAAATCTTCGAAAGTAAATATATCTTCAACGGTTTACTTTTATTTTCACTTATCAATGATCTTTCACCCTATCAAAGTTCTACTCGATACACCTGAAAAGTTTTGAGGGTGCATTGGTCTTGCAAACTCACAGTATCGTTTCTTGCAGATGACAGGATCGGAAGGTTCACTGGGAGGACTAGGACCAGCAGAGTTGACAGCAATGATGCGGAACTCATACTCCTGTCCCTTGGTCAGATCTGGCACAGTAGCCTGCAAACATTTCAACAGTTTGAGTCATCTACTGGTATAGCTAGTAAAAGATAAATAGGACAATTTATGTCAGTAAAATATTTGATATCAAAATATGCTTTCACAACTCACTATATACATTACACCATTGGTGCTACTTTTTTGTATCCAGTCTGAAAAGGTGGTCTGTGATTTCAAGGGGGTTTTAGTATTGTATTAGGGTCCTAGCAAATAAAACACATTGTCATAAAACACATAATGAGAGAATACTGACCGTGGTTTTGTCTGCAGGTACGGTGAGTGCGTTCACCCAGTATGGGCTTCCCTTCTCCTTCTTCTGTACTATGTACTCAGTGATAGGGGAGCCTCCGTCTGACTTGGGTTTCACCCAGGCCAGATCTACGTGGTCCTCGTCCCAGTCTGTCACTTGTGGTTTCTCTGGAGCTTCAGGCTCATCTGAAAATTTTGAACAATATTTCCTTCAGTTCTTAGGCTTGGGCATGAATCCAAAGTCTCCTGGTTTTAAGAAAGATGAACCATCCTTTTGAATAGCAGAAACAATCGGTTTCTAGTTTATTATTTAAATTGCGTAATCCCCTTTTTTCAATAAATACTTAAATAGTTTAACTAGATTTAAAATTAAATGAATCAAGTCTTTGTTATCTTTTGAATGTTTGGATCTTGATCAAATATAATAACCTTGTTTGTTGATAATCTTGCTTGATGTAATAGGTAGTGCTGAATCAAGTCATTTCAAAAGCGGCTGAAAAACTAGTTCATAAAGGAAATAGCCAGCTAAAAGTAAATACCAATACAGTACTTACCAAACTCGTTTCTGGCAATGGTTGTCTTGGTGGTTTCAAGAGGGTCGGATTCTCCGACTGAGTTGACTGCCTTCACACGGAACAAGTATTCCTTACGGTGGATAAGACGCTGGACCTCATGGTAAAGCCCGGAAGCCATGCCTGCATCTGACCAGGTGCCTCTGGACACGTCCATCTTCTCAATCACATAGTGGAGGATCGGTGAGCCACCGTCGTCTACTGGCACTCTCCAAGCCAGCTTGGCACTTTCCTTGGTCACGTTGCTTACCTCCAGCGGGCCCTCAGGAGGTGAAGGTCGGTCTGAACAAACAAAGTATCGGTCAAAATTACGAGGGGGGTACCCAAAAATAAAGGGAACTTCATTATAAAAACCATATTTGATTATTTTTTTACAAATTTACATGTAAACCTTCGGTATACTCTCCGTTTAGTGTAATGCATTTGTCCATTCGATGCTCCCATGGTTTAAAGCACCCCTCATACCCCTTAGTCTGAATGGCTGCACGGTCCATCCTTGTTTGCCTTTTCACTCCTTCATTTTCGTCATAACGGTGATCTCTTATGTAATTTTTTCCTATGGGGAACATAAAAAATCGCGTGGGGCAAGATTTTGTGAGTATGGATCGTGGGGAAGGGTGGTTTTGCTGGTATTGGCCAAAAACTAGCGCACTGAGATGGCTGTATGGGCAGGCGCATTGTCATGATGAAAGAACCAGTCTCCATATCGCCACAGTTTAGGTCTAAAGTGTGTTGAAATTCGCTAAACTGAATCCAGACAGCAAAAAGCATTCTCAATGGTCGCCAATGGTCTCGCACTATTGACGGTTTTTTCTGAACAATTTCACCAGTCCAAATTTGAAGGTCATCCGGACGAGGCTTGTCTTCAATCGACATGGCACCATCTTGAATTTGAGAAAAATACTTGTTACACTGTGGTTTTGCTCAAAACGTCTTTGTAAGCTTTTTAAAAATTGCAACCGTTTCTGAGGCGTTCTTACTGAGAAGAAAGCAAAATTTCACTGCTGAACTTTGTTGTTTGTTCATTTCAAACAACAATCAAACACCATCAAAACAAAACGAGACAGAACAAAAACTACTTTTAGAAAAACGCATGCAACCCCTCTTCTTGACTTCTTAGACTGACCACAGTGGGTGTCCTGAACTCAGGAAGAGTTGCGCTTTCTTCCCCCGATGGCCAAAATGCAAACTATGCGCTCACCATCTCGCCATCGACCGATTCCCAATACTTTTGGGTACCCTCTCGTACTTTTAAATAAAAATGTTCTAGTACTTTTGTTTAACCATAGGGCTTTCTACAAAGCTACGATCTATGCCTTTGCGATATCATATCTGACAAAGTTAACATGTTTGCATCTGTTCTGTTTAGTTAAAAACAAACCATGTTTTGCATACAAATAAATATCTCAATTAGAAAATAGAAAAAAACTACTGGTGAGCAGTGACTCTGATTTCCAAATTGAAGTACCTTACCAATAAATTTAATTATGGTGTGAAACTGCAATTTAAAATGAACTTAAAGTGAGAGCATTGAGAGTATTACCAATAACAGTGACATTGGCGGAAGCGTTGCAGGAGCCCAAGTCATTAGTGAGGGTCAGGGAGTAACGTCCGGTGTCAGACCTGACTGAGAATGGAATCTCAAACAGAACCTGGTTATTGTAGACTTGCATGTCAACACGGTTGCCTGGCTTTACTGCCACTCCATTGATGGTCCATTCTGCCTTGGGTTTCGGGGACGCTTCCACGGGTATTGTGAAGTTGATTCTTTGACCAGCTCTCACAACCAGGTCTTGCAGAGCGGTCTTGTCAATTTGAGGTGCCACTGAAATCACAAGAAAATTTCTCTTTAATAAAACAAGGACTTTGTTTTTGAAGAAACATATTTTTATAGTGTATAATGTATAAAAATATAAAAAAACCAACACAGTGATTATTTGAATCACTGGTATAAAAAATCTGGTTACGGCACTGACAACAGTTGTGAAAATCTCTTTACTCACATGAAATAGTGATACTTAGTACTTACAGAATCGTGGCTTGGCGATGACAGGCTTGGAAGCTTCACTGGGTTCGCCAGGGCCTCCCTTGTTCATAGCGATGACTCGGAACTCGTACTCCTCACCCTCCGTCAGGTTCGGAACAGTTCCCTTCGTCACATTGCCTGACACTTCAGCCGCTTTCTCCCATGGACTAGAGACAAACATCATCAGACAGTTAGTTTCCTTTCATAGTACTGATGAGTAGATGATGGCTAAGGTGCTGCTGCTTTTATAACAAATTCGAGAAAGCTCTGAACTAGAATAACAGTGTCTGTAGAGAGGAAAGTGAAAGATAGTTTTTTATCAAAGATCTACCTGATTAAAAACTTCACAACACACAGCGAAAATGGGCTTTTTGATGAACAAGAATAGGGGCTCCTGTCTATTTCGTTGTCTGATTCAATACATGTTTACTTAAGCTCTGATTTTTTGATAGATTTCCATTTATGGCTGTAAAATATTATTTGTAAAATATAGTTCAGTGTTGTTAATTTTAAAAGGATAGACTCGGTGTGGTTTTAAGAAAACACTGTATCAGTGCGATTTTCTGCTTCATAAGTTAATTTTTCTTACAAAGTCAAAAGTATCTTTATTACATTATCATCAAGATATGTACAGTGTCTAAGTTGTACAATTCATTAAGGAAGGCTGATCTTTAGCAGATCTTCAGGTGTTGTTTAAATGGTCGCTTTTCAGTTGTCTCCAGTTCCGGTTGTCTTCAATTTGGCTTCTTTTCGAATTCCAAAAAAATTGTCCGTATTGGTTGGTCTTTTTGTGCCAGGATTGTTTAGTTTGAGTTTGTTCTATAGTTGTAGTTTTTGTTATGTACCTGGTGTTTGTCTGTGGCAACAGGGCTAAAAAGCGGTTTTGGTTTATTCCATAGTTGTTTTTGGGTCAGTGTCAAGAATAATGTTGGTGTTAAAGGATGTATCAGCAGACTGTTTTGGGTTTCTTACAAATAATTATTAAAGAAGATTTGAAACTTTGTTATAAATAAACAGAACCCTTTTGTCTCACTGCAGTAGTATAGGAAACCATGTTATGATGAATGTACATGATTTTTACATAAGAACATTGTAAGTTCATCTATGATGCTTTAAAAACTGTCAAATTAAAAGTCCTATGACTTGAAACTGTGCCTTAGCTTATTTCATCAGTATACTAACGATTGAAATTTTAAGCCAAATTAGACTTCCTGAAGGTCTAAAAATATGACTTACCCAAATCTGGATCGCTTCTCTATGATGTATCCAGTTATTGGTGATCCTCCATCCTTTTTAGGAGGTGTCCATTGCAGATCAACATGGTCTTTGTCCCAATCTAAAGAAAACAAAATATTTTAACTTTTGATCAATAGACAGTACTAATCCATTTCAACTTTCAAGAATTGTTTTCATGAACTGACTGAACAATAAACATAGTACACAAACTGAACATTTCTTTATTGTAACAAATTGGTTGAATTCGAGTTGTTCATACCGGTAGGTTCTGGTGCTCCTGGCTTGTCTGGTTTTGCGAATGGATCCTTGGCAGTGATTGGAGAAGACATTGCCAGAGGCATCGACTCCCCAAACTTGTTCACAGCCTTTACTCGGAAGTTGTAATCATGTCCTTCAATCAAGTGGTCCACTCTAAAAAAACAAGGAAGTTGAGGTTAAGAACAAAACTTGAAGATTAATGTGTAGACATTCACTTATAATGGCAGTTATGGCGTTTGCTAGAACTTTTTAAGTACAAAATAGATGTGATTCAGTTAAAAATACTTTACCAAATAATGCTAATAATGAATAATGATATTTTAACAACCAAATTGCAGCAAAATTTTGATTTTCAGCTAAATTGACTGATCACAGAAAGGTAAGAAAGGGGTTGCTGATAATCACCCCTAGCAAATGCGAAGGAGGCAAAAACAGCAGAAAAATGGTAGAAGGTTTAACTAATGACAACTAATGTTTATTTTGTTCATAGGTTTACCCTTAAACATCTTAAAAATATAGCTTTTATTATGTACAAACAATACTAACCTCGCCTGAGTTCCGGACACTTCGGTGACTGGCACCCATCGTAGGTTCTCGGCATCCATCTTCTCCACAATGTAGTGAGTGATGTCCGAGCCACCATCATCCTTGGGCGGACGCCACTGCAGCTGACACGAGTTCTTGGTGATGTTGAACGGTGTCAACGGTCCCTCAGGTGGCAAAGGTACATCTGTCAACAAAAACAAGCTTTAATAACAATCATTCAAGGCACCTATGTTCAATTTCTTTCATAATTCTTCAGGAGCCTTTTATTTGTGAATACTGTTTAAGAGTAAAAACTAAAAAGTAATACAAAAACTTCACTGATGAGGTAAGTACAACAGAGGCAAATCAGAAGTAGTTTGACTCTAATCTCTAATAAATGATAACTACCACTTGAACATTAAAAAATAATAGGGGTGGACAGGATTGGATTTTTCCTTTCGGGCGGGAATTGGGTGCAAAACCCTTTTTCTTGCTTGATTTCAGGAAATTTTTGGACTGAATCAAAAGCTAATTTTAGTGAATACAAATTTAAAGAGAAGATTGAACACATTTAAATAAATGATGAAATTATTTACCCTACAAATCCCAAACTTCCATCTATGAGTTTTATACCAAATTGTGTGTGGTACAACATAGCATGGTTGTCCTTTTAATTTTCGGAGTAAAGTTATCAAAAAAATGACAGATTGTTTGGAATTCTTCCCCAAATTACCAGATCTGCCAAGAGTTCCCTTTAAATTTTCTTTTCTGCCAAAAATCCCCTTGCTAAAAATGCCTGTTTTTAGAGAACTCCCACTCGAATTCTGGGATTTTAATTTTGTCAGAAATTTGCCAATCCCTAATGCCGTGTATGGGTAGAAAAAGTAATTATACATACACTTCTCTGATAAAGTAAGTACAGTAGAGGTAATTTGACTCTAAACTCTAATACCACTTATTCAGTTGAGCTTACTCTAAAATACAAGGATACTCGTTACTCACCAAGCACCAAGACATTGACAGTAGCTGTGTCTTTGCCGTTGATGTTCTTAGCTACCAGAGTGTATGTTCCTGCGTCTGAGCGCTTAGCATCCACCACTCTCAGTTTTGTATTGTAGTCCTCATTGATCACCTGTAAGCAATACACTTTGAACAACTTTGTTTAAGGGTAAGATTACAATTTAGATCAAGGGTTTGTGGGTGTTTAGCACTGAAGTACCACTTGAAATTTGCAGCAACTTGGCGTACCACCCAATGGCAGCTCCAGAAAGGGGGCATTACTACTGTAAACATATAGCTATTTATAGCAAAGGCCTTTATTTAACCCTCCAGGTGTCCATTACCAAGTGCCCCATAGTATACCACTTTTCATCTCTTTTATAAGTTCATAATACATTTAAAAGATGTTGTAAACCTCACGTGCTTTTGAAATAATAAAAATAAAATGGTACTCCTGGATACATTTTTAAGCTCATTATATGTTCAAAAATTGATAAACGTTTACTTGATTCCATATTTAATCTGCTCTTAACACATATTAAAAAAAACAAAGAGAATGAAAAAAATTATGTACAACAATTTTTTGAAAATTTTTTTCTAGTCTGGCATTGCTTGTCAGCTTGAGATATTATCTGAATGGGTATTCTGCTTGAAATATTAACCCCAGTATGAGAGTTTGCAAAATATGTTACAAACTTGTTGCAAGCATGATGGGACTATTTATGGCACAGTATAAGCGCCTCGTTCCTGGGCGCTGCAACTCTGGGAGGGTTACTTATGTCAATTTGTATTGTGGTTCCGTTACTAGTAAGCTAAAATAAAAATTCATTATTTGCTCCTAGGATATCAATTTGACTTAAAATAGGTTTTACTTACCTCCGTCAATATAAAAGTTGTGTTGAGGGTTGTACACAACTCTCTGAGGGTTGTAACAACCTTCAAGACAACATTTTTGGATATTACGGAGGTAACTAAAACCTATTTTAAGTAAAACAAAAAAAGAAAAAGACTAGTAAGCTGCTTTTCTATCCTAGTCTACCTCACACATGGGTAAACAATTAAACATTATCATTCAAAAACAGAAATTTTTAGACTTTATCCTAAACATAGATTAACCTGAACACCCATCAATCAATCAATCAAATCTTTGTTTGTTTTGCAAGTACATAGAAAATGAGCTACATTCTTAAATTAATCAATATTACAACATTTTTGCTCATAACAAAACAAACATGAGAAAAAATATTGCACATAATAATGATAATCAATCTCAAACTACAATAATCAATTTTAAGAAAATGTTATTTAAATACTAAAAATTATGAAAACCCTAATTTCAAACAAAAGCCATTAAAAATAGTAAAATACTCTTTTTCTAGGAATTAAAATATTTTGTAAAATGGTAGTTGCAAAATGTTGATATATAGATTAAAATCATGTTCATTGTAAATTAAAAAGAGTTCTTCCAACAAATAACAACTCATTTTCAATATATTTGTTTTATCTGTATTTTTAGATGATTTCTTATTCATACAATTTTTATGTTCTGAGGTAAGGAATTAAAACAGATATCCCCATGAATGAGGCTTTTTAGTGAAAAACTAAGCTTTTAGTGAGGCATATCGATTTTATTTTTACTCCTGGTGTTATATAAGAACATCATCACCTCATAATCAAAAATTACAAAATTGATTTTTGGCACAAAGAATGCGGTCTAAAATATATTGATGGTACACAGTTAAAATAGCTAATTCTGGAAAACAATGTTTCACCGAAGCATTCCTGTATAAGTTTAACATAGTTCTAATAGATATTTTTGAAGGATTAGAATGGTCTGTAAACATACCTTGATGCGGTCACTGTTGAGGACAGTATTGCCCTTGAGGCTCCAGTCCTTGAGTGGAGGAGGTTCACCGATCACTGGCACGTCCAACTCAAAGTTGTGACCAGCACGGACCTTGATGTCCACCATGGCATTGCGGTCAATTCGAGGTGCCACTATAACAAACATACAAACATTTATCTCCCTCATAATATAGTAGTAGATTTTATGACTATCAAATTGTGCTATTATTGTAATATTTAAAATATTTGAAAGCTGTTGATAAATATGTTTCAACCCTACATGAGAATATTTGACTTCAGAACACCCTAGAAACTAATAAGTTTTCACTTTATTAACATTATATTGTTTGTTGTAAAGATAAGGTTTTGAGCAAAAATCCTGGACGTATTTTGATGGATGTAGGCTGCGCTACACTATGCATGTTTGTTACTACCAGTTTGAATGGAGGGAATTTGTGGGAAAAGTGTTTGATTTGATGTTTTAGTACCATTGTTAAACTTAATTCAATTTAAATATATGATTGAATGTTTTATCCACACATTCCTGCTCAGTGCTTGCTGTTAGCAACATCAAAGGATACCTGTTTACTTTCTGGCTTCATCAAACCAAACTCTGTCTATTTCAATTTTTAATTAAACAAATTAAAGCATTAGAGTAGAGCAAGATGGACTGCTGTTGCCTGCATCCTTAGCTTGGGGAGTTACAGGCCTTGGTGTAGAAGGTCACCGCTTTGATTCCAGGCACAGGTGCATGGGATTTTACTGCTTACAAAAACCACATTTTCTGTGATCCTACACATCTAGACTAAGTTCCATTAATAAATGCCTCTGGCAGTCAATAAAGTCAAGAGAGAGAGAAAGAGGACTCACAGTTCTTGGGTCGAGCGATGTGTGGCTTGGTGGCCTCGCTCGGTTCCCCGGGCCCGGCCTTGTTCACAGCCCTCACCCGGAACTCATACTGGTTACCCTCAATCAGTCCGGGCACTTTACCCGTCGTCACATCACCCTCCACCTCGGCACACTTCTCCCAGTTCGGGCTACAACAAATCAAAAATACCGTACTCATTAATACAAGACTTAAGTTTTAAATTTTAAATCAATAGTCATTAGTTTTAAATCAGCAAGTTAAACTTGATAATTAAGAATTGTGTTTATATGTAAGTTAGTTACTTAACTGCACGGACAATACATACTATATATTAGTATTAGTCCTTCATTTTAATTGGAAAACATTCTGTTATGTGGCATTTAAAAACAAATAAATAAATTTTAAATCTCTTACTTTAAATGATGATTTACTGTTTTAAGATCTGCTGCCATACAGTATACGCTTAAGGTTTTACAAGGTTACAACTAAACAGTCCAACCTTTATACCTTTATTTCGAAACTTTATATTTTTGTTTACTGTAATGACCATGTTTTATATGTAAGAATGAACAATCATATTTTAGTGAATAGTTTGGATTTTAGAAGAAATAACCCAATTATATTAACAACAAAAATGTCAAAAGTAAACCTTACCTGTACTTTTCTCTCTTTTCAATGACATATCCTGTGACGGGAGAGCCTCCATCTTCTAAAGGTCTGGTCCACTGGAGATCCACAAAGTCTCTGTCATAATCCTTGATTTCAGGTATGCCAGGTTGCCCTGGAGCATCTGTAGAAACAATCAAACAATACTTGTATTTAACTAATCATTTAGGATATACATCTATACCAGATTTAGTACAAAGTATTTTTTCTGAATCTAAACAGATTTTTTTATTATTTCGATATGTCTATCTTTACAGGACAACAATAATTTTGATTTCTTTCTTATTGTTGTGTTTAGAAAATATTATTGTAAACAGTTTTGTTTGTAAGTTTTATATAAAAAATAAATACTAGAAGTACACACATTCAAGCTTGCTCTTTATATTAGACTTCTAGATTGCTCATTAAAATGGTATTCTTATCGGGTAAGACTGAAAGGGAAATGGATACTATAATTTAAATGGGTAATGTAATACTGACTTGATTTACAATAAATTATTTTAAAGGGTCTATCATTATATAAGATAAAGGGCTAAGCTACACTCTTGATTGAAACACAAGAGATGAACAGAACAGTGACTTACTGAATGGATTCTTGGCTTCAATAGCTTGTCCGGTCTGCAGAGGATCAGATTTGCCTTGCTTGTTCACGGCTCGAACTCGGAACTTGTACTTGTGTCCCGGAGTGAGACCTTCAACATCCAGCGTTGTTTCTGGCCCGCTAGTTTCCCCGGCAGGTACCCAGCGACCTGAAACATTCACATCAGGAAATCATTTCAAACACACCTTTTAGCTTAACTTAAGTAAAAACAAGAACATGGTCTTATATGTGTGATAGCTTGAAACTTCATTTAGTGAAATATCCAGAAATGTTATGGTTTAAATTCAAGTATGATATCAAACTAACATACCGGTAGCTTCATCCATTTTCTCCACAACATATTTCTCTATTGGTTGACCGCCATCATCGTCAGGAGGTTTCCATGCCAATGTGCAGCCCTCTCCGTGAATATTGGACACCTTCAGGGGTCCGTTTGGAGGACTTGGCCTGTCTGGAAATCAATAGTTCAGTATTAGCTTAGAATATAACGTATCAAAACTAAGAACCCATAATTAGAATCAAACTATTTCTTCAATTACCCACAAAAATACTCTAACTAACAAGGTAGCAAAACTGATACCAATGCTAAACAGCACAATGTTAATAAACTAATAAAGGAAATAAAGTTAAAGCTTACCGATCACTGTAACCATCACATCAGCTGAGTCTTGGCCGTTGATATTTTCTGCGGTGATAGTGTACTTGCCGTGGTCAGCTCGAGTGGCCATCCTAACACTGAGCTTGGTATTGTAGTCCGCATGAGTTACCTTGGTCCTTTCACCCGTCCTTACTTCACTCCTGTTCAGCAACCACTTAGTCGTCGGTACTGGCTCACCAGTCACCTTCACATCAAAGTTGAAGTTCTGGCCAGCCTTGATACGGACCTACATCACACACAGTCTATAAATTTGCATCCAATAACAATGTGAGTTTTGTATTTCAAATCGGTTGATAGGTAATTTTGTTTAGATATATTGATTGTTATGTATATTTTATTAAAAAGACATATAACTAGTAGTAGTCAGACCTACTATTACCCGTTTAGTCATTAGGGAAGTAGAAAACCCGTTTGGCAAGAACCAATCAGTGTAGAAGCCAAAAATGTGGTTGATTTTTCAGTCCAATTGAGTTAGTTGATAAAAAAAATTAAAACAATCAGAACAGGTAAAGATAGTATATTAATATTAGCTATTTAAATGATGAGGATTTAGGTATAGCTTACCTCAATGAGGTTGGTCCTGTCAATCTTGGGTGGTTGGTTACGGGGCTTAGCCCAAATGGTTGGAGTTGGGTCACTGGCCTCTCCGGGACCTGCAGCGTTGATTGCTCGCACCTGAACAAACCAGACATAAGTATTGGTTGCTCTCAATTAATAACAAATGTTTAAATTATTTACAGAGTACTATGGTCAGAGTATATCCAGTTCCAAAATATCTTCTTTGGCTCAGAAGGAAAGATCACTGGAAAGCTAATGACGAGTATGGCCAGACATCTTAACCCTCCATGCCTGGTCTTAACTCCGGGGCCAGCCAAATTCCTGACCATTCATGTGGGCTTGACTCAACAGTCAAGATACCATATTTTTCTGCTTGCTCCTATCATCATTATTGTTTGATCACAACTATACTTTTTTTCTGTTTTGATTTATTGAAAATCTTAAAAGGTTTGAGAGTCACCTCGTTGAATATCTAGGAGCATCCTTAACATATTTAAAGACATCTAAACATTAAATTAGTTTCCATAACCTGAGGTGCTCTATGAGATGTTCTTACTTAAGTCAGCTAAACTAGTTTTACAGGCAGGTGTGTTTTAATGTGAGGTGGTAGTGTTTATTACCTGGAACACGTAGGGTTCTCCCTCTGTGAGACCCGGGACAGTGGCAGATGTGCATCCGGCAGGCACGGTCACAGCTTTCTCCCAGTTGCCGTACTTGTCCTTCACCTCGACCACGTAGCCCGTGATTGGTGAGCCACCGTCCTCCTTGGGAGGCTCCCACTTTAGGTCCACATGATCCTTGTCCCAGTCAGTCGCTCGCAGGTTGCCTGGCTTTCCTGGCTCATCTGTAAGATACAAGTACCCGATGTACATGGGTGTTATCAAAACAATACAACTGAATGGTGTATCAGCATGTATCGTTTATCTAGTGATAACATGTTTGGCACACACAAACTTCCAGATAATCTTAACCTGACATAAACCTCAGGCAGATGATTAAGTTGCTCTTCTTAAGTTATATTTATGTATGGCATAGATCTACCATAATTAAAGGCAAAGGTAAAGTTTGCCTCGTTTAACGAGGCAAAGTTAGGACTACAAAGTCCTCTCTAGCCCTCAACCTTGACCTTTACCTAGCGTTACCGTATAGTCACATTACAAATGTAAGTGGTGACTGCAAGGATCGAACCCGCGCCAGTGGAGTGATCAGCTCCAGAGTTGCGCACGATTCCAACCCCCCACGGGTCCGCTAAATTCCTTCGCACTAACCACATGCATGAATAGTATTTGTCTCAAGAAATTAAAATTAAATGAACTAATGTGATTTCTTAAATAAATTGTAGACTTCGGTTATCCGTAAAATCAACCAAGGTTGCATCAGCAAAGGTATCTTCAAACAATGTACAAAAATAAAACCATAATTATTTTTCATAATGAAATATACATATTTTACACAGTTAAACAACTATAAAACTAATACACTTACAAAGTTAAAATTTGTATTTATTCAATGTAGTCTCTCTGATGTTAATTGATAAACAGCTTAGGTGAATCAAACCCATTTTATCTATACTATTAGTATTTCGGTTAGGGTTGTCCGGAGTGTTGAGATCTCGGAATCTGGCTGGGGTAATTCAGATTTTTTAATTCAGATTTGGTCCTTAGTGTGTGGAGGGTGAGGGAAACGAATAAAATTATATAGATTTTTTATTTTTATGGGGTTTTGAGGTCCCCAATTCCCCATGTTATATTTCTTTTTTAGTAAATATTTATTAGTAAATATCAACGGTTTGTTTGAAACTCGACACATAGTTGTATACCATTAACCCAAAGACCCCTACTGATTTTGGGGTTCGGGGCAAAATATATGGATTTGGGGGGGGGGTTAAAGGGGGGCAAGAAATAAAAAATCATAAAATCGATGTGGGGTATCAAAAAAGGGAATATTATGCTGATTTCAAAAATATATTGATTGTCTACCAAATTGTTTGGGGTGGAAGGGGGGTTAAAAAGTGGGGGTAAAGCATTAAAAATCTTAAAATGGCACGACATTTAACAATTAAATAGGGGCACCGAGGCCGTGGGCGAGGTGCTTGCTCAGCTGGCGAGAGCTTGCAGGGTCTGGGGCGAAGCTCCCAGCTGGCGCTGCTAGTTTTTAGTATTTCATAGTATTGTTTACAAGTTACAACCAACCTTGACTGCCATTAAATAATTTAAAATCACCTAAACTATGTTTAAGTCAAACTCACCAAATGGATTCTTAGCAATGATTGATTCCAAAGTTTCAAGTGGTTCGGATTCGCCTTCAGCATTAACAGCTGCCACTCTGAACTTGTATTCATGTCCAGGAGTAAGGCCAGTTACATTCAATTCTGAAATTTAACCAGAACATAAACTTTATAACCCTGTAAAGCTATTCTAACTTAATTCAATTATAATATATAGAAACATTATACGTAATTTTAAAATAATTAATAGTAACCTTGTGCAATATTTTGTCAACAGTAGGACCTTTCTTAAGTTTTAACTGAAGAAGAATGAGAGAAAGTAATTCTGGATGGATATAATTTTCGTTAAGATACCACTGACATTGAAACAGAAGGGAGGTTAAGCACACGCACAAGTGACACATAAGGCCGCTTTCAGACATTTCGCAGTGTGCCGGAAACAGCACGGGGCGAGTGAGTGTCATTACACTCGGCCGTGTCCGGCACGCCTGAACAGCTCCGTATGTAGCCATTGTAATCAAAACTCATTCGCGCCGTGCCGTATCCAGCGGACGACGAAAAGTCGTAACATCTGAAAGCGGCCCAACAGGTATTGTATTGTGAACAAGGTGTCAATGACCCACACATTGCCCTTTACATCACACTAAACAAGTCCTTTTCTCCTCCTGTTGTCTCATTTAACTTTGTCCTGTAGCTGGAACAGCCCAAACCTCTCCACAGATATCAAAAATCAAAATGCAGACAATTCGACTCTCTGAATTTTGGTATTTTCAGCGAAAGTCTACTTCGGTTATGATAGTTTTTCTGTATTTCACAACTGTTTTCAATATGAAATCATTATGAAAAGTATTGCTTATAGAAAAACTCTGAAATCCCAATCTCAGGTTTAACATTGGACTTTTCTTCTTTTTTGGCTTTTCAAACCATCCATGCTAGGTTGCTTTGGGTTTAGATGTAATTTTAATTAAACCTCTTATAGGTTTATATATTAAAATTATTAAGTATAAGGAAATAAATCAAATTTAATGAGACATTGACTAAGAACAACCAACTACACTAACCAGGTTCTGTAGATCTTCCACAAGGCACCCAGGCTGCCTTCAGTGGATCGTATTTATCAACAAGATAATATTCAATGGGAGTGCCACCATCGTCCTTCGGTCTCTTCCACTTCAATTTGCAGCCTTCTTTGTGAATGTCAGATACCTAAAACAACACATCCAAGTATTATGATGGTTTATGTTAGAGTGCTTACTATTTTTATCAGTAGCGGCTCGTGTGTATAGTCAGTGGGAGGGCTCTACCGGGGGGTTTTGGGGATGTGGAGCATATTTTGTAAATTTAGTGATAAAATAACGCATTTTGAAGCACTTTTGACCTTAATTTTCAACTGCAATATCTATAGAAAACTATCAGAATTAAACACTACAATAAAGCATAAAAATAAAACTAAGGCAAAACAAATAAAGGTGCGTAATGACGCTATCAATGTATCGACAACCGGCTAAACTGGACTGAAAACTGTTCTTATGATTTCAAGTTAGAATAATTAGTTGTACCAACAGTTTTAAGTGCCAGTAGCGTTTATTCCATTTTAATTTTCTATTGAAACAATAATTGTTTTGTCTATCGTGTTGGCTTCACTGATAGATTATCAGCTGTAGATGTCCGCTAGATCGGCTGTTCGATCTACAGATAATTCGGTCTGACACCGACGGGAGCGGAGCGGTAGTAGTGGAAGGGAGCAGCGCATGCGCACTTGGTTGGGGCAGAGCCCCAAGAAGTCCGTATGAATGCATTGGAATGACAACACGGCACCCTCTCAGCTGTCGGCTGCTTCTCCCTGTACCTGCATAGTAGCTCCGTGGGGCGCTCCGGCTTGCGCCCAAGCATCGTTCTATACGCTCACCACGTCAAGTCTGACCTGTCTGCGTGTTGTACAAATGCTTGGATGAACAAATGTATTCATTTATTTTATTAATAGAGGATTTAATACAAAATTTAGATATATTATCGGACTTGGAAGGGCTGTGCCCAAGAGCCCACCACTAGGGAAAGCCCCATTAGGGAAAGCCGCCACTGATTTTTATATACTATTTTTGGCAGACACACAATGTAAATTCTACTTTTTGCACCCTTTCTTATTTGCAGTGACCTATTATTGAACCCTAAGGTAAAAGCCAAGTTGACTGACCTGTAAAGGACCTTGCGGCTTGTCGGGCTTGTCTGTAACGGTAACGTTGATTGTGACAGAGTCGCGACCCGAGCTGTTACTCGCAGTTACTTGGTACTCGCCAGAATCCCCTCGCTGCACTGGTCTGATCACCAACTTTGTGTTGTAGTCTGAGTTGTCTACAGTTACGTATTTTCCTGATCTGCAACACAAGTTATGAACAAATTTAGCAACTTGAATATGTGCAACACTTTTGAAAATTGAAACATAAAAAGTTATTTGTCACTCCGTCTCTCATCGTCACAAGCTGTAGAACAATTTGATGAGAGTACAAAGGTTGATCATCAGATTCAATTTTTAGGTATTTCAGCTCTTTTAGTTACATTTGAAGATTCCATTTTTAATGAGGAAGGACTTTACCCGTAATAAATAAATCTTAGCAAGGAATAAAAGTAATAGTAAACACTTACTTTAGAGGGACTCCTCCAGCTCTCCATTCAACAGTTGGAGGAGGTTCACCGATAATGTTGGCATCAAACTTCAGCGTAGAACCAGCAGAAATTGAGACATCACGTAGATTGCGCCTGTCAATCCTTGGAGCCACTGCAATGCATATAATCATATTACCAAATGTGGAAACAACTCAATATATATTGTTATCATATCTAAGCATCAGCTGACCAGAAACAGAATCAAAATGGTTCGATGAAAGGACTTTATTCTTAAAACTTTATAATTATCTGTCTTAGCTTTTCTATCACAAAACTATATCTGTATTTCGGATCGTCCTATTTACACTGAGAAGAAATAAGGCATAATTAGATGTTACAGCAGAACCTCACTAACTCGACAGTCTGTGTAGCTTGACAGCTGACTTTTCAAAAAAACACTCAATTGCTACGGTAACTGCTTGACGAAGCAGCCAAGTGCCAAAATGAAAAGAGAAAGTAATCATGAATTATTACTGATTTTCTTGTTCTATATTTCAAATGTAATTAAATTGTAACAATATAATATAGATAATTTTAAATTTTTACTTAATGTATGAATATAACTATAGAATATAGTATTTTGCACATTTGTTAAATAAAACCTAATTATTCTGTATAACTTGACGACCCCCAAACTCGAAAACCTCTTGGTCCAAAAATTGTCGAGTTAGTTAGGTTTTGCTGTAGTTCAAAATTTTGTACTATTAGTGCTAGTATTTGACTTACAAAATCGAGGTTTAGCGATGAAGTTCTTGCTCGGGTCTCCGGGCTCACTCTGTCCGGCTTTGTTGATGGCTATCACTCGGAACTGATACTCGTTGCCTTCGATGAGGCCACTGACCACGGCTTGAGGAGTGCCTGTGTTTGTCTCCACTGCCTTCTCCCAGATTGTGCTGCAAGCCAAAGTCAACACCATTAACTTGTATCTTGGTTGAAGTGATTCCTTCAAAAACCTCCTTTCTGGTAGAAATGTTTAAGCTGCTTTAACCTAAAGTTTATTCTTAACCTTGCATCAAGCGTTTCACCCTGCTAAAAAAAATCCTTCCCGTCCAAAAAATTCTGTTTGTAGGAAATTCCCACCTGATTTTCGGTATTTCAAATTTCAATATTTGTCGGGAATTTCCCAATTTCGGGATTCTGTCAACCCCTTAAAATTATAAATATCAATACAATACGCAATATTTAAATAAAAATTGATGCGAACATTGTATAATAATTACTAACACTATATTATGCAGGTTTATAGTAATTAAACAATGTTAAAAATAATTTATAAATAAAAATTTATTAGTTATATGTGAAAAATATGATCATACATAATTATACACTTTTGTGTGCATCTGGAGAAAACCTCTGGTGTTTTGAAAAAAATTACATTACCAAAAGTAATAACAAATGTCGTTGGTGAAAGAAATGTAGCATTCCTTTTTTACGCTAAGGCAAATATATATGCAGGATATTTTTCGTGTTGAAATAATCAAGTGCCTATTAAAATTAAAGTAATTACTCTACATAATTATAGACATAAGTTTTTCATTACCAGTCCATGCCTTTGGATTCAAAACTATATAGAAACAGTTTTCTGACTTTAACTTTATATGTATAATTTAATCCAAATAAAAAAAGTTTATGTCTGACTTAATGTTTTGAATACTTCAAGGTGTGAAGTAACTAGTAAGTTTTGAAATGCTTCTGGTTTAAAATACATAAACTATGCTAAATAGAAGACACTATGGACCGAAAACCAATTGATTGCTGTTGACACTGTTGATTCCAGCACTGTTCGTAATGAATGGTGTACGAAATCCTAACGGTGTGGTAATTACGGTACATTTTTTAACTTGTGCACCCAAAGGGAGGTTGGCGAATTCCGCCTTGGACATATAAAATGGTAGAGTATCGCACGGAACCCGAGCCAAAGGTGTGGTTATTATTAATTGTTTTTACTTTGGCCTAGTTTATTTGTAGTCTCGAATGCTTTAAATTGGTACCCAATGGCGTACATAATTCTTGAGTGCTTTCCTGTTTTGAAACTTGAAATGGGAGCATGTATAATCGAGGACTCACTAGCACTACCTCCAACGCCGGACCCCTCTTCCACACTTTCCTGTCCTGTTTTCTGTCTTTATTCGGTGTTTCATCATTTTGCATTTCATCCATATTTAATTTCCAATTATCTGGCACTGGATGAGTCTTCTGGGCTCTTCACCAAGGCTCCTAGGGTACTGAACACCGTGAAGGTCTCGGCAATGTATTTGCCAGTAAGGCCAACGCCACCAACAAGTGAATGAAAATTACCAGTACCAAAGAAATCACTATAAAAGTTGAAATAGCTGATCTGTCCGCTGTCTCTAATATCACCACTACTGGTGGCGTTGTGGTAGTCGTGTCAATGTTGTCTGGCGATCTGATCATCACTGTCCACTGGTTCACCGTTGTCTAAGGGATTGCGGGACCCAAGTACTTGTGCCGATAGTTCATAATAATTTTGCGTAGCGATTGACGTCCGAGCGGAGAATGCAGAGGCCATGTTGGGTTGCCTGGGGAGTGTAACATGCTGCTTACTGGCCGAGACCTCCGGCCTACATACATGCTGGCTTGGCAGAAGTTGTGCGGAGTTGTTCAGAGTGCTAGATTGAACGGAACTTACGCAGCTGAACTTAACTTACCTGTACTTATCCTTCTTTTCAACAATGTATCCGGTAATGGGAGATCCACCATCAGAGATGGGTTCCTTCCAAATGAGATCAACATGATTCTGACTCCAATCTACTGGATCTGGAGCTCCTGGGGCACTTGGTACAGCTGAAAACATATTCACAACTCACATCTGTGTACTATGGTTCCAAATTATATATTTTTTAACATTATACAAGAATTAGGATCTTTATTTGCCATTAAATAACAAATTGGTTGCATTAGGCATCGCCATTGTTACAAAGTTATATAATATATAACTATCACTGTACAGAGTCAATAAATACATACATTTTTAGAATACTTATATCACACTTCATTTGCTCTTCAATAGTGTAAAAGGGATTATCTTTTAACCAGCATTTAAGAACAGATTTAAATTTATTTATTTTTAGGTACCGGTACCAACAATCTTTAGGGAGTTTATTAAATAGAGTTTTGTTCATAGAGTAATGACTATTTTGGGTTTTCTTGAGCTTCACTTAGGGTATCTCTAGCTTGTATTTGGTTCTTGCATTATAGCTATGCACATCTTATCTGATTTGAAAGGCATCTAAATTTTCTTTTACATAAACTAAAGCTGAGAAACTGTCAGAAACAACTTGGGACGGTTATAGAGCAGAGCAGGTAGTCCTAGGTTCAATAGCTCAACCAGGCCAATCCAGGGTGTCAATCAAAATGTACAATGATTTACTGAACAGTAAAAGCTATTGTGGGAGCCTTTATCAAGGAAATTCTGGGTAAGGTAGTTCAAGGATCCTTGATCCAAGGTAGTTCAAGGTTAATTTTACAACTAACATAACCAAAACCTCAATCTCACGGACCGCTGGATTTTTTTGGAAATTTAATTTTTATATTTGAATCCTTTTTCTGTCTCTTTCATTACCTAGAGAGAGATCTTATTTTTCTTTAGCTTTAGTGAAACAGCTAAATATTTTAAAATAATTTTTTCACAAACTTTCTCAGAATTTAAAATTAAGTACAACAGTGGGTTACTTAAGTAAAATTAAGAGGGTTACTTTTACAAGTGAATGTCATGATATTTGGACACATGCCCCTAGGGTTTTGAAACACCCTGTATACTTGAAACTGGCAAATAACTTTCTCTTATTCTTTAAGTAGTTTTAACAAGGAATATTTCTATTTCACTCAACTAGGTGAAACTGTTCTTAAGATATAAATCTATTATGGGCAACCTGTGTAAAGTAGATGAAATGTAATAAAAAACTCAACATTGAAGAACTTACTGAATGGATCCTTGGCAATGATGGAGCCCAGGGTTTCCAGGGGCTCTGATTCTCCCTCCTTGTTGATGGCCTTAACCCGGAACTTGTACTCGTGTCCCGGGGTGAGGCCAGTGACCTCCATCTCCGGATCCTTGGAGCGCCCGACCGGCAGCCACACTCCTGTGTCCGGGTCAAACTTCTCCACCAAGTACCCTTCTATCGGCTCGCCTCCATCATCCTTGGGCTTCTTCCACTTCAGCTTGCACCCGTCTTTGTGTATGTCGGACACTTCCAGTGGACCTTCGGGCTTCCCTGGCTTAGCTGAAAACGCAACATCATATTTTTATGGTCGTGTTTATGACTTTGTTTAAAAAATTTCTACCTCAAGAGAACTAGGGTTCCTAGTTGAAATATAGGTGGGTTTGTTGTATAAAGAGTTTTCTATTTTTTTTCTTTGTTAGAATAAGTGTTTGTCAACAATTTTAAATTCAATTCACATGCTTTGTACCAGTCTAATATCATGTTGTACCATACAAATTTAGTATGTAGATATTTCAAAATATTACTTTGATACATTTTAAATAATGGTACAGAACTGTAAATTATTAGAGTATACACACTAACTGCTTTTCAAATGAAAAAAGACGATTTTTAATTTATAAAAAACAGATTATTCAGTACTTTAATTTGAAGTTGAAACACTATTGTACAATTTAAATGAATTTGTTAAGACTGAGCTTTAAATTTGCATTTGCAATGGATGAATATATTACATTTATTAATATAATTGATTTATAATGTTAAATCTTATAGTGTGATTACACGGTAAACTATACGGTATAATGAAACACAATACTTACACACAACAGTAACTTCGACTTCTGCAGTGTCTGAGCCGTACTTGTTGACTGCATGAATCTTGTAGATTCCACTATCTTTGCGCTCAGGGTTCTTGTGGTAGAACTTGGTGTGGTTGGGCACATTGTCGATTTGCTTGATAGAGTTGCTGTGAATCTCTTTGTTGTTCAGAATCCAAGAGATTTCAGGAGCTGGTTCTCCTTGTACTTTTACGTCAAACATGAATGGTTCACCCTCCTTGATTGTCATGTTCTTCAGGTTTCGGCGATCAATCTTGGGAGCCACTGTAATAAAGAAAGTATGATTTAACATTTTTAGATGTCTTGTAAACAAAACTAACTTGGTAGAAACCTACTAAAAATTTGCATTGTTTTAAACTATTTTGTTTTATGTTTTGTTGGTTATTCCCGAGTGGAGATATATTGTCATCATTTTGTTGCAAAAATAATTTGGTACATTTTTAATACAAGGGCTCAGTGCTAACATTTTGGAACATAGGCAGTTACTTATAGAAACGGTTACTACTTAGTACTTAGGTTGAAATATTATAACAAACATTTTCCATAATTTTTAAATGAACAGGAAGAGTACATGACATTCTGTGATCAGATTCCAAATCCTGAAATGTTGTGTTTTCTTGTTCACTAAAAATTGAAACCAATGAGAAACGTCCGCAATAATATTTGAACCTCAGAAATTTTACCATTGTCTTGCAACTTAAACTTTAAACAAAGAGTAGTAGATACTTATATTTTTTGGGGTTTAGTAATTAAATATTTGAATAGCCGAGACTTAGTATTAGCACTGGTGAGTAGAGAGTTACTTACACTTTCTGGGTTTGGTGACAATAGACTTGCTAGGTTGGCTGGGCTCTCCGGGCCCTGCTTCGTTAACAGCCCGGACTCGGAACTCGTACTCTACTCCTTCCTCCAAGTTGTCTGCTCGGCCCTTGCAGTCCGGACTGTGCAACTCTGCTGCCTTGGTCCACTTGGGATTGCCCTTCTCTCGTTTCTCAATCACGTAACCTGTGATGGGTGACCCTCCGTCCTTGGATGGTGGAGTCCACTTCAGGTCCACATAGTCTCGGTCCCAGTCCGTGATGTCTGGAGTACCTGGTGCTCCTGGCTCATCTATTATCACAGAGAACAAGTCAAATTACATATTGGCACTTGCCATCAAATCTTTTTTTTAAATGGACAATAAAACATCATTAGGGGTTTATGCACCTTGACAAAATATTAATCTAATAATGCACAACAACTAGTTAAACAAATTTGTTAGATATTCTTTTTGTTGGCAAATCTGCAAGCATTTGATAACTCCAAAGAGTCGTTGGCACAGTTGAGTATATAGTAGGCCTGTAACCACAAAATTAAAAATTTGTAAAATGGCTTTTATTTATTAGGTTGAAAAATAGGTGTTGATATAATCAACTTTAAATTCACCATAACTTATTTTGACAGTAGAAGAACTACAGCAATGTTGTTCGAACTACGGCAAATACAAAGCTTGACAGGGCCAGAACTTGTGCAACTGGATTTCCTTGTTGCGCAGGAATGAGCAGTCATGTTTGATGTTAGCTGTAGTTGTGGGCTAGCCTTTCACAACAATAATTTTATACTGTGTACAACGGGTGATCAGTCCTTTGTACACATGAATACATGACCATATCATACTACTGGGTTGTTGTTATAATTTCATTTTTCAGTCTATCAAGGGCCTCTACAAAAATATGTTATTTTAGTTTCTAAAATGAAACATAATTTTATTCTCAACACAATTTATTTTCTTAGCATATTATATTTGATGTACTAGTATCACAGGGATTTGCACTGACCAAATGGATTTTTGGCAATGATGGGGTGGTCTGCGTCCAGAGGTTCAGACTCTCCCTCAGCATTCACTGCCATGACACGGAACTTGTACTCTTGTCCGGGCACAAGATTCTCCACATCGAGCTTAGGCTCCTTAGATCTGCCAGCAGGCACCCAACGCCCTGGAAACAAATCCACCTTTAGTCAAACTTAGTGGATAGTGGCTACAGATGCTTTTGAATGCAAAGTCTAAATCAAAGGTCAAAGCATTAGTTTCACAGGTTCTCTGGAAGAAATATTACTGTTTCTCTAAATAGTATTTGCTCTGTTTGGATCTTTAATTGACATACACTATAACTGTGGAAGACTAATAACTTTGAATCATTAAGCTAATTTTGTTTTTTGGTTTGAAACACACAAAACACACTTTTGTGCTTAAAAAGTTAAGATATTGCACAACTGATATATATTTAATCTAAATTTTGCTACCGTATTTGAAAAATATAATAATAATTATTATTATACACTTAGAAAATACTATAGATAAAAGGGGAAGAAAATGTATTGTTATGGAAACAAATGTAACATTTTTATGATGACCTGCATTTCCGTATAAGACAGCAAATAGTAACCATACCTGTTTCAGTGTCCATCTTTTCAACTTGGTAGAAGTCAATGGGAACTCCACCGTCATCCTCTGGTGGATTCCACTTAAGAGAGCATCCCTCCTTGTGAACATCAGAGATCTTCAGAGGTCCCTCAGGTTTGCCGGGTTTATCTGTAAAAAGTTCATAGTGAGATTAAAAAATAAAACTAAAAGTTATATAGCTATTTGAACATCTGATTTTCTAATTTGTATGTTGATTTGTTTTTTTGATTTCCTGATTTCAGACTCAGCTTAAACTAGAGTCTCAAATAATTATGTGCCCTTCGCTTATCTGACATTCTGGATTATCCGTCATCCAACCAAAACAAAACATGTAAAAAGTAAAGAAAAACCACATATTTTCTTTCATGATGAATGTTGTGTATCATGGGTTTCTTTCACTTTTCATTCATATATGTTCATTTTGTTGAATAGTAGAATGTCATTGTATTGAAATAATTGAATAGAAGATGCCATTATTAAAACCTGTTTAAAATTTGAATTGATTTTTCTTAAGGTTTGTTATTGATTTAACATAGTTACAAAAGCATGCATTAAATCTAGTAAACAGCCTCCAATCCTTTAGTCTTAGTATTATACCAGTTTACTGCATGTCCTGCATTTCTTTAGTCAGTCATACAAAAGAAAAATAAAACACCAATTATTACAAGTAAATATCTTTAAATTTACTTACTTAGCTAATCTTATTTTTACAATTAAGACATACAAGTATGAAGATTGGTTTTGGTTTGAAGATATTTTTTAGTTTAGATAGATAAATTACCTAAGACGGTGACTTCCACGGAAGCTTCGTCTCGGCCGGAAGCGTTCTCTGCTTTGATGGTGTAGGTTCCGGTCTGCTTGCGTGTGATCAGGACGATGGACAACTTTGTCTTGTAGTCCTCAGAGTCAATGGTCAGGTTATCTGCGCTCTCCAGGCGAGCCTTGTTCAGGAACCACGCCTTGCTTGGAGGAGGCTCTCCACTGATCTTCACGTCCAACTTCAGGTTTTGTCCTGCCTTCAACGTGATGTCTTTCAAGTTGGTCCTGTCGATGCGTGGAGGCACTGCAACACATTTCTCAAATGTAATAAAAGTGTAAAAGTTGCTGTAGCAAATCTACAGTATAATACTAGTTGAGAATTAAAAACTAATCCTTTTAGTAAAATTTTGAACAAAACATTGGAGCTACCATACAAGTTACATTATGATTGTGGTGGTTAACCTTTAGGCTTTTGTCATTTTTTGTAGTAGTTGCATGGTTTATTTATAAGTTTTATAGTTTACATTAAGTCCTGACTCACGCATAATGTATTTATTAGTCATCCATTTTTCCAGGACCAATTTGAACATTTTTCACCCGTTAATAGGAAATACAAGGAAATACCTTTGAATTTATAATATTAAAGTTATGCACTTTTGTACAATAATAATAATTTTCTAAAAAAAAGTTGGTCGCTTTTGCTTATTTTTATTTTCAGTTATTTATCGTTATAAAATTCATTTACTTAATAATGTACTTATTGTATGGATCTGATGTCCATTAATCTGCACAAGTAATGCATAAAATGGTATATTTTTTAAAATTTACTTACTCATTAATGCTATAGCAAATATTTGAAGTTTCTACTATTTACCAGGACTTTTCAAACTAACCGTATACTGTATTTAAACATTTGTTAGTAATTTATTTAATGTACATGCTGTAAAACAGATTACATCCAATAAAGTTATTAGAATTTTCTGTAAAAAGCACTTAATTACCATATTATGGTATAAACACGGCGTTTAAAACATAACTACTAACTAACCTGCAAACTACTGTTTTTGTTTTATGCTTAACAGATTGACTACATTGTAATATTAAATGTACAAGACATGTGCATGCATACACCATGTAATGTTATCATGCTAATGTCAGGGTAGCAGAAATAAAATGACCGATAACACAAATAACACTGTAGCTAACACGTGAAGAGTGAAACCCTTTTATAGCATTAGTTGGTTGAATACATCGCTACGTGGCTAGACTCTGAACTCACCATTTCTGTCCTTAGCAATGATGGGGTCGCTAGGCTCGCTGGGCTTACTCTGACCTCCCTTGTTGACGGCTATCACTCGGAACTGATACTTCATGCCCTCGGTCAGGTCAGGAACTTTGCCCTCCGGTTTGCTGCCTTGCACTTCCACTGCTTTCACCCACTTGGAGCTGTTCACACGACACACAAAGTCCTCAAATCAATCATCCGCAACAATGATGCTTTTACACTGAACCCTTTACATAAATAACGTGATTTAAACACACAATCAGTTAGTCATAAGACTTGTGCTGGGTTTAAGCACATTTACTCAGAGTTAACCCTGCGTCAGGTGAATCACAGAGGTTTCCTCCGTGTTTTTTTGTTGTTAAAAAATTAATCAATGTAGTGTAATAGCGGTTTAAGTGTCAAAGTATCTCTTTATTATTCATCTGGAAATGGTAATCAGTAGCTGATTTGCCGTTTTCAAACCTACCAACAGGGTGAGTCTTAAAAATTTATATATACCTGCAGGAAGCCCTCAGCGTTCGATCACATGGATGGTAATTTTTATAATGTTGTCATGTAAATTTCAATTATATCCATTGGTTTGAACGATAAGTTGATTTTAGGATATCAAATTCTACAAATGCCTTCTAAAACTCATTTTGAGTTGAGCAAAAATTATAAATGTCACTATTACTTTACGGTACTTAATTAATAAAAATTAAAAATTTATACAAACACTGTGTAATAGTTTTCACACTACAGTATACTTGTTTATAGTAGTTAAACAGATTTAAAATCATTTATGAATGTAAATTGATTTTTTACATGAGCCAAAAAGTAGGCTTTTACAAAGTGGGTCATCCAGAAAGTAAAGAACGTTTTGGCATGGTCAAATAAAAAATAAAGATATCAACACAAAACTTTATTTACAAATGCATAGAACCTTCCTTTACCTTTCTACGCAGTCGCCATGGATTTCAAGACACTGGTTTTAACGTGGGGCCAGTTTTTCCATACCCATGTTCTACTCATTTGCCGCCAAAAACAGAGCCAGGATTTCTTAGCTTCTTTGAGTTCCTTATCGTTAGCAAACTGTTTTTTACCCAAAAAATCCTTAAGCTTCGGGAATAAGTGATAATCACTCGGCACCAAGACAGGCTGTAGTCGTTTCTTTTCTTGGCATAAATTCGACACGGATTAAGCCCTTTCGATCCCAAAAAACAGTTGCCCTGACTTTTCGAGTGTTTAAATTTCACACTTTACATTTAGCGGGGTTTTCAATTGTCGATGCCATTATTAACCACTGTGGACACGAGACACATAATTACACAGCAACGAACCTATACTCAAACTGAAGAGGAAGAATGTAGCTAGCAGCTGCACGCACGCTCGTAGTGGTGAGGGGTGTGCACGGTGCGTGATGCGCAATCGTTCTTTACTTTCTGGATGACCCTCGTAATTATATATGTTTGTGAGCACCCGAAGGAAACATCTGTGAGCGTCCATTAGTGTTTTAAAATACAAGCACCCGATGTAGTCCTTATATTAAATTTTGCAGACAGTTTGTTTTATCGACTAAAGAACAAACAAGGTATTCTCGATTACTACGTAAACATTGAACACTGACCTGTACTGATCTTTCTTCTCGATGATGTATGAGGTGATTGGTGATCCACCATCACTTGTAGGTGCTGGCCACTTCAGGTAAGCATTGTTCTTGTCCCAATCCTTAGCCACTGGTTTACCTGGCCTGTCAGGTTCGTCTATAACAATTTATATTTTTGTAAATAACTTCCGTTTCTTACTTAAGTCAAGTTTTACAAGATGCGGTAAAAAAAAATGATTGTGATGTCAAATTTAGTAATACAGATATTTGACTACTGACTATGACTATTAGATTTCAAGGAAAAATAAAAAATACACGTGTAACATTCTTGAATAAATTGATCATATCAAAACTGTGTTACTAAACAATGTGTGTACAGAGAGTGGATGGGCTACTCAGTACTCACTGTAAGGGTTCTTTGCGATGATGGACGTGTCAGTCTCCAGAGGTTCTGACTCTCCCTCAGCGTTGACGGCCTTCACTCGGAACTGATACTCCTTGCCTTCATGCAGTCCTCCTACCTGCAAGCAAACACACGTCACACCACTGCTTCACACGAGAGCAAATGCTCGAAAACAGCTTCAAATAGTTAATTCTATCTGGCTATACAAGTAGTGTAATATTTATATTAAATAACTAAGACTGAAAACAATCCAGAATATTTAAAATCCAAATATTTTTATTTAGGGATGGATGAGATTGGATTTTTCCCTTCAAGCAGGAGTCAGGAAAAAACACTTTTTCTTGCTTGATTTTAGGGCAATTTTGGGCAGGATTAAAACTTAAAAGCTAATTCTAGTCAAATAATTTAACTTATTTACTCTAAAGTTTAAATCTAATTTACACATTTTTGTTTGGATTTGTTTTGTGATTAGAGTAGTTTTCAATAGGAATTTGTCTAGAAAACTAATATGCGATCAGAATAAAATTATCAGAAAGTGACAGATTGTTTGGAAATCCCCCCAAATTAACAGATATGCCAATAATTACCCTTTCTGCCAATAAACTCCTGCAAATAAACCTACTTGCCAAAGTTCCTCGAAAATACCTCCTGCCCAAAAGAAAAAATCCCTCCCCGCCAAAAGTTATAGGCAATTCCCACTTGATTTTTGGGATTATAATTTTCGTCAGGAATTTCCCGAACCCTCCGGTCCGCAAACCACAAGTTTTATCTGTTGAGAGCTTGGTTGTTGTAGTTACCTCAGCCTCAGGTGACTTGGTGGTGCAGACAGGCACCCATCTGCCGGACTCTAGGTCCATCCTTTCCACCAGGTAATGTTCGATGGGAGCTCCTCCGTCATCCTCGGGCTTGTCCCACTTGAGCTTGCAGCCTTCTGCCGTCACGTCCTGTACCTTCAGTGGGCCCTTCGGCTTGCTTGGAGGACCTGAAATTAACATAATTTAGAGAAATCAATTCGGCGCTACAACCAAAGCACAATGTACACTACTGGAAAATTTGGATACAAAATTGGGATAAATAATAGAATCAACTTACTCATAACGACAATTTCAACATCGACAGAGTCAGTTCCTGAATCGTTGGTAGCAGTGACCTTATAAGTTCCAGAGTCAGCTCGTTTTCCTTTCACCAGGGTGAATGTTGTCTTGTAGTCCTCATTTTCGATCTTCAACCTGAAGAAAACATTGTATTTACTGGATGAAGCAAAACTAATCATGTGTATGGTTGAGTGTGACAATGAATAGCTAGGTATTCATAATTTTAGCATACATTTTAATGCTTTGAAATTTTCAAGTGACCTGAGACTTGTTTGTTTGTAGTGTGTTGATGTTGCTGTAACAATTTATAAAACAAGACTGTCACCTCCCGATTAACCCCGATAAAGTCGGGTTGAGGCTTCTCGGATAAGCAAAATCGCGGTTAATCCGAAAAAACTCAAAATTAATGTACAAAAAGGGATAGAAAGACATAAACAACTAAAACTGAGGATAAAAGATTCCAGTGAGCAGTGCATGTGGAATCTAGTCATTAGTTCTCATGTATTTTAGCACAGCGCGATCGGATGAGCGTCTCAATCCGAGTGATCGACGTTACCGAGTGTACACAACCTCATTGCAGCCTTGGTTCCACAGTTTTAGTTAGCTACTGATCGCTCACGACCGCCAGCGTCGAACTCTTGACAGCAACCACAAAATGGCGACGGAGTACATTATGGCAACATGGTATTATTATCTAGAAGATAAGAAGAAAAGGCAGCAGAAGATGGGTTGTGATTGACCCGAAACCGGTCCTGCCTAACGAAATTTTATATTGACACCTACAGGCAAGTACTAAGTACTAACTACTGTAATAAGGAGTATTGTTAATGTTTATTGTTTATGTTGTTATATTGTTCGTATATTACCGTGACAGCGTTGTATCGCCAATGCGCAATGTTATACTGGTTGTACATTTGTTTACTGTTGAACCACGATCAATGTTTTGCACCATGTTGAGTTTTGCTGTATTGTCAACACGACCCGTTTGCGATTAGTAGACATCATTTTACAATAACCAAACCACTCCAATAATAAAACAATTCCTGCTACCGCACTTCAGAAAATTATATACTCTCTTATACCACTGTCAAACCTTGAATAATTAGTCTGATGTATCGGTGAGGCGGATGAGTAATTCTGGGAGGTTGGGAGAATCGTTGTTTTTGGACTAATATTGTCAGGTGAGTTGAGAGAAGACGAATCGAGGTCACGCGGGACACTATTATAGCCTGTTTTGTGGGAGATGGCGGCATTCTATTTTATCTCCATTTGGTGTCGCGGTTAATCCGATCACGGTTTATCGCGAGTTGACTGTACTTGATTTTAAAAGAGAGAGAGAAACAGAAAAACTTTATATTTAGTATTTCCCTTAATTATTCCATATATTGCAAATACTGTTTAGTTTTATTTCAAAACAATGTTTAGATACAAATATTACTAATTACAATATTACTAATTTACAAACCTATCTCCAGACGTTAATGTCTTTTCTTTGAGAGTCCAGACCACCTTTGGAGGAGGCTCTCCCTTGATGTCAGCTTCAATCTTCAGTGTTTGCCCAGACCGAATAATTTTCTTCTGCAGGTTCTTACGGTCAATGTGAGGTGCCACTAAAACATAATATATTTTTATAAGATACTTTGCCAGTTTTATTACGATGACTTATTTTAATTTAGCTGATGAAGTTCCATTTTTCTCATTTACTTTAAATCTTCAGGACTCATTACCCAACTGTAGAGCATAGTTGATTGTGAATAGTCATATTTACACCAAAGCTGGGTTTATACAATTACAATGGCAAAGTAAAGTACATCTCAGTGTCCTAATCCTACTTTTAAATAAAGATCCATGAACCAATTTCTATAAGATGAAATTGTTGAATAAAATACTCCAAACATACATCTCAACTAACGTAGAGAAATGTTACTTACAGAATCTGGGTTTGGCAATTACAGACTTAGACGGGTCACTAGGAGGACTAGGACCTGCTTTGTTGACAGCTACAATTCGGAACTCATATTCATGACCTTCGACTACATCGGTTACTTTGCCGTAGGTCCTGAAATCAAAAGAAACATTTTTCTTAGAAGAACATCTTTACATGCAGGGAGTGTGCAGATTCGTTTAGGTTGTTCTACAAAACTCTTCTCAGCAAAGATTACATGCTCTACCTCTCAGCTTCCTTAGCAGTGAAATCTGAGATGGTAAGAACAAAACCAATTATGTTTCCTCTTAAAGAAAATCGTTTATATCATTCAAACTGCAAGCTACTATTTTAGCACAGGGTATTTGGAAGTATTAGCAAATAAACATTATCAGCAATATTTTGTGTTTGGTTAAAAATGCAACTGTGGTATTTATTAGTAGGTTATACATATTTTTTAAGAGGAGATGATTTAGAGTTGTGGTGTTTTCAAGAAACAACTCAAAATTTTATTTCAGTTACTTTTTAAAGACTCTATTCTCTATTCACTATTTTCTTATAAGGGAACAGCTTATTTTGATTTTCCCTATTTTCAGTAACTCAGGTCCAAATCTGATACAAACTACTCTGAATAAAAGTAGTGGTTCAATCATGGAATAAGTTCAGTAGAACCCCTCATATCCAACCTTGGGATAACCGACCTAGTCTGTACTCTCTCCCACAACTTGGGCCACTGGACATCATGAGCTTGTGGAGACATGACTCATCTGCTCTACACTCTTTTTTCCTGCCACTAGCTTTAGTTAATTAGTTTTGTTCTGGTCTTATAGTAAACTTATTTCTAACTTTAAATAGACATTTTTTTACTCCTCCTGATATCCCACTTTGTGTCTGTTCCGACCGCGGTCCGATCCCGTTACGGTCGTACACCAGAAGTTCTACTGTAGCTTGTCACATTACAGTTAGTTTTTAGAAAACTACAGTATATTATTTCTACCTTGAGGAAATTTACCAGTTGTATTGAATATGTTTGCCACAAACCTGTCTCCAGGCACTGTGCCGGCATCCACCCAGCTGCGTTCATCCTTGTCCCTCATCTGAATGATGTATTTCTCGATGGGAGCGCCTCCGTCGCTAGCAGGCTTGGTCCACTCAAGGTCCACAAAGTCCTTATCCCAGTTAGTCGGGGTGGGACGGCCTGGCTTGCTTGGCTCATCTAAAATTCAAGATGATGAGTCTTAGTAATGATAATAACTTGAAAAATTATTGTATAGAATTTTACATAATTAAAAGTTTGATAAAACCTAAACGCACAAATTCTTTCTGATTTTCTCAACTATTTGTTACGAAGGGTTGAACACTTTTTACTACTACTAATATTAGTTTTAAAACGTTTTAGGTTTTAAGTTTTGTTAAAAGTTGAATCTAAAATTAGTCTTGTGATATCTTTTTTTCTGAATGAAAACACTAATGTTTTAAGACTGTTTACAGTGTGACAGCAGCTACTTGTCCTTACCAAATGGATTTTTGGCAATAATGGAATGGTCAGTTTCAAGCTCTTCTGACTCTCCTTCCTTGTTGACTGCTCGGACTCGGAACTTGTAGGGCTTTCCCTCCTGCAAGCCGGTGATGTTGGCCTCTGGCTCAACACTCTTGCCGCATGGGATCCACTGTCCTGTGATCGGGTCTAGTTTCTCAATCTCATAGTACTCGATCGGACTTCCACCGTCGTCCTCTGGCTTCTTCCACTTCAGCTTGCAGCCGTGCTTGGTTACGTCAGACACATCTAGAGGCCCCTTGGGCTTGCTAGGTTTGCCTGTGGTAACACATAGGAGAATAGACATTAAAATATTTGAGAAGATTTCAGCAACATTAGTGAGATACAAATTTTAGAAGGTTTCTAACAATGTGTGCTGTTTTATTGGTCAACATGTGATGAACTTGATAATTATAATTAGCGATCTAAAGAAATTGTACTGTAAACAAACTCAAATAGATGATTTTGGCATCAAATTCTTTAACTTTAGTGCTTTTAGTAACACACTTTTGTGGTTTTTGTTCATATCTGCTCCTACTTTATCCAGAAAACCTGGATAAACCACTGATATTGCAGAAAACAGAGGGTTACGATACAAGAATTCTTAATTAATTACCAAGAATAGTGATGTCTATTTCAGCAGTGTCCTCTCCCACTGAGTTCTTGGCGTTGATTGTATATTTGCCACTCTCTGCTCTGGTAGCTTTCATTATCAGTAGCTTTGTGTTGTAGTCAATGTTGTCAATACGAATTGCACCTTCCGTTTTTAGTTCCTGCAAAAGCAGTTCATCCGTTTAAAATCACAAGTGCCATTGATAAAAAAACATGTGTTGAACCCAAACAGATGGATTTTATTATAGACAAGTTTTTACTTTGTTAAGGGAAATCGATAAAATGTTAAAATACACTCTCATTTATGTACTGGACAAACCATGTGAAAGTCGACAATAATACTACAGTAATACTTACCTACGAAATAGGGTGGACTGAACTATCTAAATATATTAGAACTTGATACTCTTTTTGATCGATAAATATTTTTCTTTAAATCTTTTTTGACAAATGAGTGATTACACGCTTTTAAACACTGTTACTGCGTTCCACATGACAAAAAATGAAATACAATTGTTTCAATGTTGTTTCGTCACTCAAGTCTGTGATAGTACCAAAATAAAATTTTCCATGACACATTAAAAAAGAGACATGTAATTAGAAATGTCTGATTGAGTGATCAAATATGACATGAAAACAATTCTTAAGCTTCCGTCTTCGATAATGGTTCATATAATTACGTAAGTTAACTAACAAATTTACAAATGGTGATTAGATAAAATTCAGCAGGTTTAACAACAAATGAAAATTCTATTTTAGAAGTGCCAGTCCACCCTTGTACCCAAAAATGATGGGTAACGGTATGAATTAATAATAGTTAAACAGTAATTCAATATTAGTGACAATTCATGCTAAAGCGAGAACAAACAGGGTAAAGGAAAGTAATTATAATTTCAGGGTAATTTCAGCCTAAGCTTCATTATAGGTCCAAAAGAAGTGTGAGGTATAATTAGGTAGTGACAAAAGCAGAGTAACATTCGTAAACACTGAAAAAACAAGGCATTTTCTGAGTGGATGAATTCTTATTTCCTTGAGAATATCAATGTTTACAGCTGGCGTTAAAAAGGGATGCATAATTCAAAGACTCACTTATTTAAAATTTTAAAATGAGCAAATCCAATCGTCTTGGGTTTTAAAGTGAAAGAACTCTACTCAAGAAAATATTATTACCAATTTTATTCATGGTTAGAATATTTGAATGCCATTTATTATTCACACATAAATTCAAACATACACTAAGCTCTGACTAACGGTTAATTCAACGGAAGCAGCTGGTTGATTGTGAATATTATTTACTGGAGGGACGTAGTTTGTGATGAGGAAATGTAAGTATCAAACATGTTAATGTGGTTTAGCAAATCAGTTATCAGTTGTTGTGAAAAATGTGAGAATAAAAACATCTTGTTGAACATTACAATATAAAACACGTTGTGAACAGTGTGTTACACAAATAATAAAAAAATGACATTAAATCAAAAAAACAAAAATCTAGCCTAAATAATACCTAACATTTGAAATACTCCAGATATCTAAGGAAAAATGTACAAAAAGGATACTACAAGGTAAAATTTCATGGTATTTTTGACAGCTGATTTTGAGAGCTCATCCAATTGATTTCCTAGTATCCTACTGGTAAAAAAATGTTTCTTAGTTCAATATGTTATAGGGTGTTGTGCTGATATTCAATAAATTCAATGATACGCTTATTCCGTGAAAAAGTTCAAACCTCCATTTCAATAATTTTGTTATTATCTTCAGTTTTAATGAAACTAGAGGAGTTCAGTGGGTGCATGAGGATTATAATGAACACCATCGAGGATAATGTTGTAGAAACAACCCTACCAAATGTTGTGGGAGACTCTTTCAGTAGTTCTTGGGTGACTGAATGTCTTTTGTGTGTTCTGCTTCAAGTAAGATAGTTCAAGAAAGCGTTGTGCTAAACAGGTAAATGCACAACAGCCTTTTCCCAATACCACGTAACTACTTCAAATCCTATTCTATAAGCATTTGCAAGACTTCGAGCCTTTTAGTTACCATATTTACTTACAACTTCTTTTGGATAATCACTCTGAAATAAATCGATGAAATATTTAATTTAAAATGATCAACCACAATATTAAAACTTAAAAGTATTTCATTACACAGAAAAGCAAATAAACATTATTTTTTACAGACTGCAACCAATATTTATAATTTTTCTGTACAATAATATAGAACAACCTTTAAATAAAGGATAAGTTTTTGGATACAAGCAGAAATATTGTGAAACAGTTTACACAAACCTTTCCACCATCAATTCATGAGAGCCTAAACAACAAAGACTTAAAACTGCAAATGGGTACTGCCTACTGGCAAAGTAAATGAAACTAATAACTGGCTCTATTTTTCAATTATGTTTTGTTCAAAATCTTAGTTCCCTAAATTTCCAAGGTTTTACTTTTATGGATCTAAACCAGGTTCGACTTGATATAATTGGTAACAAATTACAATACAGACATCACCAAAAGTTGAGTTTATAGTTGTTGAGAATGGATCCTAGAAATTTACTAATCAAATTGAACACTCACAAAATCTTTTGTTCTTAAAGAAAATCTTGCTGAGTTTGAGCACTTTTTTACCAAATTGCAAAAAAATTGTTTAGTCAACTGAAATTTTCTGAATTGGTAATGAATTTTACATTTGCTCTGAATCCACCTTCAGTCTTTTAGGTTTTGTAGACTTCCTCACATTTTTCGACAATTTGATAGGTCTACATTGAAAAATATAGAGATGTGCTATTGAACCAATTATTGGGGTCCAGGAAAACTTAAATTTTAGACTTTTCAAAACAAACTTTAAAGCCAATTGGCACCAAACATATGTTAATTACAATTTAGTCTCTGAATGTAAAACTTAATTTTATGAGATGAGGGTGCGGGTATATTCCCAGCATTCCTGGGCCACACCCTTGTTGTAGCAATGTTAACTCCTTAATCAAAAATCATTATTGCATAAACTATTCAAATAAAATAGTCAGCATATAAAATTACCCTGTCTTTGAAAATCCAGGTTATAGTTGGAGGTGGCTCTCCTGTCACATTGACGTCGATCAGAACAGTGTGACCCACTTTGAACACCAGATTCTGCAGGTTTGTGCGATCAATCCTGGGCTTTTCTGAAACCAAAATATAAAACGCTCTAAAAATTGTGTAACTAGTATGATGTAGTAACACAGTAGTAGTGTAACGTTTGTTGAGCTTTTCACACAATAATTAAAAATAAAAATTGCTGCCGAAAACCTTTTATGACTTTTTTTAGAAGCGTGTTATAGTAGCTTCTTGGTTGTCTAATAATGATCTAAAAACTGTAGCACAATTTTGTTGTAAATAAGTAAAACACAGTCAGGATAGCAATTTTTACTATACAGTAGAACTAAATAGTATAACTATTTGTGGGCCGAAGAGGGGTCGAACTATGAACATGTCAGACTATCTAATATATTTATATAGGATTTTATCACTAAGAGGTACCAATTAAAAATGCTGTTGGTGTAGACCGAAAAGAAACTTTTTATTCAATGAGCAAAGTGTTACATCTATTTTACTGTATAACATACTTTGTGTACATTATTATTACGGTGCAAAATATTTTAAAATCTATCATTGTCTGCCATTTTTGTAACCATCTAGTCGCCTTGGAAGGTGTTGATAGGGTGTCAACCTATCGAGTCTCTACTGTATTCTTTTAACGACACCAATGGACTTGATTTGAACTAAGATAATCAAAACAATTGTTATGAAATGTTTTTGGCACTAAGTCTAATCAAGAGAGAGAGCGCAGGGTGTACTCACGCCAGCGAGGCTTGGCTGTGTGCGGGTTGGTCTCCTCGCTCGGCTCGCCAGGCCCGGCCTTATTCACCGCTCTTACTCGGAACTGGTACTGCACACCTTCTTCCAGCTTTGGCACTTTCCCCTTGCACTGACCACCTTGAATCTCTACCGCCTTTACGAAGTTCGGCTCAAATCTGCTCTTCATCTCAATTATGTATCCTGAAAACACCCAAGGTTGTAAAATATGTTTTGTACAGCTTGAGTTGTGTCAACTTTACTTGTAGAAAATATAACAAAAGTAAGGTTATATATTATCTAATTTACATGAAAACCATTATACAGTAGAGTATAAATTTATTTACCAGTGATGGGGGCTCCACCGTCCCTGAATGGTGGCTCCCACTTGAGATCCACCATATTTTCATCCCAGTCTACAATCTCGGGCAGGCCAGGGGCACCTGGAGGATCTGAAAATACAAACCCAAAACTTGGTAATCGAGGACCAAAAATTGTTGAGGATTTACGCGTATTTGACTAGGCACTAAAATATTTTTGTATGTTTAAGGCATCCTCATAAAACAGGTAATACATGTGAATAAAAAATATAATAAATGCAATCAAAGCATCAACAGTTGGTGTTAAAGAGTGTTTGTAGATCTGGAAACTATCTTCCATTTACACAGAGGATTGTAAACAAGGGATTACATTTAGAAAATCAAGCAAGTATACAGCTTACATCATCTCTACACATAAGCGACTAAACGTTGTTTAGTTTTGTAGTAATTTAAATTGGATGCTATAAAAGCCATATTGCATTAACAGGTTCACTCCAGCCAAGATATGACCGCAAACAAATCCATTTGATTCCTATAAGCATACTGCAGACTAGTGCGTAGCAATCGATTTTGGTAGAGCTCTTTTAAAAGCTTGGACCCTTTTTTCAGGTAAGGGTTGGTTCCGGCCACCCCCATAGCGAACCACAAGCCATTGGGCAGCCCAACTCTTACTACGGAGGAATCAGCCTCGTCTACTCAGGCTACGGCTATGATTCCACGAGTCTTCAGTACCATCAATAAACAGTCAAAAGACAAATATTCCTTTGCAAATGATAAACAACGCATATTGACTCTCACCGTATGGATTCTTAGCCAGAATGGCCGTGTCAGTTTCCAGAGGTTCTGACTCTCCTTCTTCATTCTGAGCCTTGACTCTGAACTGGTACTTGTGACCCGGCTCCAAGCCGGTGATCTCCGCCTCGGTCTTGGTCGGGTCGACAAAGCCTGCCGGTACCCAGCGGCCTGTAGCCGTGTCCATCTTCTCCACCACGTAGCCGGTGAGAGGCAAGCCACCGTCATCCTTGGGCTTCTCCCACTTCAGCTTACATCCCTCCTTGTGCACCTCTGACACCTCTAGTGGTCCTTGAGGAGCGCCTGGCTTGTCTGAGTAAACAGAGAGTGTTAGGTCAAAGCCAACAGACAATCTGTATACTTTTTTACTGAAGCTGATCCAACATTGGATGATTATCTCACAAAATAAGTTATGAAACAAGGCTATTAGAAGAGAACAAGCCTTTTGGAACTAACAAGAAAAAACATATTACACGAAGCTGATATATATCAAAGGATTAATAGTTAAAATAAAAAAAATATTTTAAAGATTATTTAATTTATTAATCAAAGTATTTTCTCTGATGCATATTCATAATCCCGAACCTTTTCAAGACTCAAAACATTATAATTAATAATTATTTTTATTCATTTTTACAAATGGGATTTATTTTGTTTCAAGCCACTTTCCATTTTTAAATAATAGTATAAAATGTTACAATTAATTCACTTAAATTTTAGATATGATTATTTAATATTTACCAATAGTTAAACAATTACATGGAGTAGATTTGGATTAATAGAAAATGCACTACGTCAAGGAGTCCAAGAAAATTTGTAGTTCAAAGTAAATCTATAAAGATTCCGGAACTAGCAAACTCTTAGTAAATATTTAGAAAATTGTGTATAATCAATTCTAAGCAATCCTGAAAACCTTTTTAAATATTTGAAATTAATTTGAAGGAAATTTCATTTGACACCAGTTCTATCTGAATTTCAAAAGTAAAAGAACCTAAATATTGATTTTTAACTTACCAAGAACAACCACTTCAACCGGAGCCTCATCTTGTCCATTTTGGTTGACAGCAACAATTGTATAAATTCCTGAGTCTTTGCGAGACGTGTCAGAAATTGCAATTTTTGTATTGTAGTCTTCATTTTCAATTTTGATCCTTGGTCCGCTTTGGAGTTCATTACGAGCAAAGTTCCAGGTAACGGTTGGAGGAGGTTCTCCCTTGATGTCAACATCAAACTTGACAACTGCTCCTGCTCTCACAATCACCTTTTGCAGCTTTTCTCGGTTGATCCAAGGTTTCACTGCAATTTCAGAACATTTTTAAAATATTTGTTTTCTTTATTCTTTGAAAGCTGCAGCAAAGTTTATAATCCTACTTGAAACAAACCAGTTCACGATGTTGGCCAAGAGTTATTTGGCCAAGTCACTGTTGGATTTCATGTAAATAATTTCTGACAAATTCTGGTCACAGATCAAATCTAAATTAAATATTCTATAGCTTAAAAGATCCAAGGAAAAGGCCTACCTACGCCTTCAGTCTAACCTAATTTTACACTTACATGTTTGAGCCTGTGACCCTAAAAACGGCCCCGACCGGGACTAACGTAAGCCTCCAAGCCTTCGACTCTTCAAGCCCTCTTCATTATTATGAGCAAAATAAGCACATGTATTGGACTGTATTTATAGCAAAATTGTAATATAAAGTGGCCCGCCAGAAATGTTCAGCATATGACTTTGACAGGTGTCACCCAATTTTTCTTTTTTTCTGATTTTATTTATCATACGCAAAGAGGATTATTAAACCTCTATAGTAACTGAAATCATACTACATTCGAAACCAGTGGCATACCCAGGATTTTTTTTTCCGGGGAGGATTCTTAGATCATTACAACCACGTTGGATACAAGGGGGTAGACGTTAGTGGCGGCTCCAGGGCATAGGCACAGGTACAGCCTACGAGTGACTTACCAGGGGGTTTGGGGGGTATGCATGGCTAGAAACCTGCAGCTGGCATGCAATCTAAGGTTTCATCCACACGGTAAACAGTCAGTAAGAGGCAGCTGGGTAGAGCTTAGTGAGGTTTAACGGGTTTGATCAGGAAGAAAGTGTGCTAACAATGTTTTAAGTAGGTATAGGTTTTGTGCCAATAAATTGTGAACAGTTTTTAGAAGTACCCAGCAGAGTCAGACTCACGCTTGCTCTATCTGGCCGCCTCTTCTAGCAAGTTCCAATGTCGTCTTTACTGCAGAATCTACACTGTCGCTGTGAGACAACCCTAACTTGACAATTCTTTTACTGCTAATTACAAACCACATTTTTGCATATGTTGGGCATCAGCTGAAGTGTACTTTAGATGATTGGAAACGGTCAACGGAAACGTTAATGTTTACATAAACTAGCTTTACGCAAACCCTTTTACTAATAATCTATCTGGTTCCGTGGGAAACATACATAGTGATAACAGGTTAAATCTCGGTAAAAAAGACAGGTTTTCACCATGTAAAAAAGTAGATCCTAACACATGTATATATTGAAAGATTAAAACTACTTACAATTCCTAGCCTTAGCAATGTGAGGCTTTGTAGGATCACTGGGCTCTGAAGGTCCGGCTTTGTTTACAGCTCTAACTCTGAACTGGTAAGTGTTGCCTTCCTTGAGACCAAGCACTGTACCCTCACAAGATGGGCTCTACAATAACATCATACATAATGAAGTATAGTAGTTAGTATTAACATATCCTAGAAAACTCTTCTGCAAAAAGACGAAACCCTTTCATAATTCCTCCGAAAATTAAGACATTTTGATTGTAAAATAGTTTAGTGGCCGTGAAGTGGTGGTATTTCGAGTAAATTGTTTAAGATTTGACAGAGTTTCTTTCATGATTAATTTTTTAACACTTTCACTGCGATCGACATATTAAAATACGAAAATTACATATTTACTTGCAAATTGCAAAATGCACCCGTACCAGTGAAATGAATTTAACTGAAAAATGACTTTACTTCAGGCAAAAGTTAGGACTGTGAGAGCCCTCTCTAACACTTAACCTGACAAATAGTAATACGAGTATATGTACAATGATTTTACTTAATATTAGCCTATTACTAAATTAAAGAGTAGAAAATAACAAAGGTAAGAGTATTATTCGCTCATTTACTTTTAACAGTGAGAGTGGTAAAGTGAGAAAACTCGCCCATGGCTTTATCCCGAAAGTTTTGAACATCCACAAAGTGTAAAAAGAATTATGTTCAGGACGTTTTTTCAATAGGCAACTGAAAAGTGAGGGCTATTACACCGATAAAGTAAACACGAAATTCAGGGTATCATCGGATATTTTAACGCTTTTAGTTATAGCGGTTTTACTGAAACTAACCAAGTTCGTGGATCTCCCTCTTAGATTTGTATGGCAATTTAAGTGCAAAGTGACATAATTTAAATTACACCAATTATTATTAACTGATAGTGTTTTGAAACCGAAAAAATAGAGGGGTTGAAAATATGATTTCTTTGGTGAAAATGTTTTGATGCGTACTAACAAAAGAGGAGAGTATACGAGTACATTATCTCTGCTCTTTTGGCTGGCGAGAAAACAGTATTAATAATTGGGTCTCTGTCGGTCCAATTTTATAACCTTTCTGTGGTTACAAAGTGGTTCTTACTGAAATAAGTACAGAAAGTCGTACCCAGTGAGGGTTTACAAACGTAGGCTGGGGGTAGGGGATGTATGGAATACTCCCCTGTGTGAGAAGGGGGCTCCTAGGAATATATACGCTCCATTGCGTACGAAATAAGAGACCAATTACTAAGAGGAAAAGGAAAAGAAGCAGAAACAGAAAAAGAGCCAATTACTGAGTTGACGGTTGTTGATTACACTTACTCCTGTGTCAGTCATTTCGTTCCATGATGCAGAGAACTTCTCCTTCGCTTCAATGACATAGCTGGTGATTGCTGCTCCTCCATTGGATTTGGGAGGGTTCCACTTGAGCACTACTCGGTCTACATCCCAATCCACAAACTCTGGCACTCCAGGTTTGCCAGGAACATCTGAAAACCCCACGGTTCGGTTAAAGTATTTTACTTAGCTCAAAAGTATACGATATGAGTATATGCTTGTCCTTTTATTAGTCTTAGAGTTAAAGGATTAGCTTTGCAGTGTCGTGTACGGTATATCGATATCTAGACACTGTTTGATCCGACTTGATTTTTGGGTGGAGGGCACTGGGGGTTTGGGGTATGCGGTAGGGAATCCGAAATCTATTCGCAAAAATTACGTTAAGTCTAGAATTAGAACTTAGATTAGAAGTGAAAAAGGAAAACTGTGATATACATATTCAACCAAACAGATTAAATTTATTAGAATTTGATGATGGGCCAAAATCCGAAACTAGACTAAGTCTGATTGAAATAAAATCTGTTGGCTTTACGAATAAAACAACTTTAGCTTATTAAATGTTACCATAACATACTATTGGGAAGAAGAGTGTGTAATTATTGACTTAGTATATATCTTAATTATATAAACGCTAAATAGCTAATTTATTACTAAATAAATTTGAAGACAAAAATATTTGGACCGAACCGGGATTTGAACCCGGGTCTCCCGCTTGCCAGGCGGTTATGCTAAACCACTACACCATTCGGCCCAACTATTTCTGCCTTCAAATAAGTACTTAAATCTGAATGTTTATCCGAAACATGTGACTGTCAAATAGTGACTTTAAATCAACAAGCTGGAAATATTACAAACAGAATTTAAATACTGTGTCAAATGACGTATTATAGATCTTAATTATATAAACGCTAAATAGCTAATTTATTACTAAATAAATTTGAAGACAAAATATTTGATTGAACCGATTTGAAGGTCTGCTTGCCGGGCGGTTATGCTAAACCACTACACCCTTCAAATAAGTACTTAAATCTGAATGTTTATCGAAACCGCCCGGCAAGCGGGAGAGTTCAAATGTTCATCCAAATATTTTGCTTCAAATTTATTTAGTAATAAATTAGCTATTTAGCGTGTATATAATTAAGATATATAATTATTGACTTAGGTAGACAAGATGTTTTCGAGGGGTTTTGGAAGAAAATATTTGATCAGTGTAGATGAAATCAAAATACCAAAGGAGTTCAAATTCAAATCTTGTTGAATTTGAATTTGCATCAAAAGTTGCTGTAAAACTGGTTAAAAAAAACGTTAGTTAAAAAGTCGAAGTTTTTAAACATAGTATTAAATTCTACTTTAAATTTAGTAAATATGACATGAATTGACATACTTTTAAAAACCATGAGTTGTATTCATCATTGAACGGCAAGATGATGCCCTTTGAGCTAAAACGGAAAACTACTCCGAAAGATTACTCTTATAATCTTTTTAAGTAAAGAACTTACTACTAAATAAAGCCAACCAATGGATTAGAACCTAATCTAATCTAAAGTCAACCACCGTTGTGGTTCTGTGTCAGTGAAGCAGTGACCACCTACCGTAAGGGTTCTTGGCGAGAGTAGAGCTCTCAGTGTCCAGAGGTTCACTCTCTCCCTCCTCATTGATAGCCTTGACACGGAACTGGTACTCATGGCCCTCTTGCAGCCCTCTGACCTCCATCTCAGGCTCTGCTGACCGCCCTACGGGCACCCACCGCCCTGTAGCCACGTCCAACTTCTCCACTGCGTACGCTGTGATGGGCTTGCCTCCGTCGTCCTCAGGCTTCTCCCACTTGAGTTTGCAGCTGTTCGCTGTCACGTCTTGTACCTTCAGTGGCCCTTTGGGTCTAGAAGGAGCCGCTGAAACGTTAAAATAGTTTGGATAATATTCCTCTGTTTAAGTCGGCATTAAAAAAATTATACTCCCAATACTGGTCACTTTGAAGTGGTCGTTTCATTACAGTTAATTTCAAGGAAAGTATTCCTACCCATGATTTTCTTCTCCACATGGTGTATACTGTGGTTGAAATCTAAAATACTGACCCCAAGAATTAAGATGAAGCTGTATACAACTCTAATAATACCTGGTGTAGTATATGCATCTGAAACATGGACGATGACTAGTATTGACACACAAGCCATACGTATATTTGAATGGAGAATACTGCGAAAAATGTATGGGCCTATCAAAGATGGAGATGAGTATAAAACCCGTACCATCAACAAGGAATTAGAAGAACTTTTTGATGCAGGAGATATCGTCAAGGTTATCAAAGCCCATAGAGTTAGATGGCTAGTGCGCATGAGAGAAGAGCGGATGACGAAGAACATTTTTAGAGGGACCATTGACGGCAGAAGGAGAAGAGAGCGACCAAGGAAAAGATGGCGACAAAACGTAAAAGAAAATCTAAGAAATATAGACATTTTATTTTGCAGACAAAAGGTCAACAACAATGTACGGAGAAGAGTCGCGAGGGAAACCAAGGCCCGCATCAGCGCTAGAAGGTGACAAATCAAGTTTATTCTGGCATTAACCAAAAACGGCAATAGACTAAGGCTAAGTCATACATACGAGTATGTGCATAAAAAAGCTCTCTAACATTCTTCTTCTTCCTGCAGTCAAAATATACCTAACAAAATGGCTTGTAAGATAAGATAGTGTATACTGTGGTATTAAAATACTTACAGAGAACAGTGATCTCTACATCGGCTTCGTCCTTTCCAGAGGCATTCTCTGCGACAATTCTGTACAGCCCAGAGTTCTTTCTTGTCGAGTCGTTGATAGAAATCTTCGTGTTGTAAGGAATGTTGACAATCTCCACATTTCCTTCGGATTTCACCTGATAGCACAATATAAAGTTATAATGTGCGTAAGATCGATTTCATAATAACTGTGATTTTAACAAAATATTGTGATGCAGTATAGGTGTAGTGGTAATTAAATTGTAGCAGGTAGGTATGGAAGTAACAACAGACATTTAATACAATGTATTTGTGTTAGAGATAAGGAAGAGACAACTTGTACATTTTGTTATCAAATGTGGAAATTTACATGTTATAAGTGAAGTGACAGGGATGTTGGTAAACAACTCAAACAAGGCTTAGTACTTTCCTTTAGTCCAAGTTTATACATTACAAATAAAGTCCATGAAATAAAACATTAAAATTGGATTTGTGGGGACGAGGTAAATAGAAATATAGAAACACATATTAAGTTGATATTCAAACCTTTTTGAAAATATACAATAAACATATCTTGTAATTGTGGACTTTGAAATGGATGTAGGTAAAAACAAACCTTAGTGTTTACTGTTCAGATTTGTTGACAGAGGAAGTAAGAGATACAAGGTAAGAGAAAATGCAAAAAGAAAGTTAAGGTTTTGAACAAAAAATATTACTTAATTAAAAGCAGGTGAAAATAGTTGTCAAATGTTATAACAAAGGATAACACATCTATTGTTATGGAAAACTGCTACAGTGTTCTAATGTCATACACTTGTTAGATTTATAAGACGAAAATGAACATGCTTCAAAAAGGTAAAAATGGCGGGAGCAAAAAGGAAAAATCTAAGATCTAAAAAAATATGGCACCACTAAATAGCCGTCTTAAAAATTGGGCTATAGTCTAAAATCATCTTTTTTCCAAAATATCGTCTCAAGAAAATCTCAAAAATATGTTTGATTTTCTTAAAAAAAAAAAACAGTTTCTATCTATGCTGCTCTAGTGTAATAATGTTGCTAAATCGTAAGCGAAACCTGTAACCCTTGGCTAAAAATACTACCATTACTCACTTCACAAATGATTTTATCCGTCTGAAAAAGTCAAATTAGTATACATGAGTTAGTATTCCTGATAAATTAACAAACTTTGAACCAACAATCCACTCTTTCTTTGTTGAAAAAAATTGCAGCATATTCAAAACTGTAAAATAAAACTTCCTTGACGATTGTAAGCTAAAACAGTAATAACAAATATCTTCAAAAGCTTCTTCTTATTAGATGATTAGGAATCAACAGACAACTGCAAACATTCTAATAATCAAGCTTGTATTGTTTGAGGCCTTTTAAATCCATTGGCATTTATCGTCAGAGACAGTAGTTTAACGTCAGTTGCTGAGTGTCTCTAACGATAAACGCCAATGCATTTGAAAGGCCTCAAACATTACAAGTTTGATTATTAGAATGTTTGCAGTTTTTCTGTTATTTAGTAAAAACAAAGTTGAACGTTTAAAAAGAAATAAAAACAAAACTATCCTGTGAAGACATAATGTACTTATTGTTTTCCTTATACATTAAGTTGATTAAAATCTAAAAATAATAAGATTTTTCAACAATCTCCGAATGCGTACTTTACAAGATCAAATAAGCATATTAAAAATAAGTAATTAAAGCATACCTACTACCATATATGCATCATACCTTTAGACTTTGACATCTTCACTTCAAAATGAAACTATCCTGTTCCTTGTTCAGATGTGCGTTACGTTTATGCGTTTTTATCATATTAACAAATTGTTGGTGAAGTAGGAAGCTAAAGTAAACCAGTTTTCTAAATTTTCATTGTAATAAAATAATACTAACCAATCAATGAAATACGATACAAATTTCCTTTTAAACACGTATGTAAATACAGCATATGTAAATATGGTCAACTATGCTTTCAATAAAAAAAAACTCATTGATTAGAGAGAGTACAGTAATCACATACTGCCATCTTTAAATATAGACGCCAAAGGATTTACTGAAATTATAATCTGAGTTGTATCTAGGTCACAAAGAATCAATTCTATTAAGTTAATCTACAAGTATTTGATTTTTTTTACTGTATAGTATACTAAACAGGATATAAAATAAAGAAAATGGGTGTAAGAAAAGAAATTTCTATCATCATTTCTTTTTAAAATTTAGTTTCATATTTTAGTTTTTAGTTTGAATTGACCTAGACGGACTCTTGATCAGAACTATTGTCGACTTCCTCGAGCCCACATGGTTTCTATAGTCAGTTGAATTGGAAGCGCAACTGTGTACAAAAATCAAAAGATGTAATTTCCAAACCACTGTGAATTTTCTTGTTATCTGTGTGCAGTGCGTGAGTTTTATATTTTCTACCCTATGTACATTCGTTGGAGAAGGAAGAAGAAAAAATATTAAAACTGTCAGTTTTTCAAAACACTTAACTTTGGTCCTCTGCAAGTACAACAAAATACAGTTATACATATTTTTATTTCAACGATGCGTAGATAATTTACTTGATGTGTGTAATCTGAATTTAAACGCAAACCATTGGTTGATAAAGAATATTAATACACTATAAAATAGCACATCATAGCAACAAATAGAAATGCTGTAGAAATGAGACTTGTAGCAAACAGTAATAGACAGTGTAGGCAATAAATGTCAGTTGCGCTTAAAACAAGAAAGTACTATAATTATTTCAGTTTTAATTGAGCGAAATCGTCTTAAAACTAGAACCATTGTGGCCACCTTGATCTCTATCAATTAAGTGAACCATTAGTGGTTCCAGGCACATGGTTTAGGATAATTAGCTCTTTGTTTTAACTCGTATCATAACTCGCACATACGGGGTGCGAAGTAACCCCCCTACCTTAACTGTTGAAAATGGAAATATCTTTAAACCCCTTTAGGAATTTTTTATACAATTCTAAAGTTTCTTTTGACGTACCTTTGCGTCACCCAAAACCGGGGCACCTCAACAGAAAGAGAATCTTAATACATATTCAACGACGCAAATAAAATCTTCTTCAGGTTCGTGCGGTCAATCCTTGGTTTCACTAAAACGATAAAAATCATTGATTATGGTAACATTCTTGAGGGTCCACCTCAGCTGTTCGGGAGAGCGTTGTTGTAAAAGTTTGCGGTAGATAAATTTAGAGACTTCAGTATTAATGCTTTTGATGAAACAACTCTTAAATGAAAGGTAACCTTTTATCTAAGTTTGCCTGTAGATCATTTTAATTTTTATGCTATTAACGGTTAAAGTTAGAAAATATAGAGTGTTTTAAGACCTTATTTAAATAGCTAATAATAGGTTAATAAACATCCAATCACTGGCAAACACAGATAAACTCTTTCCTTTTGTATACAAATTAACATATCCGAATTTAACCATCATATAAGAGCGCTATTTAATTTCTACGAAACTCTTGCAAGCGGAGGGTTTGACAGTTAAGCCGCACCAAATGAAAGAAAGCCCGTTGTTTAGACCGTTGTTACGTGCGTGGTGTCATGTGTTCCTTGGGCGGACGAATTATTCACCTTGTCTCTGCCGTGACCGCGGAGGCGGACCCTTAAATAGCTCTTCCTCTTTTGATATGACTATTATACCGAGCGTCCCATAATGATTCTCTTTACACCATAATTTTGAATTATTGAAAATTATCAAAATATACTGTTGTCCTCAGAACACTCCGTAGGGGTAATTTACACGCCACCTGTTTGACATAGTTTAGGGGTTTCACATCCGGGTTGTATATTTAGTTTTTTAGCGGTTAGAGTTTTATACTTATCCAGTTACTTGTGGCTTTTTGATTGCTACTTTGATTAACTCAGCCTCCCTCAATCTGTTATAATGATTCGCGTTACTAAAGATAGGTTTCCTTACATTGAGACAAGCTGCCTTTATCAAGATGATTCAAGAACTAACTGGATATACATTAACAAGATGGTTTAGGGCTTTACTCTTGTTCAATTTACCAAGAAAACAAGGGTTTAAAACAAATTTTTCTATTTTTATGACGTTGTATTGCTCCTGAATACTGTATTTAGGTTTTCCTTAAGAGTGCGCGGTACCTGGCGGCCATTTTGTTTTTCGTCCCATAAAACAATAAAAAGAAGCATTCTCTTGAGACATTTCACGCCTAAAATTGTCATCAGATCTTGTTGAAAGCCATTTTTTGAAAGATAACAAAGTATTGCAGTATCTCCGCTGGCCACTTGTTTGAAAATTGTATTAGTTTCATAGTAAAACCAAGAAATTCAAATACAACGTGTTTTCAACTTTTGGAATGATGCCACGGTTTGACAAATGGGAAAATGGAAATGCGGTTCAATGGAGTCACTAAACTATTTAATGCACTTTAAAACACAGTTCATTTCATAAAAATCCGATGAAAACTGTCGGCTTGAAGTGTTCCAAGAAAATGCATGTTTTACAGTGCTCTTAAGGGACGAAATCAAGGTCACGGTCACTACTGCGCACTCTTAAGAGGTGTTCAAAATCTAAACGAAAGCTCTTTACACAACAGACAATTAAAAATTCTGTAGTACACCATTCAGTGAAACATCTTCACACAACAGACAATTGAAAATTCTGTAATACAAGTACTAGCTTTTATGATTGAAATATGATTTAGGTAAAGTTACACTCGATAACGAGAGGAGTTTTACACCTCTCGAAACGTTGTGTAGTTTTAAAATGCAATAACCAGTAGACAAGTTCATTGCTTTCAATGTAACCGTGTACAACTGTAAACTGTACTTACAGGCCTTGTGTTTGACAAGGTGCATCTTGCTGGGGTCCGAGGCGGGAGAAGGTCCGGCCTTGTTCACGGCGATCACTCTGAACTGGTATTCCGCCTGTTCCTTCAGGTCAGGCACCTTGGCGATGCACTGGTCACCAGGGACCTCTGCAGCAGGCTCCCAGTCAGGCTTGTATCTGCCACAAACACAAGGGTCCGTTAGGGAACCAGTCTAATATTTGGGGGTTCAGGCAGATTTATTTTGTCTGTGTAGTATTTTCAAACAGGATGCCAGAAGAAAGGGTAGCGGAAAGAGACTGGCAACATCGTATCATTGGAGTTACAAGAAGAAGGGCACGACCGCGTTTGAGATAGCAGGATGGCGTGGAAGCTGACTTGGCTGCGGTGGGTGTGAGAGGATGGAGAAGGAAGGCCATTATTAGAGAGGAGTGGTGAAGAATTGTGATGGAAGCCAAAACCGACCAAAGGCAGTAGCACCAAAGAAGAAGAAGTACTTGCTTACTAAATAATTACTTGAATAATGTCTTTTTTTGCCTCGCGTGCCTGCGTGCACTTGGCATTTGTAAAATTAAAAATTTAAGATTTTTGAATAAACCTGTTTTGACTATTTTCAAACACATTACAAAACGAGTTTAACCTTAGATTAACAAGAGACATTTAGTTTTATTTATGAAAACCTCTCTGTATTTGTAAGGAATTAAAATGGTATATTTTATCACTAGGCCCTAAAGTGAAGCTTTTTGATACAAGCCCTAGTTTAACGTCCAAATCCTGCCGAGGACGTTAAGTGAGCGAGATTTAAAATAAAACACTTTAGGACCTAGTGATGAACGATACTTTTTGTCATCATGCAAATAGAATATCAGTGAATGTATCTATTAAATTTTGAAATATTCAAAATAGCTAATTTTCACCCGATAGTCCAAAGTTGTAATGTTTACTTGAAGAACCAACTGTAGTTACGCTAGTTCATCCTAATCGATCATCAATTAGCGTTTAGTATTGATTTGGAATCGATTAAAATCGATAGAGTAGTTAGAGCAGTTATTTTTACAACAATCAACTTCTTAACAATATATCCATTGTTTCATTCGAGCAAATTCATTGGAACAGCTGACGTCCTTGCTAGATAAAAATCAATACAATTACCTTTTTATCCTTTTATGGAGAAAAGCATCATCAAAACAAGCCTTTACTCCCTGGATTAAAAGTGCACCTTTAGCTCGTCAATACATTTGTCTAAAGCAGCTGTTTTAAGTGAAAAATGAGAAAAATCACTTTATAATATACAGTATTTAGAACAGAAACTATATGCCCCTTCTCTTAATTTCCAGATCGTGCAAAGAAAGGCATTGTGAGCTGAAATCGTACTTGTCTTTCTTCTCGATGATGTATTTCTCAATAGGGGCTCCTCCGTCTGAATCGGGCTTGTCCCACTTGAGTTTGACGCTTTGGTGATCATAGTCAATAACTTGAGGTGTACCAGGTTTGGTTGGCTCATCTGGAAATCAAATATTAGATCATTAATGAATCTTGTAGCTAAAGCCGAAGCACCTACAGCATAACGTTAGGATCGGCCAAATAAAAATTACGCGTTCAAGAAAATAGTTAACAACCGCTGAAGAAATATCTCTGATGCTTGTTACAGCCACCTATTATTTAAAAGAACATATGTATTCTGTCAACATAATACAATAAACAACTCTTGTTTACGGTCTACGTTCTTAGTTGTACGGTAATTTTTATTGGTTTTGTTTAAGAACTTTTAAGGCGACCACGAATTCATGACCACGAAAATCAACTTCAAGTCACACCTATGTGTTAAGACTGATAATACTCCAAACACGTGTATCTCTATTTGGTGTGGTTTGAAGGCTAAAAGTAGAAACTGTGTTACTGTAAGTACGGTCATATAATTGAGGAGTTCAAGAAGTTAAAAGTAAATTTGAGACTTCTTTAATGTAGGATGAGTACTATGAATACAATTAAAATATTAGCTTTTATAAAAGGCTTAGGAACCTTTATAGAAAATCAAGAAACTGTTGCGTTTGCAAAGCCTCCAAGATACAGTGTGGAATGTGAACAACTATAGAAAAGTACAGTTTATATTTTAAAACATTATATAAATTCACAATATCTTTATTTATCCATATTTGACTCAGCACTGAGCTTAATTTTAGTTTGATTTCCGAACGAATATAAAACATGTGTTCTTTTGTGTCAAAAATCGTTATAAAACACAAAGAGCTAAGTGGATAAATAATCTGGAAAGATAACTTTAAGGCTCAAAATAATAAACGTATCCCAGAAATTTGCTGGACGCAATTTCCAATGTCCACCTGCAGCACTCAATGTGTACAGGTGACCTTCGGTACTTGAATAAACAGACCCAAATACGACGGGGATCTAGTCATTCAAACAAAGAGTACAAGAAGGAGCAGCAGCAGAAGAGGGTACCAACCGTAGGGATTCCTAGCGATGATGGACTTCTCTGTCTCCAGAGGCTCAGAGTCTCCCTCGTCGTTGATGGCCACGACCCGGAACTTGTACTCCTGACCAGGGTCCAGCCCAGTGATGTGCATCTCGTCCCGGTCCCCAGGCACCTTGCCGACCCGCACCCACTTGCCGGTAGCCAGGTCCATCTTCTCCACCTCGTACTCCTTGATCGGAGTCCCACCGTCGTCTGCTGGCTTCTTCCACGCCACCTTGCATCCGTTCTTAGTCACATTCGATACCTCGAGAGGTCCCTCTGGACGACTTGGCTTTGCTGCAAACAAAAGATGGCTTTGATGGTTTCGATTGGGAAACGTACAATTGGTATAAGGATGCGGTCTACTGCTGTATGTATAACTTGACAACTAAACCGTGAGAAAACAGATATCATCAAAACTATTTAATGACATTTTGGTTTCAGAGTAGCAATTATAAGACCATCTATGAAAAGTTATGGATCAATTGTACTTGTAATGCAGGAACAATAAGTAAAATAAACACATCAAACTTTAAAATATCTAACCTCTTTTTTTAAAGAGGATTAACCAAAAGAATTATAGATTATGTTTGTCCCTTATATAAAAAATATAAAAACTTTGTTCCATTAAAAGAGAGTGTATCTAATATCTTCACTTACACAAAACAGTAAGCTCAAGACTCTCTTGGTCTTTGCCGTTGGCGTTTTCAGCCAGTAGCGTGTATCTTCCTGTGTCCCGCCGGGTGGCGTTGACGATGGTGAAGTTCGTTTGATAGTCAACATTCTCAATCTTGATGCGGTCAGTAGTGACGAGAGCGATGCCGTCGCGCCATGTCCAGCTGAGGGTTGGAGGCGGCTCACCGATCACGTCCACAGTCCACTTCTGCGTGCGACCTGCCTTGATCGTCACGCTCTTCATGCCTTCGCGATCGATGCGAGGTTTCACTGTGAACCAAACACGCAGGGTTATTGAACAAGAAATCCCAAACAGTTTAGTCAAAACAGGTTCAACCAACAGAAAATACTTGGCCTCAACCTGAAATATTAATTTATGGTGGTTGATGTTTACAATATTTTTATAATTTGATACTTTGATTTGAGACACAGACCACTCTTAGAGGTTATTTTAAGGTGAATACGGGATGAATGGTGAGTGTGATGCGTGTTTTGAGGGATTATGAGGTCTTGCTACAAACTAGGGCCGACTGTTCTCCAGACTGGGTCATAAATTAATAGCCCATTGACCAATGGAATGGACGCCTAATGTGACTTCCTAACCACGGGGAGTGGCCATCGTGAAAAAGTAGTTACTGCAGCGTCGAGAGCTGAACCTTAGCCGATTTAGTGCGAAGCACGTACCATACCAATGAGCTATGGCCACCTCCTTCTATTGCGGAAAAAACAATTTGAAATTAAATAACCAATAACACACTTACGATTTCTATGTTTGCAGATGTGGTTGTCTGTGGGATCACTGGGCTCACTAGCACCAGCCTTGTTCACGGCTCGCACTCGGAACTGGTAAACCATCTTCTCCTTCAGACCTTCAACCTTGCCCTCTGGGTTGTTGTCTTCGGTCTTCGCCACTTCCTCCCAGTCCATGGAGAACTTGTCCTTCATCTCAATAACGTAGTGGAGGATAGGCCGGCCTCCGTCGCTGTCAGGCTTCTTCCACTTGAGAGTAACGCTCTTGTTGTCGTAGTCAATTATATCAGGCTTTCCTGGCCTTCCAGGCTCATCTAAAAATCGCACAGTTTTCTTGTGTTAAACATAGAATGTCGTAAATGTTCAAACACTGTACTTTTAAACATAAACATAGTATCAAACAGCATTTGTGTCAAAAGTATTGAACCATAATGACCACCACCACTGTTCGTTTCGGTTGATAGAAGATGCTCTCTGAAATTGCATGTTCGTCTGATTTGCTAGTCGTTCTATTTTATATATCTTAGGAAAATAAAAATTAAGAATTCCGTTTACTTGGACAAGTACTTACATAAAGGCCATACTTTTTTATTAAACTTATCAAAACAGAACATTATTCTAGTAAACAGTTATTTATTTTGCAACGGCAGCTGCCAAATTCACGGCGTGTTGATCATTTCACGGACTCCTTCAATAATTCCAAGACTAAACCCGCAGCACAAGTCTGCTTCCATTTCACATACGCGCGCCTGCGTCGTCCAATCGTGGGCTATGTGAGGATGTGTTTCTCACGAGGGGCGTCTGGCTTTATCAATCTGATTTAAAACTTGTAATTATATTGATAACTTAATGGTAGGTTTTGCTTGAGCTGAAATTCAAAGCGGCTATTTCCTGCAGTAGAGGTTACAAATGTGACCACTAAAATATTGACTCTGCCCGTTTAAAATTGAAAACTTAAGTTAATTTAAATCAGACCACAGTTTTTATTTACCATATGGGTTTTTAGCCACAATAGGTTGATCTGTTTCCAAAGGCTCGGATTCGCCCTCCTTGTTCACAGCCTTTACTCTTATCTTGTACTTCTTCTTGGGTGTCAACCCTTCGAGCTTGAACGTTCCTGGACTTTTTGGACCAGCCTGAAAATACCACATATTTGCATAAAATTCCAAGAAAAAGTAAATTAGTAAGTAGATAACAATTGGTCTTAAAACACGGCTCTGTTGTAAAACTTGAAAATAAGTATTCATTCACCGCTTTGGAATGAATCAGGACTAGTGCAAAAACACCTTCTTTACTGATATAATTAACCCTTAATATCATTTCGAGGTCATAACTGAGAATCAGAATCAGAGTTCAAAGTATTTCTCTCAAGTAGTAAAGTAGTTTGTAGACTGAACTCTTTTGATGACGACCAATTTAAAAGCTGACAGGTAAACTTTGCTTATTAAAAGATGAATCTAAGTAGTGCTGCTACTCCTTCAGCACCTTTTCAGTAACCTATTGGCTCATTGGCTCCCGAGACAAAGTGACAACAATATATTACCCCCTGATTTACTAACTTCTAGGAATCCTTACGCAAAACCAGTACAGACCTCTCCTGCCGGCACCCAGCGTCCAGTGTCCATGTCCATCTTCTCAATGACGTATCCAGTGATATCAGTGCCTCCGTTGTCTTCAGGCTTGTTCCACTGGACCGTGATGTGGTTGGCTCGTACTTCAATTGGCTCCAGAGGTCCAATCGGTTTCGATGGTTTGTCTGGTGGACAAATATTACATTACGCATAGTATTCTAGGTACTTTTCTAAGTAAAAATAAACTATTTTTGAAGATGCTTTGCTCAAGTTTTGCTCTGAAATAAGTGAGGGCTTAAACATTAATAATAAGGTTTGCGGAATCTTCGTTGATATAACTAAAGCATTCGATTCAGTTGATCATAACCTTTTACTATCCTACTAGAATAAACGTTAACATTACCCAATACATGACCTGATTTGACAAAAAATATTCTTAAAACTCTAAAAATAAATTAATGCCTGATGGGAAGAACCTTCAAAGTTTTGAATAGAGGATAAGAGTGTTTAAACCTATTAGCACCTGCAATAAGCATAACAATTCTTTCTTAATACAACCAAAGGACACAAACTACTAAAATAAACACCGCCCCAACATGAAACTCCATACTGCAATTTAGAGTCCACTACGGAAAAATAAACTATTCTTAAAGTAGAAAGAGGACATACAGATTTCAATAAGTAAAATTTCCTAAGCAAGAAAACATATAAAGTTTAACGGTTTGAATATGTTTTCCAGTTAAAATTTTAGTCAATTGTAAAGACAGATATTTTATATCCTTGACTTGCTGAATTAGCAAACAATTATCACATGTACTGTCTTGCTCTTTTACACATTTCACACACTTATAAAATAAGCTAATATTTTCTAGAATCTATTAAAGAAAAGCGTATGAACTTTGTTTTGCTGCTTAGGGCCATGTAATTAGCTGTAAACCAAAGCTTTAATTTATCAAATCTTGTTGCATATTTTTTAGATATAATTTCTTTATCTCTATGAGATACGTTAGGGCAGTGTCATCAGCAAAACAAGTAACTTTCGAAAAGGACCAGAACATAAGTCATTAATATACACCAAGAACAAAATTGGCCCGAGTACAGAGCCTTGTGGAACCCCACACAAAATATTCATCTTAGAGCTAATAATATTACCGACTCTGACACACTGTGATCTACTACTTAAATAACTTTCAAACCAATTCCAAGGAGTCCCCCGAATACCAGCGTTCCAAAGTTTAGATAGATTAAGATCAAGAAATTTTGTTTTAACTCCTAAACCCAATAATGAATTTTATAAGCGTACCTATACGTACTTTGCACCGAAAATGTTTAATGCTCTTCCTTTTCACGTTTGTAGCACGCCCACATTGCTTTTATTTTTAAACAAACTTAAGAAATGGTTATTTGAAATTGAATGTGTTGAAAGGTTTTTTAGGTGAAGTGGAGATTACGATAATTTTTGTTGTGTATTTTAATTTGTCACCTTTGTGCAACATATAACATTTATACTGGTCTTTGTATTTCGTAGTTCTTAATTATAACTTCAGTTACATTAATTTTTGATATTTTAAATTTATTGATTATGTATTATTCTTGAGATGGAAACGTTGTTTAGTTTTATATAATATTTACGTTACTATAGCTATTTAGGTGTATTGTTTATAATTTTTTAATGATTTGTCACACGATCATAGACGGGCGTTTTGGTCTTACATTCAACCAGGAAAATTCTTACAGCTACTCCTTCCACATTATGTTTTCAAAATATTAGCCAGTTTAACGGACCCATAGTGGGTTGGAATCGAGCGCGACCTCGGAGCTCATCACTCCGCCGTCATGGGTTCGAACCCCGCAGTCACCACTTACATTTATAGAGCTAGGTAAAGTTCAAGTTTGAGAGGACTTTGTAGACCTAACTTCGCCCCGTTAAACAAGACACACGTTACCCGTTTTACCTTTCATACAATTTATTACCAAAAATTCAAACGAAATTACCAGAGGGTACACAACGAACTGCCAGGTTGGTAGATGATAGGGTTGCTAGCACCGGTTACTTACCAAGTACTACGACTTCTGCAATGCCCTCGCAGACACCAGAGCTGTTGGTGAGCACCAGTTTGTACTTGCCACTGTCAGCTCTGACAGCTCGCCTCACCGTCACCACTGTGTTGTCACTCATGCTAGGGTCACTAGCTACTATTGGTGTAGTGTGTGGAGTTACTTACCAAGTACTACGACTTCTGCAATGCCCTCGCAGACACCAGAGCTGTTGGTGAGCACCAGTTTGTACTTGCCACTGTCAGCTCTGACAGCTCGCCTCACCGTCACCACTGTGTTGCGCTCGTACTTGTCTATTGTTATCCTGCAACATTTACACCATTCAGTCACCAGTCACACACCTCAGGAGAGTGGAATTTTCACTAACAGCTGTTTTACTACATTTTTCCAAGAGCTGGTTATCATCTGGTGTAAATATTATTTTATTGATTTTTCCTTGGGACATTTATCAATGAGGCATTTAGCACCTAACAATAAAACTGTTCTAAAATGATCATCAATGTTTTACATTCTCTGATAGTACTGCCCACATAAAATAGACAAGTATCCTTTATGATAAACTGATTTTGAGTTTAATAAACATACATTTCTAGATGAAACTTACTTATCATTGTCATCCTTGATTTCAACGCCATTCAGTTGCCAGACAACTTCAGGTTCAGGTTCACCTCCGTACTTGATATCATACTTGATCACTTGACCCTTCTTGATAACCATGTTCTGTAAGTCGTCTCCAATAATGAAGGGCTTGACTGTAAAAAGAAAAGTAATCGTATTGAAATCGTGAAACACTATTCAAACTTTAGTCACGATGTTAAACCTAAAAATGGGACATTCTCTTGTAAAGCTACGCAATTAAATTACTAACGTTTTAATCTTACAGTTTGTAAGAGAAAAATGAATTCACTCAGCCTTTTTCCACGAATTAAAGATAAGAATACATGACAAATCAAGTAATTTCTGTTTAACAAGTGTAACTAAACACATATTGTGGGCACTATTTATAACTTCCCAAAAATACTCAAAAAAGGCTCTTACTAAATACAATTTTTTTGTCACATGGGTCATCAGCCGAGGAAAAGCTTAACTGGGCAAACGCAGCCTCAGGCGTATTATGTTAGCCAACGGAGTGGGAAGGGCATTGTACAAGAAAGGGAATAGGTATGCTAGCATGATGCTTGTGTGACTGATTTGGCCTTCGATCAGCATGAAAGCATTGGATTTATATTCCTATCCGCCTAAACCCTAACTGTTTCACAGAGGTATTCTTAACCCAAACTGAATGTAACAAATATTCATTCTCTCTTCGGAGTCTCTTTACGCCAATTGACTCTAAAGAGTGAATCTTCTTAAGTGCACCTCCAGTTCCTCCCTTGACCCATAGAAAGGAAATGTCGTATTGAGTAGCCAAAGACTTACCCAGGTTTAGACATAACCTATCTTTGCTGTGCCCCAGTATCATGTTATCTGCACAGGTAAAAATACCAGTCAGATTCCAACTGAGGGTAAACTACAATAATTGATGAACAGCTTACCAAATCTGCACTTGGCGATGATGGGCTTGGTGGCGTCACTGGGCTCGCCAGGACCTGCCTTGTTCACTGCACGCACACGGAACTCGTACTGTGTGCCCTCCTTCAAGCCATCGATAGTAGCCTTTGTAACGGCACCTTCGATCACCTTGCCTTCCACCCAATCTTTGCCAAACTTCTCCTGTAAACAAACAATGATGCGTGATTCTAATGAAAATTCGAAGTTTGTGTTGTTTCTTCGTTAAATCGTAATCAAAGTGGTTTCTTCTGAAATAATTGTTTTTTTTATATTCGACTATTGCTGCTTTCTAAGTTAGGAATAGAAATTTCTTAGTGTACCCATAACAATAATATGTTGATACCACAGTGAATAAATGCATACCCACTTGTATAATGTATGATTCTATTCAGTATTTTTATGTCTGATGATCAATACTTAAGCTGAGTTGATAAGGAAGTGCGACTCACCTTGTATTCAATGACGTAGCCAGTGATGGGAGCGCCTCCATCGTTCTCTGGCTTGGTCCATGTAAGATCTGCATGGTCCTTGTCCCAGTCAACCACTTCAACATTAGTAGGTTTACCAGGCTCATCTAAAACAAAGCAGTTTTTAAGGGATTTATCAGAAGAAACATCCTAAATTTATAATGGAATGAACGATTTTACCTTTCTCACTGGGTAGCTATTTTAAACTTAAAACGCAACAACGAGTAACCATCATTTCCTTTCAAAACAGAATATCGGATTGAAAACGAACGATATGCTTTTCTATAAATCACTCACCCCAAGGATCCTTAGCCAAGACTGGTTTGCCAAATATGGTGGGTTCCGAGGTGCCGATCTTGTTTTCAGCTCTGATCCTGAACTTGTATTCTTTCTTGTGAGTCAGATCAGTAACCTTCAACGTGTTCGGTTCAGAAGGAGGCACCTCACCAACACTGTGCCAACCCCCTGAAACCAGTTCATAAAATTCAATTACATATTTAATGGCATTATATTCGGCTAGAATAAATTCAGTTTGTTAATTACGTCAGAGTTAAGATGTCAAAAGGGTGAAGGAGAAGGCATATGCAAAGGAGGATAGACTTTAAAAATCTTAACTAGTGGATGGACTTTATTTGTTTTTACAGAGAAGAAGTTGTGTCTCTATCAGGTATATAAATACAATAGCAGGTATATCGGGCGTACTAGACATAGATACAAGCAGAACTAAAGGATCTTTGTGAGAAAAGAGAACACGATGGATTTAAACTCTAAATACAAAAAATATGTTGTGTACAATATAACTGATAATCATAATATACACTTCTCTGATAGCCTTTTGATAGCGTACATAGACTCTCAACAAAATATTAACCCTTTGAGGTCGTGTGTCGACTTTGGGTATCCACAAAGTAGTTTTGTAGTAACTTGTTTTTAATATTTTTCAAACATTTTAAGAAATATATTTTTTTAAACTTTAAGATGTTTTTATTTGTTATTTTTAAGTATACACTACTGTTAATTATATGCAGACAAAATGTAAGAAACAAATCATCCTGAAAAAATGAGACCTGAACGTGTTAATATTATTAGTTTCCTTTACACTACTAAGAAAAAATTTCAGTGAACTGAAAGTTTCCAAGTAATAATTTCCTGGTTGGAATCAAATATATTACAAACTTAAAGAAACCCCCACCTTTCACACTTAGGTCCTGCCTTTCAATGACGTATCTGATTAGTGGAGAGCCACCATCGTCCTTGGGAGGTTTCCAGTTGACAACACAGCTTGTCTGGAATATTTCTGTTACATCAATCTCTTGCGGTGGGTTCGGTACATCTGGAACATTCATGAATTCGATCAAAATCACAATTTAAACTCTAGATTCAACATACAGAGTTTTGTTTTACCGGTGAATAAACCAGGTATAAAACAAGTTAAATTAATTGGACTTAATGGCCTTAACTTAATGACTTGGACTTAATGACTTAGCTTAGAGTTCTTAATGGCCTTCTGAAACGTTAGTTTGCAAAAATAGATTATTATAGTTTGCATTCATATCGTTTTTGTTTTACAATATTCAGGATATTTTAAAAGAGAGCCGTTAAGGTGGTGTGTTCACGGTCATAAACGGAAAATTTCTCAAGTATAATCTAGTTCTTCCGGTTCACACCGCGTCCAAACTTCATAATTAGGTTGAGATATTTCGGCCTCGCTGTGGAGTACCATCTGCAGTCACTGATTGGCTGAAACTGATGAGAACATGGACAGTTGGCATCTCTTTGACCAATAAGATAGCAGACAGTAAGTATCTCAGTTTCGGCCAATCAGTGTCTGAAGATGGTACTCCAAAGCGAGGCCGAAATATCTCAACCTAGTTATGAAGTTTGGACGCGGTGTAAACCGGAAGAAGGAGATTATAGTTGTGATACCGGCCGCGAAAGCCTAAGCGTTGAGGAAAACTTCTCATATGAAATTCAAAAAGCAGATGAATTATATAAAAACAACCTCCAATTTTGTGTGCAGCTAAAGAAAATTTGATTGTTTTATGTTGTGCTTTTAAGATAAAAGTGCTGTCCTAGGACATTTTACACTCTGTAAATTATGAAAACTAAATACCACTCACTCACTGGTGATGTTAAAAAAACACACGATGCTTAAAAACGTAAAGTTGGCACACATGTTATTCATACGCTCTAGGCACTTAGAAAGGACTAGACATCTTACGCTTTTAGGAGATAAGCGAAGTTAATTTTGAGTTCGCTGGAATCATAGCGTAGTGAACGAGTATCACATTTAATCCCAGGGTGTTTACTGGGGGTTCCATGTGTTCTGAAGATATGCAATAAGACTAGGTACGCAAACACTTTAAATTTAAGGTGAGTAGATGGTTAATAATTCTATCAAATTTTCGCAAAACAGATGTTTGCTCGAACAATAAGGTCACAGCAGCAACGCGTTTTGAATTATTTATGCTACATGACAATTATTTGGTTCTAAAATTTAAGGTGTGGTTATTCAATAGGGACTTCTGAAATAAAAATAGCTTATAATCAAGAAAAGTTTGCTACTAATATCAGATAAAATGTATTTAAATGACAAATTATTGAATGGAGAAGCCCAGATTTCTTTTGCAGGAGGCTGCCAAGATTAACGGGTCGTGCACGTATGTGCAAATAGTAAATAAAAATAGTACCAGTAAAATAAAAGTACCAGTAGTAAAATAGTACCAAACTCATACAAAAAATAATGGTTCCTATAAAACATACTTTCATTTTAATGATTATCAACGTTAAGCCTTGTGAGAGGGTTCAACTATGAATCCAAAAATTCAAGTTCCCATTGAAAAATAATTTTCGTCTCACAATCTATATTCAAATTTAAAACGCGTCTCCACTTCAATTGATTTTTGGAACCACGTAGCGAAATAAATAAATAACAGCTAGTAAAATACATATGAACACATATATAGACTCATCAGTAGCTTTGGAGAACTATTGTTAGAAGTGGAACATTTCTGTTTATCATTTCGACAGAAGTTTACCTTGCATGTTAATGGTGATTTCCTTGACGTCTTCACCCTGTCCGTTGGAGATCTTGATTTGGTATTTGCCAGTGAGTCCACGAGCTGGTTTCTTGACAGTGTACGCAACTTTGTCTTCTTTGACCACTACTTCAACTTCCTTCAGAGGCAGTGGCTTTCCGTCCTTGATCAACTTGGCTTCGATCGGTGATTGTTTCGTTCCGTGCACTGAAAGTTGATACAAACGTATCAGTAAACACTCTATCATGTGAAGTTGGTAAAGAAAGGATTATAACTTGAGAGAATAGGTTTTAAGGGGCTGTAAAGGGCAAGTGACTAAGTCTTTTGGCTCATATACATGGTGTCCAGTAATTACGGGATCAAACTTCACCAGGTCTTCACTAAATAAAGAAGTGTGTCCAGAAAAACTGTAATATCTCCGTTATTATTTGTTGTAATGCAACAAATCTGGACTTAAAATGTTAATAAAAAACGTTGTCCACGTGTTGCTATTCCTGTATATTTACCGTAAAGTTTTAGGGCTTTGAGTTATTAAGCTTTGAAAATTTAATATGACTGCCATTTTCAAACCGGAAATGAAAATTATTCAAATCTTTTTTAATATTGGTTATAAACTAACAAGTAGGCAAAGTGTTTAGTTTATATCTTAATTGACCTCTGAGATAAAAACTATTTAGTGAAAACACAAACAGACAGACAGACAGAAAAATAAACGAGATATACCCAAGTGTTATAGGAAATCTTTTGTTTATTATGACCTGACAAACCACCTAGTGAAGTTTGATCCCGTAATTACTGGACACTCTGTAATGTGAGAGTGTCAGATGAAACTTGGCTTACCTTTGAAAGGAACATCGAATGAAATAGGATGATTTGCTGGCGCTTCCACCAAATCACCGAAGTCGATTTCAGGCTTGCTCTCCCCTTTCTTAACTTCAAGTTTGCAAGATGACGTCAACTCTCCTGACTTGCACATGATCTCTCCACTATCAGTCAGCTCGAGCTTGGTGAATATCAACTGGTGCTTGCCTCCTCCAAGGTTCTTGATTTCAACGCTACAATATAAGAAGGCAGATTATTTAGATGTCAAAAGAATGTGGTTGGATTATACTCAAAGATATTAATGTTGTTAAATAAAGAACAAATGTGTGCGTAAAGTAGTTAATTTTCTGAAGAAACTATTGAAGGGATAGTGATTTTGTGGAATATAATTATGAGGATAGATTAGGAAGTTCTGTGTTTTAAATAGTAATAATACTTGCTCAATGTGTGTTTTCCCCTTTTTTACAGGAAAAGGGGTGGATGAAAAAATTTCATATCCTGATAACTTATACACACATACTTTATATAATCTACTCAAACTGTCTTGACTCCCGCTTTATAGTGGCGATCCAGCAAAATATGTCAATGAAAATCACCAATGGCGGACAGTTATTAGCTGGGAACTAAATATTCAACCAACCAGCAAGCTGGGATGGACTTGTTTCTTCAATTGAACTTCCGGAAGGGTCAAGGAACTATAAGGATTGACTGTCGCTAAAATGTTCATTCTGTACGTGGTATATAGAGGGTCATTGACACCGTGCAAGGGTAGCTTAGAAACGTGAGTGACGTACCGGTCAGACTCCTTGATGGGTTCTCCGTTGAAGAACCACTCGGCCGAGGCTGTCTGATCTTGCAGTTCCACATCCAAAACCAGCTTCTCCCTCTCGATCGCGGTCGTGTCTTTCAACTTCTTGTTGAATCTGTTCTGGTCTGTAACATAGAGTCATCGTTTAGTCAGATCAAATAATGTATCCTAAACAACCTTGGTATTTGTAAACATTATCAAATTATCGTCAAAGAATACTTTTGTGAAACATGAACCGCATCCAAATGTATACATCAATAACTAGCATCGATTGGGTTTCTAGTTTGATTTGTAAGGATTATCTTCAACTTGGAAATACCAAGTTTTTCACACAGATAAATCAATTAAATTTCATAACCATAAATAGAGTTGAAATCGTAACTTAGAAATTGATTTGTCGACAGAGAAAGTTGTCCCGCTATAGCAAAATAGTAGGGTCAACACTGTGTTTTATGATATCATCAAGCAAGGTGGAAGATGCTTACAGTTGCGAAGATTTGTTATTTGACAACATATACTCACAGTTGACGATGAGTTCGGCTTCAGTCTTGTCAGCATTGCTGGTACAAGCGTACATGCCGGCATCAGTCACCTTAGCGTCCTTTATCACCAGTTTGCGTTTTCTGCCATCCTTTGTTATACTGACCCTATAATCATAGATTAGATTTAAGAAGGGCTGGTAATTATTACCATATAAATAAAACCTTTCCTCATATAAATAAAACACTAAGCATATCTCATCTCTTAGGGTTTCGCGGCCGGTGTCGCAACATTGGGGCTTCAGCCAATCAGTGACTGAAGATGGTACTCCACAGCGAGACCGAAATATCCCAAGCTGATTGTTATGATGTTTTGATGCGGTGTAAACCAGAAGAACTAGATTAAAGTATATCTTTATTGTTTAACAAGAACATTGAGTCTCAGTAAATAGAAAAAATAAAGAAACCTTTCTAAGGTTGGCGATGTTGGTATGTTCTACGGCCCAATCAACACCTAATAGATCCAGGCAAGGTAACTCCAACAGGTTTGGTTTATAAAAGAGGAAGTTATCTATAAAGTGCGTTTTCAGTCATGGGTACGTAACTCATAACTTAACTTAATAACTTTAATAACTTTTGATTATTATTTTCGATAACAATAAAAATAAGTGGCAAACTGTTAACTTAGTTCGTGGTTTTGGGAGTTTTATTAATATATGTATTAATTTATTTGTGATATTCTGTTTATCTGATTCAATAGCTTTGGGCTTGCTTCTCCGGTCCTTAGTCATTCATGATCAGTACGGGCTGGCGAAAAGCCGGCTACCTTGTATTTGAAGGCAGCGTCTGTGTTGGCGTCCAGCCCAGGAATGCTTGAGTGCCTTGGCCTGGCCGGGGGGGGGTGAGCTCAATTCAATTGCATATCATTTATTTATTTACATGTTTATATCTATTGCCTGTTAAATCATATTTCTGTCTATGTTTAGTGACATGAGTAAATTATTTGATGTTAAGTAAATGTCCTGTTATTTATTTACAACTGTTAATTCTTTGAAATGTTAATTTATTTTTATATTCCTTGTTAACTATACATTATTTAGTGTGCATGCCAATTTCAACTGATAAAGTGAAAGTGCATGAAGAAAGACTGCTTGCTAGCTGGTATTGAAAAATAGTTGTATTATAATGCTACAATATAATTAGATTATGAATCGGTACCGTAACCATGTAAAATAATATGAAATAAACAAAAAGCTCACCTCTTGTCAGCCTTGATGTCCTCGCCGTTCTTGGACCAAGTGACGTCCCCGGCGGCATCGTCCAGTTCGCAGATCAGAGTGATGGTGTCCTTCTCCACGTGAGTCACGCTCTTCAGCACCTTCACGAACTTGTACGGGTACTCTGCAACATTTACCCAACACAAACTTAAGTTATTTGCGTCTTTTTTAATCGGAAAGCAATAGCCGCACCTATGCTACCTACAGAATGCAAAATCAGAGTCCAAAGTGAAATAACAATGGACATCTTCCAAATACACAGTGTATTTATGATTATGAAACGCACGGCACAAACGTATTTAAAAGACTTGAACCCTATCGGCTACTGTAAATGTTTAACTTTTTAAAACGTTGAGAACTACAAAACATTTCAATCGTAGGAAAACCTTTTTAAGTTCGACTTTGCACCATTTCGTTTCACTTACAAATTTCTTTAACTCAGTGCGACCCAAAACCGAAATCCTCGCAAAAAAGCTCTTATAAAACGCAGATGTAGGCTAGTAAAAGAGCAGTTTTATAAAATATTTATACGTCGAACTAAAGGCATTTAACAGTAGAAAGCAATGCCTAAAGTTTGCCCTCAAAAGGTAGTAGTAGGCTTTCGTAGTCGGCGTCGGAACTATAATTTTCCCGTTCAAATCGCGTCAAAACGTCATAATAATAATTAGTCTCAGGTGTTTTTGTTTATATTAAGAATTGCTTAACAGTGTTGTTGGCTACGATGAAGACAGGAAATTGGCGAAATATAAGCCTCTTTAAAATGTAGTCTAGTTCTTTCTTTTTTTTTGTAAGAAGACTAATAATTGGTTTGAGATATTTCGGTTTCGCGATGGAACCGATTAGCCAATCAGTGATTGAAGATGGTACTCCACAGCGATATCAAAATATTTCAAACTAATTATTATAGTGTTTTGACGCAGTGTGAACCAGAAGAACTGGATTATACATTTTAAAAATACCCTATTATCAATGCTGTTACTATAATCTATAAACATAGATTACTACATAGATTCCTGACTATGATCTCAGAAATAATATCCATGCTCATGTAAGTAGAATCTGTTAAATAAGTCACATGATTGTTTAGTACTGACCGATAACTGTGAGTTCCGTGGTCGTTTCGTCAGGTTGCTTCTCGATCTTGCAACTGTACTTGTCACTGTCGTGGATCTCCAGTTCCTTCAGAGTCAGCCTGCAGTTTCCTGACATGTCCTTCTCTATTGACACCTTTTCACTTTCCTGAACAAGTCAAAACGTATTACAACAACGAAAAATGCCAATTACATACACGGTTGAAAGATAGAGGCTGTGCATTCCAAGTCAATATTTATCTTTCTATTTTGTGGTTAAGTGCTAGAGAGGACATTTAAGTCCTAACCTCGCCATTAATTAAGACGTTTTTATTTCTTTTAATAACTATGGTTGTTCATTCAAAACCATCAGTTTGATGAGATTGAAGTGAACATGAAACTACAATAAAGGCCAATTTGTAAAGATTGGCTTGTTTGTTGTTTACTTGAAATTTTAAAAGTCCAGTTTAATTTGATAAATGCATTAAAATAACCATATATATATTCAACACAATTTCGACGTAATTGTATTTACTAGAGTATATACAACTTTATAACAACAACGCTAGGTTATCCTTATGTAAAATATGGGTAAGCATAATTGATTCATGGTGAAAAGTATGGAACAAGTATGGACAAGAGACATGACGGTCAACGACAGGAGACATCTGCGACGACTTTATGTACATTATACCTCACACGTACATTACTGAATCAAAGTCTACTCTAAAACAGAGACAGGACCACATTCATTGACAACGATAGTTTTACCAAAGTCTTCGAAGAAGCTCAAAATCCATTGTCATCCAACCTAGAAGAATAATTGTTAAAGAGCAAAGAGTAAAAGTAACAGTGCTGTATTAACTTGTTGTAATTTATATTGTTTGGAAAGATCATTATTCGATTTTAGTACTTTAAGATATAAGCACATGATTGTTGTTTTTTATTTGTTGTAAAATTGTAAAGGTAATTTTTATGCTACAGTATTTATTGATTTTAAAACTTGTGAAAGTAAAGCTGTTTATAATGTCACTACATTATTTACTACCATCAACAACTTCTGCTTTATATATTCAAAAATAGTTTTTTATTGTTAGTGGACTTGAAACTCTTTTTTGACCCAGTGCAACAGCTCAATAGGTTCTAAAAGTTGAAACGTTATAGATAGATTTTTAAACTATAAACATATAGAACTACGAGGGCTTTTCTTCTTTCTATTGCAATCCAACAAGCAAAACGTGGTATTACTTTCTCAGTTAGATTTTCTTTAAGTTTGGGTATACAACTGAACTTGGATAAAGTAATCAGCGTGTCATCACTAAGATCTAAGCTTCCGGTTTACACCGCGTCACAGTTGAAATAAATGTGCTGCTAGTCGTTTCGACCTCACTGTGGAGAGTCATCCTCAGTAGCTGGTTGACTGGCTGGCTGTAAGCCTTAGATCTTAGTGATGGCACTGGCCGCTAAAGCTTAAGAGTTAACTTTTAACATAAGATGTTAACACCTGTGTTAACATCTTAAGATAATCAGCGTGTGTCTGTCTCTCAGTAAATCGAAATAAGTTTAGCAGTATATTGAGCTGTGAGTACTGAGCTGTAAGTACTGAGCTGTGAGTACTGAGTACTGACTTGAAGCTTGACTCCATTCTTCCACCAGGAGACCATGGCCAAGCTATTGTTCACGGTACACTCCATGTAGGTGTCGTGTTTGGTGAACCCTTCCGTCTTTTTGTTCAGTGGCTTTATGAAACTGTAGCTCGGGTCCGCCTCTGAAAACACCACCACCGTTGTTAATACATGTGATTGTCACCAAGTCTAGGTAATTCTACTTCTTTAGTATTTGTTAAGTGACCTTGCAGTAACGCTGAGTAAATGTAGAGATAGAGAGGACTTTGTAGTGTTACTTCGCCTCGTTAAAAAAGTCGAACCTTTCATCTTTGGAAATAATCGATCGTAGACATCTTTTGTTCCAATGAAAGAAGCTTTAGAATGCTTAGTACCGATCGGCCATTTTGTTTTGTGTGCCATGAGAACAATGTAAATAGTAAAGTTTTCTTGAGACACCTCACGCCTACAATTCTCATAAGATCTTTTTGTAATAAGTTTTATTTGAAAGCTGATAATGTACTGCAGTGACTGCCCTGACCAATTTTACTAGGAGTGAAACCCAGCGTAGGACCAAAGCTCAAACTACCTTGTATTGCGCCTGTAGATCCTACAGTTGTTTTCTGTTTTCTATGTAGATCCTACATAGCATTTTCTCTCAACTGTAGGATCTACAGGCGCAATACAAGGTATTTAATAGTTTGACCAATTTATGACGGTCTTATCAATGGGAAAATGAAAATTCGACTCAGACGAGCCACTATAACATTTAATGCACTTAAACAAAATCTGAGAGTGACAAAACTGAGCAATGGAGAGTCGTGCAGACCAGTTTTCAAACGATTAAAACTGTTGACTTTACCCTGTCTCTATATTTTAGAAACGTGTCTTTTTTCAAATGTAAACGCAACCTTGTAAGAGGAATAGATGTACACTCTTACGAAACCATAGACAGGGAGAACTATCGAACTTGGAGACACAGAACGATGGTTCCTGAACGTTTGCCCTCAAAGGCAGGAGTTCAGTTCGTCAACTTTGATCATAGGTGCCCCAGCTCGTCTAAAATCAGTTTTGGTCTCAGAAATATTTGAAAGTTCAAATGAGTTGTTGGCACACAATTGGAGGACCAGACTGACAAGGGTAGACTGGGAAAATTCGAGTAAATGGGAATAGTACGAATGTAAGTTATGTATGTTTGAAAGGGATCGAGATGTGGATGAATGCAACATTTTAGATCAAATAGTGGACGATTGAAATACATGCTTGTAAACATGTCAATTCAATAAAATATTTATTCATTTGATTTATTCAAGTATAAATTACCGAACAACCCTATTTTATGGTGTTTTGCTTCCACTTACCATCAACGTTGAGGAAGGCGTGCGTACCGATGCCAGCAATTTCACACGTGTATTTACCCGTGTCTTCCACTTTAGGGGTACTGATTATCAACTGGTAAAGGTCGTTTTCAGTTTTTATCTTATACTTTGAACCTGGGAACAGCTCCTGCAAGAGATTCAAAACATCGATTTACTTCTTTTAACACACAAAATCCAAACGTGTGGTAAACTTACTCGATGTGCATCATTACCGAAAGGTTAACTGACATGACTGTATAAGAATGACTGTTGTTGGAAATTGAGCTAAGAATGATCGAACAAATGAAGAAAATGTGTGATTATTTAGTTATTTCTGGAAAAACTAATGCTACGTACGTTGAAAAGTACTGTGTGTTAAACATTACATGAATTAATTAAACAACGAATATATCTTTTATTTGTGCAGAAACAGTATCTGTACACTTAGAGCTTGGATAAAAACTGACAAGAATGAGGTTTGTCTCTCATTACCTTTGAGCAAACCTTTTGAGCAACCAAATTAAGTGTTGAAAAATAATGAAAAAATAAGTGAAAAATATATCTTTTATAGTTTAAAATCAAAATTATTGTTGTTAAGTTCTAAATACTCTCCATATTCCGTGGTTTTTATAAACTCTAATGCTAATTGTGGAGTAAAAAGTCATATTAGTGGCAGTGATTAATTTACAAGACAATATTAGGAAATTTTCAATCACTTAAGGAGAACACTTTTTCTCCTGAAGTGTCTGAAAAGTTTGTATTATTGTCTTGTAAAATATAATGAGAAAATAAGAAAATGTATTAGTTTAAATACATAAAATTATGATTGAAAATTTAATTTGAGTAAAATTGAAGTACTTAGGTGTTGAAATCTTGTGTAGTTGTAGTTTATTATTCAATTTTAAGATAATTCCATAATATACTCTATTTTCAGTGTTTTTTCTAAATGACTTATAATCATTGCTGAAAATTAACATTACATGATACACCTGTTATAAATAGTAACCCTGGATCTACATTTACTATGGTCCAATAACTACAAATTACAATAAAAGATCGACTGGAATGTCTGACAAATACAACAATAACTACAGGGTAAACCCAAGCGCATAATAGCTCACAGTATAACACTAACTATCATTGAGGTATATTTTACTGTAACTACCACACCCGTATCATTTAACCACTAAGCACATTCAAGAGATAATTCAACTTCATTAACTACGTCATTTATGAGAGAAAACGTGTCCAGCAGAGCGAAGAGACGAAGAAATAGAAGATAGAGGCATAGCGTATATGTACAGCAGAAAGCAGTATGAGACGAACCTGTCACAGGTAGTTGGTTTGTTAAACACAGGTGAGTATATGAAAGGTTAATTTATGAATAATATACAGGGTGGTCCAAAAAAGGTACTCGTCATTTACAAAACTGATTTCATCTTAAAACTATCGGCTCGACATGTAATTCCACCATTGAGTATGACATTTTCCATCCGTATTGACGTGTTGGCAACAATTCCTCAACATTCTCAAGGAGTGACATCCATTAGAACTAATGTAATGTATTGCTTCAGATATTGAATACTTTGAGGTGGTGGCCTGAAAAACTTTTCATTTAGTGTTCTCCACAAAGAGGCATTAAGGGATGATTATAGATATTAAAAAAGCAAGAAGTCCTGATATTTCACTTTATGTTTTTTGTGTAGGAAAAGTGTTTAGGCCACCAGCTCAAAGTATTCAAAATCCGAAGCAAACCATAACATCAGTTATTGGTTGTCACTCCTCAAGAATGCTCAAAAGGTGGTTGCAAACATGTTCAGATGTATGATATGTGTCATACTCAATGTCGGGATACATGTTTAGAATTTAGTTTTAAGTAAAGTCAGTTTTGTATAACTAATAAGAACATTTACCATATAATGACGAGTACCTTTGGGCCACTCTGTACAATTTAACAAGAATAAACATGTAGATTAGCAGTTAAAGCTATACAGATAAAAGTACTAGATAAGTTGGATTAACTGAGAATCTGAAACATATTTAAATTAAATTTCATATTATTATTATTAAATAGCCGAAGAGCAGTTCTGTAGCTGCCAAAAGCTTTGACAATCCCAGCTGATATATTTGTATTATTATAAATCGAAATGTAGATAGTCTTCAGTTGTATTTTCAACAAATTAAGGAACGGTTCGAACGCCCAAAGTAAATATAATTATGACTAACAAGTAAAACGGATTTAGCTCAAACTGTCTTGGAGTGATATTAAATACTTATCGTATGTAAGTATAATTATTTCGTTTTCAATCCCCCACTACTAAAATAATATGTGGACAATTTACAATTTGTACGTTTATTTATACAATAAAGTACAATTTATACGTCACACATTATAACCTTTTTAGTGATTCCTTGATGGCTACATCCAGCAAGTAAATGCAACTTTAAGATATTTTAACGTTTTCAGATTTCAAAGACTTATTGAATAGCTTTTGTTGAGGAAAAATGCCCTTTGTTGGAAACAGTCGTAAACATTCAGCTAAAGTATTCGGCTGAATTTAAAAAAACCACAACAATTTACAAACTTGGAAATTAATTAAAACCTCTAAATATATAGGTTTTGGCACAGATTTTGCATAACAGTTCTATGAACATAAATGTATTATTTTATTTTAAAAGAAGATGAAGTAGGCCTATTAGACAAGTTAAACAGTGATACATGAGTTTAAGTACAGCGGAACTCACCCACATATAAATAATTTATTTTTATTTTTCAAATTAAACCACAAAACAGTTTATTACTTAAGAATTTTCCTAAAGTTAAAATAATTGTTTAATTATTCTTGCAGAGTTTTTAATTGTAAGATGAGATGTTAAGAAAAGAAGCAATATATTGAAGTTAAATTATAGTTAGTACTTACGTCTTTTCTGAAAAACCACTTTGGTTTGCTGTTTGGTTTGCTGAATATACACTCAAAGGTTACTTTCTTGTCTTTTCCTTCTTTGGCATGTTGATCTACCAGTGGCTTCAAGAAACTGTCCTGCTTCTGTAAACAAGAACGAAAAACAATAAGAGTTTGTTAACGCGTTCAGCTATATTTATATGTACTCAAGAATTCTTTCTTGTTTTATGTGAAACTATAATACTAAATTTCATACGTTTCAATTTTAATAAGCTATCAAATAATAAACAATAATTTAAACTTATAACTGTTTTATTTTTCTACAAATGACAATTAAATTAGACTTATTATCACTTTGTTATTTATTTCATAGATAACAATAACATTAAGTGACTTTCAATTAAGACTAGTAAATATTTCAAAGATAAATAGTAAGCATCACATAAACAAGGATACAGGAAAGAACTACTTAATTCTGTTTTAAAAATGGGTTTTAACGATGAAGTAAATTACAAACAGTAAACAACTCTTCAAATTACAAGTTTGCGACTAAAACGCTACCAAAAAATAAAGACCATAACATTGACGTTTGTTCCAGTTTACCACTTGTATGAAGAATCTGATTACTTTGAAACTGCTTTGTTTCAAGTTAGTGGTTGTCGATGGTTCAGTTTCTCAGGTTCAAATATTACCACGGGGGTTTCCATTGTTATGAGTGAACAAAAGTACACGACGTTTTGTCATCTGGAATCTGACCCCGTCTTCAGGTGAAAGTCACCAACAACATAACACAAAACATTAGGAAAAGAGCTAGCCTAAAAGTAATCATCCAAAGCTTACCAATTTCCCACCACTAAAAACCCATTTTGTTTCTCCTAAAACTTGTTAGTTTTATAACAGCTAGCCCAGAAAACAATACAACATGTACAACTTTAAGAAATTAAAAAATGAATAGAGGAATCAAGTACGTCCACGGCCGCTGCACCACTTACTGACTGCATGACCAGCTACCCAACAGCCTAATTGGCTGGCTCGGAGCAGCGGACGACCAATCACAGCCGTAAATCAGACTGATCAACCGTAACACCCATTGAATGCGCATAAATAGGTATTTTTGTGTTTTCTGTTACGATCGGTCGTCCTCTGCTCCGAATCAGCTAATGGGGCTGTTTGGTGACTAAGTCAGTAATTGTGCAGCTTTCATTGGACGTGATTGATTTCTCAATTTGTTTTTTTCATTTGGTTAAGATTTTGTACATGTAGGCTAGTATTGTTTTCTTGTCTAGCTGTTATAAAGCTAACAATTATAGGGAGAAAAAAAGTTATTTATTGGTGGGTGACTGGTCAGCGTGCGCTGATTAGTTTTAGGTTAGCTCTTTTCCTGATGTTTTGTGTTATGTTGTAGGTTACGTTTCACCAAACTATTTTGATCTATCAAACTCTAGTCAAATATATAGTATAAACAGTCATGCAATCAGACAAAGAAAATATAATTGTCTATTACGTAGAAGATATAATGTATACAAATACTAAAGCAAATAATTAAGAAATAATGTACCATTGGATGCATATGAATAAGAAAAATTATTGCAAATAACAAGGAAATATGAATAAATAAATAACAAGGAGGAAAATACGAGTATTATGGCATACAATATACAGACATCAAATAAGTTTTGAACCCACTTATAACTTTTGAATGACACATGATGAAAACACAACATATGCAACACATTTGCAAGAGTGGTTTAGACTAGTTTGTGACCAATAGGAGCTTATGGGGTATGTACGTCAAGGAGTCAGAAGAACGCTTTTAACCCGTTAGTACCTAGAGTTGCCATATGGACACAGTACACTGAGAACGTCAGTGCTCGTGTAGAGTACAGCATGTAGAGTATCTGAGCTGATATGGGTTAATGTGACCATGAACGTAAGACAAGCCATATCAAACTTAAGTCTTATTTACGAATGTAGAGAGCCAAACCTCCATCGGCTAACTTGAGGGTGAACGCAGAATGAAATCATCGAATTTTAAAACGCTGCTATTAGCGACTTTTGGTGGCCTGGTTTGCACCATTCGCTCTGTTACATACCTCCATTTTATGGATGTCTTTCGTTTCCCAAAATTGATTTGGGAACTGTTAGAAATTCACAATGCGCGTGTTTATTATATTAGCATATACATTGATGGACTTTTCTACCAGTCATTGTGTTTAAAGAACGTTTTGAGAGGTACGGAAAGTCCTCTTGCTATCTAATGTAACCTTACCAATATCATACTCTAATCTTGGTTATTAGTATGATTGTAAGGTGAACAAAAGTTGTTACGATTGTTCTAGTTGTAGTAGCTAGGATTGTAATTTATTTCAGGTTAGGTTAGGTTAGGTTAGGTTTTCCTTGACAATGAGAGGAGTTCCCAAACCTTTTGAAACTTTGTGTAGTTTTCAAACACGAAACCGGTAGAAAAGTATACAATTTCTATGTTAGTTATTAAAATGGAGTCTCACAAAACAGTTTCCTCCAAGACCAGATGTCGGAGCTTAGATAAGACGAAGCTCTGTGTTTTATTACAAAGTAGTATTTTTGAGATGTTATACAAAAACCTTTGTTGCGTTGGTAGTATGGAATCAAAGGTCTCATTGAAGAGCACACTTTGTGCCCAACCTAAAAAGGTCGACCTACCTAACGGAAAAGGCAGCATTTCTAAGTTGAAAACTGTCAAATTTTAAACTTCCACAGTTTGGTCTTGGCTCTAGCTTAAACACAGGACAGACCGAACTATCTGTGTCTGTAGTTTTCCTGTGTATATTTACGGTATTGTCCTCGACTTCATGCCCATACTCTCAAACTAAAAACCTTACTCTGAATCAGACCGTGCTCAAGGAGGACCTTTGGTCACTAAATAGCCCAAACCTAGTTAGCCAGCACGTTATCTTGTAAAGGTGCGGCCATTTTGATTTTTCATCTCGTGCCATTCAACTGTTATAACACTGTTCCAGAAATTATCCAGGTGCAGTAAAAACTATTAAAAGTGCAATACTACTACTATTTTGTCAAAGAATATTACAAAGAATACGACAGCTAATTGTAGTAAGAACCAGAGCTTAAAAGAAAGGATGAAATTCAGACATAATGAACTAGACGATTAATTAATACTGAAGAAAATACCAAATATTTCCTTTGTGCATGCCCTGTACTCCAAAATAAAGGAGGGATTATTGAACACGTACAAAAACACCACAGCCTCGAAGAACTATTTAAAAATATTCCTGTACGGTGGTCTTTAACTTGAGGTTAAATATTAAGTGCATTTCGTATTTAGGTTGGCAATACATTTGGGGCATATTCAAAAATCATCTTTCAAAAACTGAAATATGTCTTGTTCGAGCCACGCACGAGATACTCACCTAATTAAAATTCAAACTTGTGTCACGGCACTATTTTCAACTGTTTTGAATGATTTTACTAACTCTAAAAATTATATTAGGTGGGTCTCATCAATACCCTGATTGGTAGAATAAAGTATTTAGTTTGATCCGAGTCGAACAAATTATAAAAACAATTTGCGACCAAAATATATTCTACAATTTACAGTATTAATGAAAAAAGAAATCGTACAAACACAACAAGTTTTGACTGACCCATTCGTATGGTTTTATTAATGGATGAAATCAAGTAAGAAAATAAACAGCACACAACCAAAACTATAAAATAACTGCGAGTAGAGTGATAACATTATTTTGAGAAAAGATAAAATAAAATTACGTCATACTGCAGGAGCAAACCATTTGAACTGTTTGGTGGCTTTGTACAGGTCCTACTTAAAAAATTTACGGAATCTTAAATGCTGAATCTGCAATCGTATAAAAAATCGAATCGTACATAGTTTGGATACTTTGTAAATACATCAAATTCATTCACAGACTACAAAGTAAAGGTAGAAAGTAAATCAAAATCTAAGAATTCAGAATAAGAATGAAATGTAAAGTTTAAGAAAATGACCAGGAGATCAGTAAACCTTGGTCACCTTTATCTTCAGTTTTGGCCAATCAGGAATTACGTCCGCCAATGTTCTTCTTCTGAGAGCCCTTAATAATTTTCTCTATAAAACATATTAGTTTATGGGTATTATCCTATTTCACCATCGAACAATTATTTATGTAGTGGCTAGCATTTCGACCTTTAACCAACTTTGTAACAACCACAATAATTCTGTTACTGATTTATTTTAGATTTGAATGAACTTACGTTGATAGAATGGGACCCGTGGAAATAATTGTTTGCAACCAGTAACACGTTCAATTAAGTGAATTTCCTCCTTCCAGTGAAGTAAATTTGAAAGAAAACACATAATATTTCCAAGTGTACTTTAGCTTTTATTACTTAACAATTAATATATTTAGTTAACGGTTTTCAAACGTCAACCAAGGAGAAAATTATTTACTTTTAAGATCAGGTCATGTTGAATATAAAATTAAATGTTTTCATTAGCACTAATTGGTTGGTAGAATCGCTAACTTTTATTAATTGATAATTTACTGGTCTGGTTTTCATAAGTTTGTCATTTCCAGTATGTTGTTTTACTTATTTTGACGAACAACGAATGAAGGCTTATGGTTTTTTGTGAACCATCTTTCGAGTACCTACATATTTTCAACCAGGTATGAAATAGTTCTCTAGAACGCGTTTACTGAACATTGTTATATTTAAAACCATGTAACTTATTCATTTTCCATCCGACATTTCTTAACTTTGACGGAATGTATCTTTGGTAAGTTTGCATTTGATTAATTTGTAGTTTAGTTTCATAGTTTTACGTTTTACGATGAACTTATTTTGACTTACTCTTTCAACTTTCTTGAGAGCTGGTGCAGGCTTTTCAACCTCCTTGAGATCGCCAAACTCGGGTTCTTTCTCTTTGCCCCACTTGGCATACTTCCTCTTCTTCAGCATGGCTCGGAAATCCATACCACTTGAATCTAAAGAAACAAAACACATTCAGAGTAACCGAAATCGACTATATTTGTGTCAAGATAATTTCAGATTTCACGTCTTGTAATTTCAGCATGGTATTTTTCACGATGTATCCGTTTTTAAAACCAGGCGATTGTCACAGCTAAGTGCTAAAGCATCGCGTGCGTGAGTGAAGCGAATTTATTTTGCAGTTTGTTACTCTAATTTGCTAATTTTAACTCTAGTTCGCCACGCTCACAGCCCCGTTTCGGCCTTGGGGCTCAGCTTTGCCTTCTCAATGCCACGGGCGTTACGAAGCTGTCCGATACGCTCACAGGGAAAAATATCATGAAGGGGAAACGCACTTGACATTTTTTAAATCGGACCTCCAATTTTACTGTTATAGCGAAAAATCATTTTTTTGCCGTCATTTTGAAACGACCGAATGGATTTTTATAAATATTGGTATATTGATGGATAACAATATTTGTCTTAAATTTAATCACAATCGAATAAAATGCTTGGATAATTCAAACAAATTTTGTTGAAAAAAAATCCCCACCAAAAGGGGTTTTTAGGAGTCCGATTTCGCTGGCTAGCCACAAACTTGACTGAGATATTAAAAAAAAAACATGTGTACCAAATTTTCAGTACTTATTTCATGGTCCTGGGCTGAATGCATGAATATCCCATTTTTCCACAAATGTTCGCTGAAATTACTGCGTAACGTGTAACGTCAAGCGGCACATGAAACTTGCCACTTTTGGCGAAACCTTATAAATTAAATAACTATACAAAGTTTACAGGCTTTTATACTTGACTTGGTTTGAAATACTCTTTTTTGGCTCATACCTGATACATAGAGCTGCATTTCCGCAGAGTCCTCGCCATGACAGTTGCTAACTACGATCTTGTACTTCCCTTCATCGTTCGGCTTCACCTTCCTTATACACAGAGTGACGGAGTTGGTATCCCCTTCTGTCAAGTACTTGAACCGACCCTCGTCCACGATTTCTGTCATGCCCTGTAACCCGAAGTGTACGTTATGCACCAGCGTTTGGATTTTTGCTTTTGAGAATAAAACATATTGTAACATGGGTTTGCCGCAGATAAAATAAGCACACCTATATTCAGCTTTTTCTATTATAGTAAAGGCTTGAGTTCTGTTAACTGAAGAATGGTTAAGTGTTTTATGACTTAAATAGTTTATGGTATACCTTAACACTGTTTGTAGGAAATCCCCACAGGAATATTCGATTGAAGGAATGAATGTATATTAATATAAAAGTTAATTTCGTACAGTCAAGTTCGTGTTGTATATATCTTTTTATATTAGAAACACATAGCTTTCACGTGAAGTAGAAACCCCAGTGTGAAGTGGTTAATATGAACCAATAAATATTGTACATGGCTTTGCCCAACACATGGCTTCGAAGGGGTTATGTTTTTACTCGTAGTACGGTGACAAAGGGGCTCCACCCTTACAAAGGCAGATAGACAAAACCAACATTCCACAAAGATCTTCAGGCAACAAAACGTCTCAGTATTATTTGTAATTTGTCCTCATTCACTCGGTACTGCCAAGAAACGCTATAGAACACTAAAGTACTCTTAAACGCTGATCTTAAGAAGAAATTGTTTACCTTGTAAAATTTGATGGTGGGGGCTGGGTTACCCTCCACTTGTACGGTAATATATCCAGTTTGATCTGCAAAACAGATGGGAAACTTAATCATATTTATCATTTAAACAAGCAGGAAGCAGTTTAATACAGTTCAAATTATTACTAGCAACGATTTCGGTTATGGTATATTATATAGCACGTTACAGATGTTGCTAGTACTGTAAATTCTATGTTCTTACCAACTGAAACAGTTTAGGCTGTCAAAATATCTGTGTTTTAACTGACCTGAAAGAGTTTTTATTAAGAACTAGCGATAGAAAATTATTTCAATTTGAGTAAACCCATTACAAAAGTACCAGATTGAAAATGAAAATGAACATTCTGGAGAAATTGTACTGTGTACAAACTCCCCACAAAGCCATTCCGTAGAAAAGGTGTTGGTCATCAGTATTTCAGTTAAGCAAAATAGGAAAAGTTGCCTCGAAATTTAAATACCCAAGGCTAATTTGGAGCAAACTATCTATGTGCTAATAAGTCAACCCTCTATCGAAAGTCTTCTATGGAACTTAGTCGTGTAGAATTTTTAATCACAGTTTCGTCAATCATGAAAATTGGACAGCAGTCTAAAGGATTGTCGCAGCAAAAATAGATACAAGATAATTTTAGATTGAAGTTTTTTTAAAGTTTTTAGATTGAACTCATTGAGTATTCGGCTCAACAAAGGTTTATTTTTTCTAGCTCAGTGATCGATTTTGCATTGAAACAGAGCTGTGTTATACAGTTGTGTACTATGGTAAAGTTACAGGTTCATATTTTTAACTACATTTTCATGAATACGGTCCGTTTTTATAAATAATTTCTAAAATTCCAACTCGAATGTTAACGAAATTCGAAGACTTTCGAAGACTACTAATTGTTGAATTAGTAAAACCTCTAAAAGTGAAATATTTTAAAAAACTATAGTAGAATATATCAGAACGGGTGATCAGAACAGCTAAGTCATTAGATATAGATGTTAGATTGAGGGGATCAAGTGGTTAGGGACTGATTACCCTTATGCACGTCTACCTCATCTGTTGGGCATATTGCGCTACCACCGGAATGAAAGGTAGTCTGAATTCAGGAGAGAATGGGACTGGGTTCGGCTGACCAGAAAATCATGAGAGGGCGCGACAAGCAAGCCCGCTGACAACCACTTAGGGGACTTTAACCCCCAAGATATGGAGAGCCTTGCCAACACTCGGGGGACCTTTCCCCCAAGATTATGGCTACTCCTGAAGTCGCGGTCTACCCTGCTGCCGCGTCCCCCTAAAATGATATCTGATCCAACCTCCCCTGGTGGGGAACGGAGCGTGTTCAAGATCTGGACAACTACAAAGCTGCCCAGTAATTTTGTGAACAACTCTTTTTTTATGTACCCCAGTATAAAGTAATCTGAGCAGGTACTAACCAGACATATACTGACTGGGAATCATAAGTAGGTATAAGTAGAAGAGTTGAAAAATCCGATAGTATTTCTAAAACAGTTTGGAGAATAATAAATGGTAGTATGTTATCTACCGTAAAAAATATGTCTAGCTATGTACGTTGTAACAAAATGAAGCCTGTAGAAAGCTTGTAGAAAAATGTTTAGTGAGTTACTTATTACAAAGTTTTCGATTTTAAAATACTTAAGACACATTAAAAATATATTTAAAAAGTCGTTCTATACTCTAAGAGAGTTTATGGGTAAAATTATATGCAATGAAACGTGTCTTTATTGGTGGCGAAGTTAGGACTTAACAGTATTATCTTCCACTTTACCAAAAAGCCACTGGGTACCGGTACTTCTTAAATTTTAATGTAAATTAGTTTGTTGGTTTGTAATGTATTGATTTAAGTTATAATCGGTAGTATAGTATGTACAGTTATTGCATGACAAATCAACTTGTATTTGTAAAGAAACTGACAATATATAAAGATTTTGTTTTGTTCTGATAATTATAAATAGTGAACGATGAGCACTGTATTATACCTTCAACGGCAGAGTAGGACTCCTGCACGTCGACGATGGCGGGAGGTCCTGCATCCCCGACGTCCCTCAGGGGAGTGCAGGGCTTGTCTATGAGACCCTCCAGTTCTTGGATACTGGGGCGTCGCATGTCTGTACTCGGTCGCCTTCGCTGCAGCCACAACACACAATACTCTTAACAACTTCTTCGCACTTAGGCACTAGACTTTCTTTCATAGCAAATAATCAATTTCAAACTAGTAAACCTTTATCTATGTATATTTCCAGAATTGTAAGCTATAAAAATAACTTTAATTTATTGAAATGCATGTTTAAAATAAATCCAATGTTAAAATTGTTTTAAAATCCAAATCTTTAAAAAATGAAAATACATTTAGTTTGAAGTCTGTAGTGAATTTACGGTATATACTTACTGTTGTGAAATAACTAACCTTCCTTCACAAAAACAAGCCTGAATTAAAAAACAACTGAGAGGTATCAGTAATCTAATAGCTTAAACTGGAATTACTATAAAAATGACATGGACAGAGTTAGGTACACAGTTTACATAAGGTAGATCAGTAAGGGCACAACTACTTTACAAGGTACTTAATCATAATCTTAAATGCAATTAAAAGCTGCGGTCAAAGACGTTAAATCCAAAACCATGCATACAAGTACTACGATAAGTATAAGCAAAACCGTGAGTACAAATACTACACCAAACTACAACAAATAGGTAAACCAATAGACGAGAGACACTGTGAACAACACATAGACATAACAAAAGAAATTAAAACGAGGCAGAAAAAAATATAGGTTTTAAGAATAGCAGCTTTTAACTAATAATTTGTAGAAATTGTTTTGTTGATATGATTATTGATGAACTATACTAGATCATATCCTTTTGTTTTGTTGGTGTAACTATACTATGAAAACATAAAACCTATTTAGTATAGAATCTTCAATTGCACATTCTGAATATTACAAACGTTACTTTGTAGTAGTCGCAAAACATCAAAAATATATTTAAATTGATTTTCAAAACGGCTGGAAGCTAGGTAGAACATCTAATGTGAATAGTCCTGGGTTCGAAAACTAAATACTGGCTACCGTTCATCTAGTTTTAAGCTATTTAGTTTTTTAAAGGAAAAACATTTGGAACACAACTGTTTTGTGAGATAAGATTACGGTAGGTACTTGGATACTATATACTGTCTATACGGTCTATACTAGTCTCGTTTATAATAATGGTCGTGTTAAACTATTTCAAACTACCTTCATTTAAATTGTTTTATAACCTGGAATGGTACAATATCACATAAAGGTCAAGTTGAACGAAAACATTTATGTTACCGTTAAATTTGAGTTTCCGTAACCAATCGAAGTGCAGGTAATCTGGCCACGACAGAACGGATGTTGGCCTCTGGTAGAAAATGAAGAAAACGACATAAAAACATTAAAGTCACATATGCTTCTAGGAACTTAACAATTTTCGACTCAGCCTCTATCACATATTTTAACCCCATAGATCTAAAGCATCCTTTGACCGAAATAAACGCATTCATTCAAACCTATTCTTAGGGTACAACAAATGACAAATCATGTCTAATCTACTGTCTACTATAAATTAAGAGAATCTACGTGAAACTATCACCTAGCACGAAACATGAATTGTTCGATCTAAACTCTACTTCTATTCGCTAAACATTGAACATATAAATATGTCTATGTATATTATTTACATTTACCTACATATAGCTGACTCCAACATCTTCTAGAACATTGAAATAACGAATTTTCAGTAATGCCTATCTAACCTGTTTAAGTTTATCCAGGTGATACGTTTCTCCCGGTCGTGATTTTGTCTGCTCGTTGTTAGAGAAAAGAAATAAAACAAAATGGATAAATAAAAATTGCATTAACAAAGGCATAGAAATTAATGGGGGAGTATTTTTAAAAATGTACATAAAATTAAGACAAAAAGCGTTGAAAATCAAGCAAGTCGTCTTTCTTCTTTGGCATTCTTCAAAATCACCAAAAAATAAAAAGGGTTCGAAACAGGAGAGACGGTCGGGTTTAAAAAGTCCAAAAAGGAATAAAATCACAAAAAACAAACTGAGGGATAAACTACAAAGTAGGATTCAAAATACTTTGTGACTGTAAGGTTAGGGAATGCCAAAGAACAAGGTCAGCTTTGTGTCAGGACAACACAAATCTCACCTTCGGATCAAATACTTCACCGGGCCGCAGTTTTCCAACCTGTGGAAGCAAAGTAACAAAGATAAAGCAAGAGGAGAGCACAGGTATGGTGGAGCGGAGCAGTCGACAGGGATACCACATCACTGGACAGTGGACACCACTCGACATCACTGGACATCACTTACAGGCGTGCGTATTATTCGACAACTCCGGTCACATGTTACTCGTCATTATCAATATCATTGTCAATGTTATCAATTAATCAACGGTTGAGTAATTTAAGAAAACTTAGAGTAGTGTAGTTGAGTTGCAGAAGGAAGTAGTCGCGCCTGCGCACACCCTCACCTTCTTTTCCTCCACAACCTCTCCGGGCCGCAGCTTCCTATTTTCCTATAAATATACAAGAGGCAGGAAATGAGTAAGCTTTGTAGTTGCCGGGCCGGTCGTGCCCGCAACCTGCAACTGCAAGCAAATACTTGTGCCTTTCAGTCATGCCTCGCTAACCTCTAGCTATAGCTATCCACTGTCAACTGTCATGCAAGTCTCACCGCTCACGGCCACTGGCCACGAGTCCACGAGTCACCTGACATCACTATCCACTATCCACAGACACTACTCAATACTCATTCTCTACGTCATTCTCTAATCAACTCCTTCCGACTCATCACTGAAGAGTAAAAGTAAAAACTAAGTACTTTTATATACAAAAGACTAAAAGCACAGAATGTGCAAGAAGAATTTGAGTAATGATGATAATCTTGTGTGTCTAGTGTTTCGTTATATGATATTAAAAAATGGTTTGAAAACATAAACAATACAAAATCGACAGTTTCCTACCAACGAACGCAGATAGCTAGTTCTCTTTCGATTGAAAAGCACAAAGCTGTAAAAAATACTTAAAATATACCAAAATACAAAATACTAAAATTACAACTAGCGAAAATACATAGTTAAGCTCAATATGTTGAAATAGAAACCCAAAAATAATCTAAAAAGTATTTTTCAAAAATACTCAAAATATTACAAAAAACTGTGTATTGACTTTATGAAATCCAACTTTACGGATAACATTGATAAACAACAAAATGTCAAGTATTTTATAGTTTGAGCATGTCGTGAAAATAAAAACAATTGCAACAGGTCGATAGATTGTGTGATGTATAAATCAACACAGAGTGTTGTTTATCGTGCAGTATCTGCTCAAAGCTACAGTCTACGTAAGCAAGAGAGCTACGTAGCTTGAGAACTGTAAGCCCGCCAAGGGTGAATACCTCGTCACTGATTATCAAGCTGGGTCTGCGTCCCTTGTTGTCCTCAGGCGGAGGTATGAGCGAGCCTCTGCGACTGGACTGGCCGGAGCCGGGCACCAGCGAGCTCTTCCTGTCAGGTGCTGGTGACTTCTCCTTGATCACTTCGATCTTTGGTGCATCAGGAGCCTTGATTTCAGGCAACTTGCTCTGCAAACCGGAGCACACACATTTTACAAACAAATAACTAGTGATTAAGCTAGTATGAGTCGGCCGTTGCAGAGGGAACACAAGTATAAGGCAACGAGTACACGTGTATAACTGTATTGGGAGGGAGACAAGCTACAAAATTAGAAAATAAACAATTCAACAACTAAACTAGAAGCCTTAACCTAATAACTTAGAAACATACACCGTAGGGGAAATTTGTTGTAACCTTTGAAAATATAGTAATAGCTTTATAGTTTTCTTCACGTTCCTATCAACATAGAAGCACTTAGAGGGTGCAAAATTTAAAAAGCGAGATACTGACTTAAAACTGACATTTAAATATACAAAACTTATTACAAATGAATACTGACTATATTTCCCAAAAAACAGTATACAGTTTTAAATTACAGTTCATTTGATATTAATATTGGATATTTCAACTTCAATTTTAAATAAGTTACTCAAAGTTGAATTCATTCAATGACTCTAAAGAAGACCTTATGATTTTAAGCCTCTAATAAAACATCTTAGATCGCATTTTATCATTAACATTTTCAAAGATCCCGCAACTACTATACTGATAAGCCAATGCATATTGCAATAAGAAAGTAAAATCTGATCTGTAAGAACTCATTGTGTAGACTGAATCTAATTTACATAAGTATCGATAGTGGTAAAACTTTCAAATATTCAAGCTATATGATAAGGAATGAAGAATAGGTTTGTCATTTGGCTCTTTGAATCCCTTTGACTAAGGTCTAAAATTTTCATTTATCTCGGAATTCCATAAAAGATAAACACGTAAATTATCTACCTACTTCATTGAAATTGAGTCTATCAGCTAACGTCAGGAAATAATTTTATGAATCGAAATAAAGAGAATGCATTTTTTCCAAGAAAAGATTTGTTTGCCGCTAGCAACAATATCTGATGATATAAATGATGATTTTATAGAGACGTTTAGTCAAGTGTTGCCACCACACCGCCATTTTATTCTGAGAGATAGACTTGGTTAGCACTTGATTTTACCCATTTCAAAACTATTTCCTGAATTGTGAAGCTATACTGTTGGGACATTCTGTGTAAAATTTAACTGCACTCCAAAAAAATGGGATAAATCAAAACGATATTGACGATTAGTGGCTCCTTGTGGATTGTACATGAAGAGTAATTTTACTGAAACTTAAATTTAACACGATTTATCAATCCTATTGATGCTAATAAATAAGTCTTAAAGTAAAACTGCATAGCAACAGTTTTGGTGATTTTAACATTAGTTTGCTTAAACTGTCCCGAGTACGCTGACATAAAACGGAGTTGGAATATATTTAAAAAAGTAAAATCGTAAAACCAGGGGTATACAAAATCGGAACTTCCAAAAAGTATTTTCAGCACGTCCCCTTCCAACCTAAATTAAAAATAAAAAAGGTGTAAAACCATTCTAGAAAAATATCAAAAAGCAAAAACCTTTCGTCTAAAAGTACAATTGGCTCGCAAAGCGGGACGGACATTTGCGAAAATCTTAAAACTACTAAATGCATCCATTGGCTTACTTCTATGACAGTCACAGAAGCGTATTAGACTAACTACATGTTCTAAAATATACTCGTGATTGCTTATTTGTATTTATGCAAGACCTTTTAGTTTATACCGGTGAATTTCCTTTAACTTCAAAAAATATTGATCAAGTACTTCAGAAAGAACGATCTACGTTTACAAGTTAATGGCAGACTTTAACTATTCAATATGATGAAGTAGTTGAACAAAGAATAAATATAATTAATTATACTCTTTTAAGTGTAATCTTTCCACGATTGACAAGGTACACAAACCGACATAATAAATCCAAAATAACTTTGCACCAAACTCGTCCTACAAGTACCCATTGAAACATCTGCTCACTGAAAAGCCAAAGGAACTGAGTCCTTTACTATCAAAATACTACCAAAAAGCCATTTATAAAACGAGTCTTGGGTGATTTATAAAGTCAACTATAAAAAGAATTATGAACAGAATAGAAAAACACTATGTTTAAATGGTTGACTGTTCTCTTCTTTGGACTTTTGAGATAAAGTTTTTCTGATACACTAGACGATATCCATTCATTTTTAACTACCTCTGTATAAGTGATATTTTATGAAAAACCAGAGCCAACTTGGATGTTTCAAATTCAAACCAATAAAATTTAACTAATTTTTAACGTAGACTGTAAACGATCAAAACCTTAAAAATGTCGTTGCACAAATTTGGACGGGTATTAACAATATTTTATCTTTTAAGTTCAAGTCTAATTGTAACTATTTTAAATTCTACAACATAGGTATACGGGGATAGTTGAAACTGAGCATCGAGGGTTAAAATAGACAGTTGGCTTTAATTGAAACTATTACACATAACTTTAGGTTCCGACGAGCTTTGACGAGATTAGGAATAACAGGAAAACCAAGATTTCAAGCTTAATTAACGTCTAAAATTCTAGTTATATGTTTACGTGATTTATACACAAAATTCCAGCCCGAATTCAAAAATGTGATAATTTATTTCCAAGTATCAAGAGTCAATTAGATTTCGAAAACACTTAAACTTAAATGGAAAAAGTTATATTCGCATTAAATGAAGTTACTTTACTAAACGTTCTTACAAAAGAAAAGACAATTTGAAATGAAACAAACTAAGGACATTCAGACTGAGTTTAAATGTATTGTTGAAATAGTTATACTATAAAAAGTTGCTCAGTTTTACATCACACCGTACTTTTGTAGGTTTCAAAATAGTATATATTCGTTTTAGTTAAGTTTTATAAAAAAAACGGTATCAAGTAAACTACAATATATATTTTAACAGTTACATTTCTACATGTTTTAGATAAGCCCATATCAATTAAATACAGTCTAAACGTTGTACAAACACTTGGCCATGTAACCAAGAAATTATATGCAGCAGCTCCTACAGAACACTGAAAATTGCAATGTTAAATGGGTCGAGGTTGAAATATTATTACGGACGTCTTCCGTCGTTTTTAGTGAACAAGAAGAAGATGACGTTTCCGAATCTAGAATTTGATCCCGTCCTCAGGTGAAAACTAACCTAAAACATTGGCTCTTAGGCTTTCGCGGCCGGTGTCACAACTATAATCTAGTTCTTCCGGTTCACACCGCGTCCAAACTTTGTAATTAGGGTGAGATGTTTCAGCCTCGCTGTGGAGTACGAAATATCTCAACCTAATTACGCAGTTTGCACGCGGTGTAAACCGAAAGAACTAGATTACAGCTAAAACATTGGGTTAAACGCTTTATATCTTTTTCACCTGAAGACTGGATCAGATTTCAGATCATTAAACGTCGTATTATTTTCCACTAAAACACGATTGAAAACGTCCGTAATCAGATTCCAACTTCAGAAATTCTACCAACAAACTTCAAACAAAGAATTATGGGCTGTATGAGACAAAGCTGAACTGGGGTAGCGGTTGAATTAAGTGTACGCTACATCCACACTGCGCAGGCCTGGAGGTGGTGCGGGTGGTCTACAGCGTCAGCGTACGTCAGCACACTACCTACACCATGAGTCTCACCTTGCCTATCGTCTGTAACTCATCTACTGTGTCCTCATCCTCCTCCTCATCCTCATCCTCCTCCGACTCCTCTTCTTCACTACTTGGCACATACGCCATGGGGTCGTAGCGTTGCGTCTAACATAGATCACACTCTCACACATCCGACATTGCACAAGTCAAACGACACATTTTGTCGCTTTTCATTTTTTTTAGTGTTACAGGTCTGATTGAAACTTATGAGACAGGGCGATGATTTACAGGAATATACAGCATTAGGTGGACTTCACTTTTTAGTGTTACAGGTCTGATTGAAACTTATGAGATATGGCGACGATCTACAGGAATATACAGCATTAGGAGGACTTCACTTTTTAGTGTTACAGGTCTGATTGAAACTTATGAGATAGGGCGACGATTTACAGGAATATACAGCATTAGGAGGACTTCACTTTTTAGTGTTACAGGTCTGATTGAAACTTATGAGATAGGGCGACGATTTACAGGAATATACAGCATTAGGAGGACTTCACTTTTTAGTGTTACAGGTCTGATTGAAACTTTTGAGATAGGGTGACGATCTACAGGAATATACAGCATAAAGGAGGACTTTACTTTTTAGTGTTACTTTATGGAGGGTTGTTTAAGGATTATAATTCAATGCTATTTTATGTACGTTTCTGATGACTAGTCATATTCTTGGAAAATACTCAATTTTCAAAATAAATCGAATTTCTGTAAGACGATGAGTTGCCATCAAACACGTATGTAATGAATCCATCTTCACTAGCAAGACCATCATACCGTAAGATTTATGTTAATTTGGAGAATGCTTGTTTAATTTTACTATTAGCTAACAATCGAAAAAGATGTAAACACTATTGTAAGATATTTACACTCTAAAATGGTATAAAAATATAACATATTAAATCAATAAAAGTACAATATTCACATTCTTTTAGGAAACCATTAACAATATTTTAACATAAAATTTAACGATGTCTGTCAGAGAAAATCGTTAAAATACCTTTTATAGTATAAAAGGAGGTAGTCAGTATTTTATTATATATACAGGTTAACGCAGGTTTAACTATTTAAACACTGTTCAACACCAGTATGTTATGAGATCAGTTGTTTATTGTGCCTCTAGCTACAAAACCGGCTACGCAATTAAGTGATTGTTAAGTAACATCTTTACTCAAAATGATTGCGTTGGTTATGTTGTGTTGTTAGGGAGTGAAGTGTTATTTATTTGATTCTACAAGCATACGCATTTAATGTATCAACTGAAACTAAGCAATGTTTATTGTTAACTACCCAATGTGTCAATAGTGTTAGAATTAGTTAAATATCTACATGAGTTACATTTGAGTATTGTTTGTGAGTTTGTATGGGTATTAGAATACAATGAAATGTGTTTGTGGAGGTGGACACTTTTGGTTACAGAATATCCTTTTCGTAATTTGATCTGGATTAAAGGTTTACATACAAATATAATAATTATCAGTTTTCGATTTCAATAATAGTAGGATTTTTAGATGTTTCTTGCTTTTTATGTGCTGTCCTACATTTTTTCAACATCTTAGCTTCTAACTACCCGAAACGTTAGTAGTTTTCTCCGGAAGTGGCTGGAAAAGTCCGTTAATTGCTCTCCACCACTATTATGAACTTTCAAACTAACATCTTAGCTTGGCTGTGCTCAATTGAAAAAAGTATACCTACATAGTTCTGAAAACATAAGTTGAGTTTTTATTTGTAGTAGACAACGATAGCCAAGCCGGCAAAAACGATAATTTATGAAAATATCTTGCCAAGTAAGCTGCAGAGATATATATTTTTGTTTAATTTCTATAACGATTTTAAGGCTAAATTTTATTATTTTTAAATATATATTTTACTGTGCATTAAAAAAAAGTTAATCCTCATTTTGTTCACATAAAAACCAACTTGCTGCGAGAGTTTTGCCCGAAATAATATTTATTTAAATACAGTAACGCGTATTTTAATGAAATTGGACTGTATTTAAATATTTTCAACTATGTATTTAGTTGCAATTTCATTTGCTATATTCCAATTTTACAAGAAAGCCAGTGTTTAATAAATATCGTATTTTGGTTTTTGAGCGTTTGGATTTGAATAGTACGTGAAAATATAAAGCGTGAAAATGGAATCATAAACTCGGTGGTAGAAACGTGCAGTAGTTCTTCGATAGAGGGGTTTCACGGGAAAAGGCCACCACCACGGGTTAGTCAGTCGTAAGTTATGTGGAAGTGCCAATGTGCTGAGAACTGCCAATGTTCGTTCTGTACCTTCGGTGTAGGAAGTGTGGGCTTAGCTGTCTCTGAAGCCGGTTTTGCCGGTGCCGGTTCCGGTTCTGGTTTGGCCGGCTTTTCCGGTTCCTTACGTTTTGCTGGTTCTGAATCGCGTTTCACTGGTTTTTCTGGCTTAGCTGGTTCAGTTTCAAGCTTTGACGGCTCGAGAGGGGCCAAACCATTTTTCATCTACAAGTGGTGTATTCTTAGTTTCATCTTTACGGTACTAATCTGACTTATTAGTAACAGGGCGGTGCAAAAGGAATGGTCAAATTTAAAAAAAGAATATAACACCATTAATATTTCAAATAATCTTTAATGCATCACTGTTATTAAATTCTCTAAGGTACCCAATTCAGACAATATACACGAGTCGAAAAAAGCACACATAATGTACGGAAAATAGCTTAAGATAGATTAGGTCCTCCTCGATCATACGCTGCAGAAGTCTTTCCTAAACACTCTCCATCACTTTCACCACGATTTCTCTTTGAATTGGCGTTATTTCTGCAAAATTGCCTCTTTCAGATCATTTAAGTTTCGGGACTTGTCCTCGTATACTTTTGACTTCAGGCAATCAGTTTAATACCAACAGAGGCAATCCATACAGAAATGATAGCAATTCAAGGAGAAACTGTGGCAAAAGTTATGGAGAAGTTGAGGAAATACTTCTGCAGTGTATGTTCGAGGAAGGACGAATATCTATCTTAAGTTATTTACCATACCTGAACTTGCTATTGACTCATGTATATTTTCTAAAAATGGGTACTTTGGACAATTTAATAACATTGTAGCAATAAAAATTATTTAACAAATTTGATGGGATTACATTTATTTTAAATGTGACTATTCTTTTTGTGCCCCCTTGTACAACTCCGGTATGTAGGTTAACAGATCTAATGTGCACAGCTAGATGTACATCACATTCAACCCAACAGTCAATCACATATGTTTTACAAACGCATCCGTTTGTAAAATACACATACTATAAAGTATAAATAACTGAACTCAATTTGAATATAGTACATATTTTCATGATGAACAGATTATAATTATAATATACTTTAAACACAACAAAAAGAATTAGCCAACTTCATGGCCTATATAAAAATAAATTAATGCATGATTTTAATATGAGTTTTGTAATAATTGGTTTCTAATGGTCATCACTATTATTTAGTACAAATAACAATTACAAAACCTCTGAATGTATGCTTCAAATTACTTTGGTCGTTTTTACTTCATATTGGTATATCTTAGGCGAAATAACACTAAGTTCTAACTTAGTAACTTATCAAATAATTTAAGATAATGTTAAATAAAAGACGATAAAACCATTTACCTCCTGTATCTCTGGGGTCTTCTCCCTTGGCTTCTCCTTGGTGACCTTCAAGCTATCCTAAAAGAATAAGTATAGACCATTGTAATGACATTGCCGTTTAATGAAAAGAGTCAAAACAGCGAGTAGGCATACTATTTCCAGATAAATATAAAAATCATGCTTCCTTTAAATTACATAGGTAATATTAATGAAACTGAATTTCTTTGTTAGTTTCCGCTCTTTTTGTGTTTCAAAATTTAAAACAAATTTTAAATGAAACGCATTTTCGTATGACAATGGCTAAAACATCATTTTAAACGTGTATAAGCGAATAACACAAATGTTAAATGTAAAAATTATTAGCTTTATTTTATAAAAAAATGAATGTATCAATATATATATATATATATTTGATTACATATGTCAAAGCTGTTTACTCTCCAAAGATAGAAATCCAATTAAAACAATACATATTAAAACACTTAAATGAATTAATTTCCACTCATTGGCAATAATTTCGTGTAATATTGATCGTCATCGAGTATTAAAACTTGATCCACATACGCAAATGTCTTATGCTTGCATTTTAAAACTAATACTTAAAATGAAACCATCATAAAGCTACCATAATTGCACTACAATTTAAAAATATCTAGTGCAAAACATACGAATGTAGTGTGTGACTACACAAAGAAAAGGTGTAATTTAATTAAAGATAAGCTATTGGACAACAATACATACACCTGTGCACTGTACAAGGTGTATGTATTGTGAGTGCATCATACATTTTACCTTTGACATTACAAAGCGTTCAATATCTAAAAATATACTTGTAAAGTCTACCAAAAGTAATGCTTTACTGTAAAAATGAGGCCAATTTGTCCAAACCAAGCACCTTGTCTGAAATCTGCGTACACAGGAGAGGGACAAAAATTACGATAGTCAAAAAGCAAAATTCAAAATTCAACTTCTACAAAAGGGTAGGTAAGGTTCAAAAATGTTAAAGAGTTTTTCAAATTATTACCAAGTTGGTGTAAAATACAAAAATAGGTTTCAAAGGATTTATCTACAACACATACAGGAATAGGTACATTTAGTGTGGCAGGACATTTACACCTTTATACTCGAGTATGTGCCAAAGTTAGGCCTACAGTGGTCGACAGCAATGTTGTTAAACTACTTTAGGCATTACTACCAAAGGTACACTGAATCGTGTATCTTTGAGAACAGGATGTCTAGCAAGTGACAAGAGCTTACCATAGAGTTCAATGAAATTAGTCAAAACCGTAGAAATTAAGTATTTGAGGTATGTGCCTCTTGAATATTATTTTGTTTTATTGTATTAGCTGTTTATAACTAATAAAACATATCATTTGAACGTTGCAAAGATGCAGCTATTATAAGAGACAGCATTTTACAGCTGTTAGCGGCGAATTTCCTTTGGAAATACAGCTTTCATTTCTATCGCTAAATAAAACGAAACGTCACAGAACAAAACGGTTTACAGTTTTAGGCTTCCCAACACCTCCCAGATTCAAAAGTCAAAACGTGAAATGTATTAATAAATAAATGTGGGACTTCTCTACAGGTCACATTTTTGTACCACGAAATCAGTCACTCAACCGCATATTTTGTAAATTTCTATGTTAAATTCGTTAGCCAGAAAAATTGGTCCGGAAATTCCACTCTGCCAGACCGTGTTCGTGGCAAAAAGATTTTCAGCCGCCATCTTGATACACGTTTCTACCTTTTTAATCGAAATCGAATCACAAATAAAGTTTTATAGCCTAAATCCCTATTTTTTGGAGGAAAGCCATCCTCCCCACCCAGAAGGGCACTTACGGTAAACTGATTTAACTGGTAACATACTTAATCTGGGTTTAAAAGTATTGTTCCCTAATATTTATTAATATATCAATCTGATATATATTTATCTGGAGATTTACAAAATGGTCATTTGTTCCGAATAAATTTAAAATTGGTCAAACAGTACGACCTGAAAAGGGTCCAAAAAGGGCATGCTTTGTAATGTTCACCCCATTATGAGGAATTCGCTAGGAATCACGGTAGCGACAGATATGTTTTATACAGTGATTGAGTTAGAACTCCTCACACCACATGGTAGGCCTAAGTGTTGCTAGACATCCTGCGCAGGGAGGGTAGATACAACTCAAAGATCCCCTAGAGTCCAAAGATAAGCGCAATCCAGCCTGCAAACGTCTACTCGGGCACGCCCCCACAACTCATCTCATAAACCAACACACACCTTCCGCGACATCTCTTGTTTGATTGACGCCTTTCTTTCAACCTTTTTCTCTTCCTTTTTGGAATTCACTTCCGGTTCTACTTCCTATAAGAACACTTTTAATGAGATTTCGGTGACCAACTAAAAATGAAAAGCTAATGGTGGATTGGCTGTAGTTTCCAGGTGTGTTGTGATTGGGTAAACATCAGGTGCTGTTTTTTTAGTCTAAGTGAAAAAGTAAAAGATCTGAGTGTGGATCTTTGCTGAGTGGTGCAAATCAACACAAAAGAAGACAGTGCGAGGAAATTTCGCTTGTATGAAATTTTATTTTCAACTCGTACTATGATTTATTGCAGTAGCTCAAACGCTAAGATGTAGTGTTGACAAATATCGGTTTAGTAGTCTACTGTATATGTTATCTTGGCCTAACTTGTGTAAATGACAGTTTCCTTCGGCGATATACCAAACCTGAGCGTTGTAAATACACTTAGTGATATTATTTACAAATACAAATACAACATGTAACACTGCAAATAAATAACATGGGAGTACAATAAACGATCATCAAGTACAATAATAAATATACACAAACAAAACACCTTCAAACCATTAGTATCCAGAACATATCTTCAAAATTCAATTTCAAACTTCACCAACGATAATAATTAAAGTATTAGCACTGAAAATAACATTTTGTGACGTAAAGTCACGATAGAGGACAGGCTAAGAAGTTTGAAATCAGCAATTTTACAATAACTACCAATAAAACTTTCAGGATTTCAACCTTTGATTTACTCTTTGACTTTATTTGGAGTATTTTAGAATACTTTACCTTTTCAACGAGTTTGTGACTTAATTAAAACACCCTTTCGGCTTCAATGTTGTATGAACAAATAATTAATTTAAATAAGGTATGAGTAAAGTTTTGCAATAAAGTAAAATTATAAACAAAAATAGTTCATTAAAAATAGAAATAAAAAAAACTTACAAATGATTTTCTGCTGAAAATTTGAAATGAATAAAGAAGCAAAGAAAGTGTAACATAGATAAAAGAAGGAGTAGTGTGAATGTAGTTCATTAGGCGAGATTTCCACTTAACATATCAAAATAACTGTTTTGTCCTTATATTTGAACTTGTAATTTAGAGATGCAAAGTAGTTTTGATGTTGTCACCTGCTTTAAGTAATGTTTAATAAACACTATTGATAATATAGCAGTGGAGTTTCGGCTTAAGCGGCATAATCATGCGTTAAACTTACGGTACAAACCATCGGTACAAGTAATATTTCAGAAAAAATTATTATTTTAAAAAGGAGAAAGTCTAACAATTTGGAATGGTTCAGTTTTGAATTTTACGTGTTTTGATAAATCTTCGCTTCGGTTAAAGCAAGTTTCATTCAACCACTATTAATCAAGCGTTTAAAATATAACATTTAAAATAATATTTAACGTTTAAAGTGAAAACCTTTCCTGTAGAGTGAAGAACAGGAAATATGAGAGAGAAGAAGAACAGAGAAAGAAGAATAGATGTGGAAAAAAGTATGAAAGAAGAGAGTTTATGAGTAAAGTTTGAAAGTTTAAAGAACAGAGAAGTAATAATATTCTAAAGAACAGTTTAAACGGAAGAGAACCTGACCATATTTTCAAAGACCTTCGGGAGACAGAGATGGAAGAATGGTTTCTGTGTTCGTTGCAAACGTGAAACACAACGAATTCCAACTCGAAAGCCTTTAGGACTCCATTCCAAAACTGGTTGCGTCCAAGTCTCACCTTTTTTGTTTTCTTTTCCTCAACCTTTTCAACCTGTACTTTTTTAGTCGGTTTCAATTGAACCTTAAAGAAGGCTTCTCCTCCTACTTTTGGTTTCTTTTCAAGAACTTCTACCTTTTTCACCTTCTGACCAGATTTGTTTAGTTCAACCTTCTCTGACAGTTTCTCCACAACGGTCTCTTCCTTCTTTTGAATCGAAAACTTCCTCCCAGTTCCGTTCGTTTGCTCCATGCTCTTCGTTTCGACTGTCGTCTGTTTTACAGCATACACATTTGAAGAACTAAATTTAGACTAAACCTGAATGTTTAAACATAAAGGATTGTTTAAAGGGACGATTTTAAAGAGACCAGCGCTATGGTCTCAAAAGTACTGCAGGAGTATTGATAAAAACATATTATATTAAGAGGTTTACACTAAAACTTATTAATGAACTCCATATTTAATAGTGCTAGTACATAGAAAATATTGAGCGTTTTAGAAAAGAGTTTCTTATAGTTAATACAAATGTTAACACTCTTTGCGTGTTTCGTTAATTAAAATAACTGTTAACGCATGTAATCTGTACTCTGGATCAAAACCACCTCGTCTCCTCTCAAAGAGTTGTAGAACAAACATAGTCTGGAGTTAGGCTAAGAATAATTCAAATAACCTTTCAATATAGTTTAGAATCTGGATTGATAACTAAATAACATTTATGTATGAAATGCGCAATACTAGAGCCACTTATAAATCTTTTTAAACCAAAAGACGTGATATCGGTACTTAAGACGTACTTTTTTACAATCATTACAAATTACAAGTCAAACTAAAATACAAAATATGAAACGAGGCATTTTCATAGTTTTCTTGGATCAAGGCAGGATTGTTGCTTTACAGCCGATAAACATTTGTATTGATTCAATTAATGTATATTACACAGTAGCCAATAAGATAAAGTTTTAACTACCAACCATTATTGGTTGCCTAGTAAATACTATCCTGGAAAGATTGTTTTGGACTGTTGTCCAAAAGAGTTTACAAACACATGAAAACCTACCTGTTCGTACGTGTATTTTGAGCTAAATGACTCATGTTGTTCGAACCTTTTACTCATTTTAGGCAACTGACAACTACAAGCAAATGCCTATTTTTACGTTCAAAAGACCTCACCTCTTCCTTTTTGGCTTTCACCGATGCTTTCTTTTCTGCTTTTTCCTCCTTCACCTCCTGAAACAGGGACGATCTTTTAAGACCTCAACATTATAGGTAACATATCAACGATTTTAAATTCAGTATTTCAGCTAATTTGAAGGAACGATGGTTTAAAAGAGGATCAGAATCTAAGTAAAGACATTTTAATAAATAATAATAAATTAGATATTCCATTTGATTTGCACCTGTATGGTATTCACATGCTGAATAGTTAGTTTTAAAGAATATAAAAGAGTGTCACAAGCTTAAGGCTTATGCTTATTGGATCAAAATACAGAGAAAATCAAGAATAACATTTTTACGAAAAACGCTTCGTTTACCAGATATCCGCCATTTTGTTTTTTTGACCAATTACTTATCATCTCCCAAGCCACTTATAGGATTTGGCTCAATTTAGTATACATTTACAATAAAATTTACAGTTTATTAACTAATTAAGGTGCAACAACAAAGATACCCTAAAAACACATAAAATAGTCACCATTTTTGAATGTCAAGTTAGACCATTTTGGTAATTTTTTCCATACATGGTATTAACTAGATAAACATTTATGTTAAGTTTGAGCCAAGTCCTATACGTGGCGTGAGGTTCTTGATTTTCTCTTCATTTTGACCCGATAGGTCTAAGCCCAAAGTTTGTGACACCTTTTTATGAACACCCTAAGAATCCTATACGGTTGATTAAAATTTAAGAAATAAAGCATACTTTTGCAAAATAAGAACATTTCCTTGTCAGTATTAGTTACCTTGAGTTCTGGCTTCTTGGGAATGTCGTTCTTCTTAGGTTCTGGCTCAGACTTAGGTTCAGGTTTCTGTGAAGCATGCCACAAAGTCAGGAGAGTTGCAGGGTCACACAACACATCAGGGGAACACATGGCAGTTTTAGATCTCCATGATTTAACTTGGTTTTATTGATTATTGATTTCAAGTCAAGAGCTAAACACACTTCAAGCAACTCCGAGGATTGTGTAAAATCAGTATTGATATACAGGGTGTTTGGAAAGCCCCTTCATTAGTTTGTGATGTGGTAAACAACAAATCAGGAAGGGTGCCCATAAAAGTGCGATTTTACATATTGATTATGTACCCTTCGTTTACAAAATATCCACTATTTCGCCTTTTCACTGATTAGTTTGTAACCCGAATTTTATTTTATTTACATTCTCAAGTTTATGCCATTTTAACAAGTGGTATAAGATGGCCACATACTAGCACAGATACGCTGTTGACATGAAATTACGTTGCATATGAATGTAACAAAAATATCGAGTAACTAACGTTTTTAAAACCCGGCATGATTTTGCATCTAGGTAAGAATCTTACCGAAAAGATCACTAAAACGATCAGGGGTTTCAAACTTTGGTATTATTTAGAACTTTTAGAGGCTTTTAGTTACTGTTTTGAAAAGTATCGCTAAAACGGCATGGTTTAGAACTGGTTGTAAATGAAATATTCTTTGGTAAATTGATTTGCCTATCTATCGGTAGCAAAGCATCAACATTAAAACGAGAAAACAGTTTAAGATTATGGGAGATAAAGTTACTTTGTGAATAAACTAAATTAATGATAATCTAGTAAACGAAAAATATCCGGCTTTCTTAAATTTCCTTTAGTTCTAAAAATATAGAAAATAGTTCTAATATTTCTAGAAAACCACTTCTAAAAATATTGAAGGAGATTATCCAAACACCCTATGTGACAACACAGATGTTGTAGTTATAATGAAAAACAAAAATTAGATCGTTTATGAAAAATATCGTAATTTGTTTAGAAAAATTAAATCATAAAACCATCTAAAACTGCTTGGTGAAGTTCTGACTGTTGAGATATCAGCTCATTGATACAACAGTACATCGGAATGCTACCTTACATTCTAGGCCTCCCTTATCATACGCTCATTAGACCATCTTCTAAGTTGTCAAACGCCCATGCTAACATGTTGCATCTTCAGTCTTAGCTATGTAGTCTGTGAGGATGGAAGACCTCACTATTGGCGAAACGATTGATAATTTAGAAGTCTGCAGACGCGGTATGATAGCGGAAGCCTAGAATGTAGTGATGACTCCGGCCGCTCAGGTCTACGCAACAAGAGTGCGCAGTAGTGGCCGTGACCTTAAATTTCCTCCCATAAGAGGAATGTAAAAACATTTATTTTCTTGAGGCACCTCATGTCTACAGTTGTCATCGGATCTTTAAACTTTGTTTTAAAGATCATTTAATGCTTTAGTGACTCCACTGAGCAGAGTTTCTTTTTTCTAATTTGTAAGACCAAGACATAAATCTAAAAATTGAGGGAAATCAGTATATGGATTTCTAGTTTTTAATAGTAAACTAATCAAATTTCTAAAAGATTGGTCAGCGGAGTAACTGCAGTACATTGTCATCTTTCAAATAAAACCTTTTTCAAAAACCTTGTATGAAAATTGTAGGCGTGAGATGTCTCAAGAAAATGCTAGTTTTTACATGGCTCTTAAGGGAAAAAAACAAAATGGCCGACAGGTACTGTGCACTCTTAAGATTGTAATGTTGCCTTTGTTGGTAGCCTGTTAGCCCAAAAAATGTAGATTCTTCGCATTGGTGGCACGAATAATTTACATTATACATCATATCTAGGGTGCTAAACGAGGCAATTTTGTTCAAAGTAGAGCTTGAAATCGGAACATATACTGGATGTAGTTGTACATTGTAACTCAATAAATAAAAAGGCATCATATTGTTTTTTTAGGTTATACCTGATGTATTTATACGCTCAGGGCTAAACACCCAGTGATATTTTGTAACATTTTGAGTATAGGATGGAGCCCATGTGGATTGTCATCATGAGCTACATGTGTATATTTTTAATCCCAAAACAGTTCCATTTTAAGTTTGCAATAGAGACAGCTAAGAATAATACGTTTTGATTACTGAGGCATTCTTAGTTGTATCAAACATGTCATATTTATAAGTAAATTTCCATTGGGTCCAGATTATTTATGTTTTACAAGTTGACAGGGAACTGTAAAATGTCAGTTAAAGTGTGAGTCCACTGTCTAGAAAAGTGTTTTATCCTATCATTAATGTTACATTAATGAACTAATCGAACGGGAACATTGTTAGATATAAATAAAGTGCAGGGTAGCTAGTAGGTATTCTAGTAACTGAAATACAAAGTCTGCATTGTTAGGTTCATCCATATGTTGTACACACTATAAAACACGTAAGGGAGCGAGTATGTCTACCTTTTCGTTATATTTTTGAGCTTACATATTAACGTAAAAACTAATATGGTGTTTAACATTATACTAGGAAAAAGACGCTCATTAAGAAGGAACGAAAATACGTTGCTACTATAAGTTTTGGATAATGGTTATTTTTACAATTATACAAGAGCGGATCTACTTTTTACTAGGAGAGGTCTATGCACTGAACCGGTTTCATGCAAAAGGGTTTCAATGGTTGAAATTGTGCCACGCTTTGCTTACAGTATAACAAATATCCGACAAGTCAGTTTGGTCTTCCAGTTCTCTTTTCTCCAAGTCCTCAGACTTGCCAACTCCATTCTTTGAAAATACAAAGTAGTTAAAATGTTACCCGACCATCAAGCCATATGCATTACAAAATAATCCAATGGATTACAACTACTAAATTAGGTTGTATTTTATGTTATTAAACTTGTTCCATCCTGCAAGTACGACTCAAGTATTATGTTGGGCGTTTCAATGCTGCAGCCAAGATATTTAAGTAAACTTCAGTTTTAGCTGTACTAGGTTAATCACGTTTTAAATTGCAATAGATTTCATTGAGCTATTTGCCAGAGTAAAATGTTTTCACCGATCATCTCTAACTTGCTCTAGAAAACATGTGAAGTTACCTGTTCTCCTATCTCATGTGTACTTCTTCCATTAGTGTCTTCATTATGTAGCCTACCTTCATCATACTCTACCTCGGCTCATTACAGTATTGGGTATATTTATAATGTGTTCCAATTTTCACTTTGGGTTTGTAGATTTCTAATTGTAAAAGACCCCCAGAAGTTCATAAACTTAACGATCAGCTTAGGCCTGTATCAGTTTTTGTGTCTCACCGCGTATGGATTTTTCAATTTAGTAATTTTAACTTCTTTGTTAGGGAAACTTGATTCTTTCATCAAAACTCTATTGGCTGATTCACGGCTGTGATTGGTCGTCCGCTGCTCCGAGCCAGCAAATGGCGTCGTCTGGCTGCTGGTCAGGCAGTCAGTGGGTGTGCAGCTGTCACTGGCCGTGGACGTGGTTGATTTCTATATTTGTGTTTTTTATTTCGTAAAGTGTTTGCACATATTGTACTGTTTTCTAGGCTAACTGTTATAAAATTTAATATGTTTAGGAAACAAAATTGAGGTTATTTGATGGTGTGTGGCTGATCAGCTTACGCTTATTACTTTTAGGCTATTTCATTTCCTAATGTTTTGTGTTATGCTTTAGGTTACTTTTCACCTGAAGACGGGGTAAGTTTCCAGATCTCGAAACGTCGTGTACTTTTTGTTCACACAAAAACGATTGAAAACGTCCGTAATAGTATTTTAGCCTCAGTAACAATACCGTTTTGCTGAAAAAAAAACAAAATACTGTACCTTTATTGAAGGTCGGCGCTGGATTTCCCCTGGCTTTGCGGGTTCTAGCTTCCCATCCTCCTGCATTCACACACAAACAAACATGCAACACATTGTCCATTAGTGTCTTGTACATCACAACACATTTGTGAGAACATGAACATTAAACATTGATAACAAATACTAAGACTACGTCATATGTTGCGTAGTTGTTACGTTCTACAACTAAATAGGTCCTGTCTCATTCAAGGACTTAAGTCATGATTAACTGTTGAGAATGCATTTTGCCGGCGATTTTACATTAAAATATAAATCGATGGACTTTCCTACCGGTTACTGTGTGTAAAAACTACACAAAGATTCGAGAGATATGAAAACTCTTCTCATTATCAAGTGAACACTAACCTAAATCATATTATTATCCTAAAACCTAGTACACTGTAATACTGCAAAACAAAGAAAGACACAATTATTTTTTTTGTTTCTATAGGATAATGTACTATTCTTTACCATTATAATGTGATTTAGGCTAAGTTTCACTTGATAGCGAGAGGAGTTGTCATACCTTTCGAAACGTTGTGTAGGTTTCAAACACAATAAAAAGTCCATAGACTGTGTTAAGTCATATAATTGCGTAAAGAGTAAGGATGGTGATAAGTCAGTTCAAAGACAACTATTTCATTTTTAACCTCACTGTACGGTTTTAATTACTTGATTATGTAAATGTGTGTACTGTACCAAAAACAATAAAGTAGTATTTGTTATAAATAATGAAATAGCAAGTTATAATTTTCAGTAAAAAAACACCAAGCCGTTTTAGCGTTTTCAGACACACTAATTTCAATATTGGTGATGTATTGAGCTAAGATTTATCTATATATTATTTAATTTATTGGGATCAAATACGGAACTAATATATTTTGCTTTAGTTTATCACCACATTATTTAAGTTCAAGATTGGATCGTTCTAATAGAAATAGTCCATTATTTAAAGTATGTATACATGATGACGATAACTACTTCTGTAAAACCGCTAAAACATTCATACCATGATTCCTAGGATATTGCTATGATCAAAATTATCAACATCGATCACAGTTTTATTTGAATGTTTTGGTGAAAGTTTTACAACAGTTAGTTTTACAATGCCAAATGATTTCATGTACATCTTTAAATATTGATTGTAAATAGTTCAAACACCAAAGTTTGCAATGAAAGTACTTGTTTTGACACTATACATTTGTCATTGTCAAAGTATTTTTGTGGCATTGTGAACAGTGTTACTTGTACCTTGATCGAAGGCTTTCTTTGAATCTCTGCAGGCTTTGGAGGCTCAAGTTTGTCTTCCTGCAGTCACATAGAAACACACAGTGTTATTAACATACACGATGCAACATAACACAGCCCTGGATCTACCAGAGAGGTATTTTCAATTAGTGTATGGATCCATCTCCATACGAACACTGGTTAGTTACGTTTAAAAAAGGGTGTTCTCAATAAGTGTATGATTCTTTTAAGAACATTGGTTAGTTACGCTTCAAAACAAATCACCAGGGCAACAAACACCTATGCACCTTTTATATGGTTGGAGTAGAGTTGATTAAGTGTTTTTCGTCCACCTAATCGTCCATTTATTCAGAAACGTACCACAAGTACACTTACTTACACTTTTGTGATGTACTTAGTACTCAATAATACCAAAATTCTTTGGGTATCGGCTTTGTTTTGCATCGATAGCAACAAATATTAAATTTATACAGAATTATGATTATTAAATGCCTAATGACTAATATTGTTTGTACGTAGTTTTTCCAACCTCAGCCGAATGATAAAGTCTAGTGTTCTTCTAGTGTTCTTGGCGTACCCTTATAGTGTGTGTGTACAGGTATGTGACCCTTTTGTTAACTGTGATTTCCAACAATAATTGTTACCTAACAAATAACGTTTTCCACTGAGATCGACATGATACAACATGGAAAACTACTTTTATTCCCATGGAGTTTAAAGTGGAAATACAGGAAATCAAAAGTGCCTATGGACACCCGACGCAAGGTAAGTGTTAAGAAAAAATTATGTAAATAGGTATATACCTTAATAGAAGGTTTCCTTCGAGAATCCTCTGGCTTTGGTGGCTCAACTTTCCTCGTCCTGCACGGACACAAATGCAACCATGTCCCGTAAGATTGATAGTTGTTAGTGACAACAAAATATTAGGTATAACATTTCACACACTAAAGGAGCACCATGCCACAAGTCATCGTGGACGCTTTTGATAGCATTGCTATCTGGTGAGTGAACTTTGTAGACGTGTCGGCTATTTCATATTTCTAGATGTAAATGTTGATATTTATTTCAAAGGATATATTTTATGTCATGGAACGAAAAGCACCATACTATCTTGAATAAATAAAAGTGGAAAACACATAACAGGCTTTCAAGCACTTAGTAAATGACGAAATAAATTACCTAGTACTGAAACCTACTTTTTCCCTCATAAAAAATCAAGTTGCGTCTGTAAATTATTCTCTAGATTAAGTATACAAGTACACGTTAAAGTGTAATCTGTGGTGTAAAATACCTTGATAGATGGCTTTCTTGCTATTTCGACTGGTTTTGGTGGTTCTAGTTTGTTCTCCTCCTAGGTACAAAAGGTGGTAGTTATATAAATTGTGTTGAATGAAATTATAATTTGTACTGTGATATAATAGAATTTGTAAATATGACACTTTTAAGTGCTAGCAGTCGGCTCTACCATACAGAATGTTAAGAAACCCCTCTTCAAAAAATTAAGAGGTGATTAATTAGGCAAACCATACGACCTTTCATAAATATAGGTCCCGAATTCCTCTGTTTCCATACATTCGATACCACTTGATGAATTTCATTTAAGACTCGGTATACTTTTTATTAAATAAGAATATTTCTAAAATACATGAGTATGAAATAATGTACGATTCCAATGACGGTAGTTTATTGACCGTTTTACTAGTAAATCAAGTAACTACCGTTATGTTAAAAAACTATTTGAATAACATTTTTGTGTATATAAGCTTTTTTCAATACAATAATATTTAAAATCAATTGAGAGAAAAGTGAATGACCAAGGAAAATTAAGATTAGTAGCTTTATTTTATGTAACATTTGTGTAGAAAGACAACTGCACGCTTGATCGTGTTTTGTTCGAGTGAACTGTATAAACAAGGTGTTCATGAAAGGGTGTCACAAACCTTGGGGTTGGGTTCGTTGGGTCACAATAATGGAAATCAAGGTTTGAAGGAAATAAAATATTTACCAGAAATACGCTTCATTCACCAGATATCCGCAATTTTTCCCCTAGTATCTCTCGCACCGCTTATCGGATTTGACTCAAACTTTTTTAAATTTGTATCTAAGCAAGACAATTTATGGAAAAATTCTCAGCATGATATGACTTACTATTTTGAAATGGTGGCTATTTTATGTTTTTAGGGAATTTTTGGCGTTACACATTAATAAGCTAAAAAATTGTGAGTAATTATCGGTGAGTTTTACGCTAACGTGTAAAGAATAACGTTTTGAAGAAAAGTGTATTACCTGTCTATTGACTCCAAGTTCATAGAAATCAATCGAGAGTCAACTAAGTTACAGTGAAAATCGTAGCAAAAAGCAACGCAATAAGGTGGAAAGTTGCCCGTTTTCAACCAGACTTTCCCCTGAAGCTGTGTTATTTATCAAATCTTTTTTCTGACCTTGGTGTCAATAGCCAGGTAATAAAACTTTCTAGAAAACATTATTCCTTACACGGATAATTAAGGTGTAACGCCCTAAATGCCATAAAATCGCCACCAAAATGATAAGTTAGATCTCGTTGGTAATCTTTCCAAAAGTTGTCTCACTTAGATACAAATTCATATTTGGTTTGAGCCAATAAATGGTGTGGGAGATAATAAATAAATTAAATAAATCAAAATGGCAAATATCTGGTAAACGAAGTGTTTTTAGAAACGATTTCGTTCATGATTTTCTTTTTATTTCAACCTAATAAACCCAACCCCAAAGTTTGTGATACTCTTTTATGAACACTATGTCGTTCAACATTTTACGTTTTAAGTCCTATAGTAACGGTTTGAGTAAAACGTCCAAACAAATAATTACCTTTATGGACGATTTCCTCTTGGTTTCTTCAGGTTTAGGAGGCTCCAACTTTGACTCTTCCTTTAAAACCACATAACACACAAGTGAAAACAACATATACATGCTGAAGAAATCTGTCTTAAAAGGATGCCATCTCCAATAATTTTATTTGTTGTAATTTGCGGAGACGATCAGATTAAACGAATAAGTGAAAACGAACAAATTTCCTCCGCATAGAATGGTGAGCGTTGCGTTAACGTTGAATTTAAATGTAAAGGTTTTTAAGAAAACGCTTGTTTTAAATGTCACTTTATATTTCCTATATACTTAAAGCAATTGTCTTCATTATTTGTTAGATATTTAAAAATCAAGCTTGTTTCATCAATATGTAACCTTATGTCAAGTTTATTTTTAACTATGAACCTTTTTGCACTTAAAGTTTACTTTAAAACAGCATTAAACTTTAAAAAAGAGAAGTGTTGCCATGACTTTAAATAAAAAATGTGAATAATTAGCTGCTATAAAATCAAAGCAATTAGTTAATATGTTTGGTTACTCTAAGTTTGGTTTTGAATTTTTACATCAGATAACATCACACCTTCTTTGAGAGAAAACTTTTGTACAGTGTATAATAGCTAGCCAGCATTAGCTTCTTTGTATGGTGTATTTTATACATGAGTAATTCAAATTAGTATATGTGAAAATATGTTTTGAAAAACTGTTAAGTCTAATACAAATTTATCATTAGTGGCAAAAATCAAATTAGTACACTGGACAACTAAGAAATCCTGTCATGCGTAATTGTTGTGTTGTTGGTTAAATAATCATTAGTTTAGCGTCTAAATAAACTGGAAGATTTACACGTTCAATTGCGGTAGTTAGTATGATTGGTATCAAGATTTTATACTATAAAAACACTAGATAATCATTAATCATGTTTGAAAAATGCCATTAGTTAAGAGCGTATTAAGGTCGAGTGTTCTTTGCTTTAGATACATTTGGTTAATACTAGCACTACGGAGTGTTTAAACCACTTTTAAAATAGTCGTACGGAATTAAAAGGCAATCGTTACCTTGACGGAAGGTTTTCGCTTAATTTCCTCGGGCTTTGGTGCCTCCAACTTTGACCCTTCCTTTAAACCACACAACAAACATATAAAAGCAACATGAACATGCCATAGTCATCGGTCTTAAACAATTTTGGATATTTTAACCCTTAGCATTATGTTAGTTAAAGCTTTTTGAATAGTGTAGAGTAAACCATTTTCTCGATAATCAAAATTAAACCTTAAGGTGTCACTGTCAAATATTTTAATAGTAATATACAGGTGTCACAAAAATGTGTAGCGCGCTATGCAGAACTGGATTTTACATACCAAAGTAAGTAGAAAATGTCCAGTAACATTTTTTGGATTTTGGCTTAGTTTAGCCGTAATCAACCATTTTGTAAATGTTTGAAAATAATTAATAATTATGATTGTTTTCTTAACAATATTTTCCATAATAATTGTTATCTAATTCATCAAATTACAAAATAGCGGTCATTTAAAAATGTCAATGCCAAATGAAATCAAGTTGGAATTATACTTTAAAATTTTTAAATGGTCGGCATTTTGAAATGTGATAAGTTAGGTAAAATTGTTTTTAAAATTAAGAAAACAATGAAATTCTATGCCAAGTTTCACAAAAATATCTCAAAGGGTTTTGAATTATTAATTATTTTCAAAGATTTACAAAGTGGTGTATTACGGCTAAACTAAGCCGAAATAAAAAAGTGTTACTGGACATTTTCGACCTTCTTTTGTATGTAGAATCCGGTTTTGCATAGTGCGCTACACATTTTTGTGACATCCTGTATACATGGCGTTGGTTTGTTCAGCATAAAAATGAGACAAAACAAAAGTATTACGTGATCACATGTAACGAAACAAAGATAGAAGATAATAATATTTTGCATTGTCTTCATTGTTGAAATGTCACGTGCATTTCCACTATAATGAAATCTACTACGTTTAACAAAACGAAAAGTTAAATGAGAGCTTTACCTTTATTGAAGGTTTCCTCTTGACATCTTCTGGCTTGGGAGGCTCCAACTTCGTCTCTTCCTTCAAATCACATAGTACACAAATGAAAACAACATGAACATGCAATATCAGTCTTAAAAGATTTTCAAACATATATGTTGGTCAAACTAGAGGATCAAAAGTCTCATTATAATCCTCGATTAGATATGTAAATAATGTTTCATTGTAAAGTGATATTAGGACTGCTTGTGTGTTCAATAATTAATTTGTATTTTTGTTCCTTTTGTGGCAAAGTATTTTTGTATTTAAGTTATACAGTGTGCAACCTTTACCTTTGTTGAAGTATTTTGCTTGATTTCTTCAGGTCTTTTTGATTCCGACTTTGACTCTTCCTTTAAATCACATGAAAAACAAATGAAAGCAACACAAACATGCCATAGCCATCTGTTGTGAAAGATCTGACTAATTATCAGTATTCCTGTAATGTTTTTACGTGTATAGTTACTAATGACGTGTGAATGAAAACTGATACGATTACATATGAAAATCTGATACACGAAAATAGTAAGAATAAAAAGCATGTATATTAGATTTATTTGATAAAAGCTAGGTGCAATACCGTCCTAACTTAACTTGGCTACGAAGAAATGTCATTAAATATTAAGAACAGTTAGTGTATGCTCATTGTACATAAACTGTGAAACTGGTAACTATTATAGTTCAAATACAATGCGATTGATAAAATAATACACTGCAGCTAAACTGCTGGTAAAAAGGAACTGCTAAATGAGAATGTTAGAACCTTTTTTAGCACGGGTTTTCTTAGTGTAGTGATGAGTAATTTGTTGAAGTTTGAAATGTCAGGCTAACCATTAATGTCAGTACGCCAAAACCCACGAGCATACACATTAATACTGCATTATCATTACGTAATGTATCCATCTCAATAATACACATTTCTATGTTCTATTGTTTAAGCTCAATTTTCGTCTGTAGTTAAAAGGACGAATAGAATTACTACCTTTATAGAAGACTTTCTCTTGGCCTCTGCAGACTTTGGTGGCTCCAACTTTGACTCTTCCTTTAAATGACACAACGCACGAATGAAAGCAACACGAATATGCTAAAGCTATCTGTCTTGAAAGATGCTAGTTCTATTCTATAATTTATGGTTAAACATCACTTAAATAAGACTCGATATAATAAGCGCGAACTGTAGTCTTAAATGTAAGATGGGGATAGTGCACAAGAAAAGAGAAAAAATAAAGAGATGAAACAAAAAGATGAATAAAATTAAAACATTATTTTGAAATTTAGTTACAGGTACGCTTGTATCGAGTGACCACGGGTTTCTAGTCGTGTTATATTTGTCAAAAGTTATATGGGTTGCTCAAAATTTGGTATTATTTCTCATATTTTACACCTCTAGAAATATCGAAAAAAATAACGAAGTTTTGCTATTTTGTACATGTTACTATTACACTTATTAGTATATTTTTGTTATCCTTTTCAACATGTCAAAAAGACGGGCCACTGAAGGAAGTCATTGTTAATTTAATGTAAACGTACCCTGAATAATATATAGTTTTAAAAGGCTTAGTTAATAGATCACAAAGCGTCAACCTTTTTGGAAAAATGGCTGTTTTAACTTTAAGAGTTTCTAACTTCCCATGGCTGTCATTTTAGTTAGAGTAAACCCGTTAAGGAAAATAAATGTTGTTCTGCTAATCAAACCGCTTAACATAATACGCAACCTGACCTGACGCTCAAAAGGTATTTTCAAAATACGGAGTAGAGCCCGAATAGGCTTTTTGAACAGACTTGGGTTGAATGGTACGCTAGATAAAAGCTTAGGAAAATAACAATCATTCGAACTGTAGATCAATAGGTTTACTGTTACTGAAGTGGCAGCCAAAGAATAAATAGACACTCTCAAATATTAAACAATACTAAAATTTCACCCGGAGTCAAAACTTTTAAACAAAATGAAAATCTGCGTTAAATTCCAATAGCGAAGAATTTTAAAATAAAGTATCACTCGTTACAGGCTTACCTCTAAATCAAATGACTTCCTTCAGCGCCCGTAGTCAAGTTGAAAATTACAAAAAACCAACAAGCGTAATAGTAATGTACATAACTGTGAAATTTCGTTAAAACCTTCTCAATGTTTCTGAAGATATATTCCAGTCTATTGCCTAACCCAGTGTGAATTGCTTCTAGCACAATGCCATGTGTGGGGTAGTATTTGTTGTGTGCAGATCGTATGGTAAGGAATTCCTAACAATTAGTCATGGTTCTACCCTCCTGATTTGGCTTTAAAATTTGGCAAGCTTCTTAAATGACGCCCTCTTCGATAGAAAATGACTAACCACGACGAAAATCAGCCAACTGCAATTATTTACTTGCTAATTGAACATTTCAAGCTAACGATCTACGAAAGATACATTTATTGGCAGACTGCATATTCAATTTGTAAAACAAAGACTAAAATAGTATTACTACTCATACATAAAGTTCTTTTTAAAGTTGTAAACTTCGGGATAATTTTTTGGCCGCCACTTTAAAACGACTTAATAGATTTTCATAATTTTAGTTTATTGATTTATTGAATGACCTTTACTAATTGTATGGACATATTTTTTGAAATTTCATTGACATTGGATGAAGTGTACCGTTTTTAGATAACTAAACCAGCTTTTGTAACCGATTTTCTTCGATATGATTTTGCTGGCTTATGAACGTGACCGAGACTTTTACAACAGAAATATTTGAACCAAATTCTATGACAATTGGGCAAAATACGACTTGTAGAGAGCTTACACATATATACATGTGTATATAAAATTTTGAAAAATGCTCAACATGTGTTCTAAGGGACAAGACTGGTACTTTATGGTACGAAATATGGTAAAATAAGTTTGCAAACAACAAAAGTACTCACACAAGAATATAGTGGTGCTATTAATATAATAATAACTAACTTATTTTTTAGATTACATCTCACTCCTTGACGTTATTTCGTACCCTTGGATTATTGGTATAATTTGGTTTAAATTTGTTTAACAAAGAGATTGCTTCAGAATGGCAATACAAGCGTGGAAGCGCCTGCAAGGAGTGATAGGTAAGCCCCGCAGTACACGCGTGTAACTATTTCACCGCACAACGCCGTAGTTAAATCTGCCAAATCTCAGTTTCACATGATAATTCTCGTGACGGCGTAACAAACCAATATAGTGTAATTTATCCATCAGTTACAGTGTGAATTAATTAATTCCATTAAGTTTACATTATTCATAAATGGTAATTGTATTATAAATGTATTATCTTGTATTATTATCTATGTATTGTAAATGTATTATAAATGTATTATCTTATTTTGACATCGAGTTATATTTAAGCTAAAGTCAAAACTAACGACTTCAGATCATTCCTACTGTTTTAAAATACAGTTATTATTCTCAACAAAGTTTAAACCCTCATCTTTATTTACGGATGATAAAAATTAAACTAGTTGACTTATCCAGAAGGATTAGGGGTTCCACGTAAGCATTGTGCGTCACAGTGGGGAGTAGTCCCACGTCATCAGTGACGACTATGTCCGGTTCACCGCAAATATAGTTTCTACATTCTAAGAGTGCGCAGTAGTGGCTGTGACCTTGAATTTCGTCTCATAAGAACAATGTAAAACCGTGTATTTTCTTGGGACACCTCACGCCTTCAGTTTAGATCGGATTATTTAGAAATAAACTTTGTTTTAAAGTGCATTAAATGATTTAGTGACTCCGCTGAGCCGCACTTCCATTTTTCATTTACCAGACCGTGACATAATCCAAAAACTTCAGACACTTTGTATTTGAATTTCTTGTGTTTACATACTAAACTAATAAATTTGTCAAACAAGTTGTAAGCAATATCACTGCAGTACATTGTCATCAGTACACCTTCATGGTACCATGCTGACAGCATGAATATACCACTTTTGAAAAGAAAATCCGCTAATAACATAGAAAACAAAACTGTTTCAGCAGATACTACCGTTCTGCAAGTTTCACAAATTCTTTTATCATGTCAAAGAGTCCCTCAAATGATATGTGTCAACTACGTCTCAGACTTTTACGATGTTATACCAGTTGCTAAGTTAAAATATTCAAACATCAAAACTTATTAACCAGCTAGTGCCACTGTTGTGTTACAACTCTCGACTGAGGTGTTTTTAGTGAATAGATTTTCTGTAGTAGTGCGATATTTGGTCAACAAGCTTTATTTTATATATTTCAATTTAGTGAATGTTGTTCAAATTTCTTGATTAATAAATATTTAAAAACAAGTTGTTACCTTTATCGAAGGTTTTCGCTTGACCTCTTCGGGCTTGGGAGGCTCCAACTTTGAGTCTTCCTTTAAATCATATAACACACAAATGTAAACGACATACTCATGCTGTAGCTATCCGTCGCAAAGGACGCTAGACTTACACTGTTGTCCCTCATCGACTTAGGGCCGGTTTCCCCAACGTCAGTTAACTGAGATCGACAGTTTAAGCCACGGTTTAACTTAAGGAGGTGTTTCCCCAAAGGTTATACCGTCAATTTGGCCGGAACACTAACTAATTAACTGCCCCATGCAGGGGGTTTAAGCCGCTGATATAACTTTATAATTTGATCGAGCCTTGTCACCTGCGGATACATGCCTCCAGCCCTTTTGATCGACGTAGGGGGAGCTTAGTGGAATGCACAGTCCTCCGTTAGCAAAATCTATAAGCAAGTTATAAGCAAAATCTACAAGATGCCTAAGCTCGTTTGTGTCCACGTTTCATATGAGTGCAGATGAGTGGATTGGAATAGGATAGACATTACAATTAAACAAAATAGATCTACAGTATCTTCTTCACATTGGGGAGTCAGTAAACATAACTTCAACTCTGATCGTTTTTTCTTGTTTCTACCGAAATCAAACAGGTTAGCCAACTCATTGATGCGAGGTTTAATCTATACTGTGCCTGCCAAAAGTTGGGGAAACACCTTGGAGTTTAAGCTGGAGGAATAAATTTGTGCTCGGCACAAAATTAACCAGTGCAACGTGAATTTGGGGAAACCGGCCTTTAATGATACCAACTAAACAGGTAGAATAGTTAACCTATACGTGTAAATGTGATTTACTAGGTAAAACTCAATTAATACAGGTCGTCATTGTTGACGGTGAAATGTTGTTGCCTTGTTTTTTATGAGACTTAATTTTAGTGTTGCCTTAATCATAAGCAACGATCAATGACTGTTACATATTTTTCTGTCGTGTTGTGAATTCTCTTACCACTTGTACCTTTGTACACTTACTACTTCATAAAAAACAAAACCTCAAACCACAATAAAAGTTACTCTGTTAAGTAAATAGGTTTCAAATACTATATGAAGTGTTTAGCAATCCTAGCAGTTGGTCGGTGATGTTGGCTTCTATGCCTGGCATTCTACTCGAATCACGCCCTCTTCGGGAGAAATGACTCACCCCATAGTTAGCCAACAGCAATTAATTTGGATGCGATACTTGATAAAGGATCGTATCAAGATAACGATGTCTATTTAAGTGGTTGGCTACTTGTTTAGTCAGTTTGAAATCCGAAAGGCGAACAAAGCGATTTGCAAAACGGTCATGAGCATGAAAGCCAAATTCCGTCATTTTTGTTAATATGTAACAATATCCAATGAGACTTTTGAAACCAATGTTAAAATATACTATTTTTACTCGTAGGGTGCATATTCATAACGCATTTCGTCTTGTCGATTGGTGGGAAGGGTTCAACTTTCGTGCAAAACTTTTGCAGCATCAGATTAAAAAAGGCTAAAAGTTGAAGGAAAATCTATTCAAAACTCTTCATCTCAAATGTATAGTTTTGGCCATACGTACAGGCTAACTCTCACACGTTAAATTGGTGTTTATAAAAAAGGTTTTGTACATAAACAAAACTCAGATAACTATTATTGTTTTAACCAAGCCAGTCCCCAAAACCTAAGAAGCACCCTAAATTGATACCATTATTTAAATATACCTACTTTTTATTGTTTAGGTAATAACTAGTTTACCTCAATTAAAGGTTGTACTGTGGTTGTGTTGTTGTCTCCGTGTTGTGTTGACTCCAAAATTACGTCTTCCTTCAAATAACACAACACACAAAAAGAAGCAAACATAAGCATTAAGCGCACGTACACATAAGCATGTTTTAAACATTAATGTTAGTTGAGCCATTGAAAAAAACTTGAATATTTATTTTTGTTTTTATCTGTTTGTCTGAATAGTTCAGTTTTAGTAGTTTAAGTTCAAGTAATTTTTTTCACTCAAATTCAATAAAATAAGTAAAACAATAAAATGTAAAAAGTTGAAATAAGTAAAGTAGTTGAAAATAGTTAGAAAGTTAGTTGAAAGTAGTTAAGTTGAAATAGTTTTATGTTTAACAAATTCAGTGTATGCAGTTAGTTTAGTTCTTAAATTCATCTATTTCGAAAACATTAAAAGTTTTTGATGGAATATAATCATATGGGCATAACAGAAAATAATAATTATTCTTACCTTTCGGTTTTGGCCTGCAGATCCCATTTTGGCTATGCAGTTGTTTAATTCAGATGCACCTTCGTAGCAGTTGTGCTACATCATCAGTGAAAGTCTATTTGCATAACAAAACAAAAACTTATATACAGTGTGAGTTTTAAATTCCCCCCTTAACCTTTAAAAAAGGGTCAAATTTTAACACCCTTAAAGGAATGTTTTTATAAGATTCTGAAGTTTGTTTCGACGTACTTTGCGTCACCCACCCCACCCAAAAACTGGAGGGAAGGGCCCCCAAAGTTTTTAACACAAACCCTCCCTTTATAGCACCTCAAGAGGGATTTTAATACAAATTCAATGAAGCAAAGAAAAGCTTTTTATCTTGATTGGTTAATTTGTAATACCTATTTAAATATTGCAAGAAATAAGCTTGAAAATGCAACATTTCACTTACTAATTTTTAAATGACAGATTGTTCTTGAAAATATTTTGAGGGAAACATCACAACCCTATAACATAATCCCATAGAGTATTTTCTAAAAAATATGGCATACACATTTTAGTTTGTGTAGCATTTCAAACCTGATTTCTTGTAATATTGAAATGGGTACAGTATTATAAAAAACGAGTCGAGATAAAAATATTTCTTTGCGTCGTTGTATTTGTATTAAAATCCCCTTTCTTTTGAGGTGCCACAAAGGGGGAGGGTTTGGGTTTAAACATTTTGGAGGTCCTTCCCCCCGTTCTTTTTTAGAGCAAAGTACGTCACAACTAACTTTATAGTCCTATAAAACTATTTCTTAAAGGGTTTTACATTTTCTCCTTTTTCAAAAGTTAAAATGTGGGTGGATTTAAAACTCACCTGAACATAGACTTCCACTGATGATGTAGCACAACTGCTACGAAATGCGGATCTGAATCAAACAACTGCATAGTGGGATCTACAGACCAAAACTGAAAGGGAAGAATCATTTTCGAAGAAGGTCCTACAACTGGGAATATAAATCATTTTTAGAAAATAATAGTTTGGAAGAACTGAATGTTCAAAAGTTAACATATATTATAACAAACAAAATTATGGCTTTAGTCACACTACCAAGGATGGTTTACTGAGTTGTCCAAGTTTTATTCTTCTCATACCTCGTGCTTCTTTAAGAGTGTCTCTTTGCAAACTACTGAGCACTGTTTTACGTAGTTCTAGTCCTTTAAAATTGTACTTCTTTCTATCCCAAGGTGCCACGTGTTTTCAAGACTTTCTTTGGCGGTAGAAAGTTTTGACTTACTCGTTTAGTGTTTTGAGGTTTTTCTTAGGTGTCTTGATTGTGTAGTGAACTGTATTGCCTTGACAGAAATTGTTTGTCTTTATGGTGTATGATCAGCACCAATGACAACAGGACTTCTGGGAGTAAAGTTCTTAGGTTCCAAGTGAACATTACAAATTTTATTTAACTTATTTATCTTCTTCAAAATTGTCAAATTTTAATCGAAGTTTTTGGAAATTATGGCTTTAGCCACAGCCCTTGCGTTGACTTGAGTACGCGTTAGTCGAATTCGATTTTTAAAGCAAGAAAAGTACTATTGAGATAGGTCATTTTAATATTGATCAGTACACCTTGATCAGTAATAGTTCAAGGTTATTAAACCGTATCTTGAATAAAAAAGGGAATCTTTTATTTTTCAGCTACACAATATTTGTATTTATATAAACGTTTCAGTTAACTGCTATTGGTTTTAACTAAACCGCACGGTTACTTTGATACAGCCTTAAGACATCCACCGATATCAAAGAAACATAATTATTGTGTTACTGTGTTGTGTCCGTTATCTAAATCTACATTCATTTTCTTGTTTAAGTCAAACACTTTTACCTTATTCAAAGATTGTCTTTTGGCGTCTTCCAAAGATTGACTTGTTGAATCCAAATTTGCGTCTTCCTTCAAATGGAAAAACACACGAAACGCAAAAATAAGCATTAGGCATACGTAAACATAAGCATGTGTTAAATATTAGTAGATAACCCGTGAAAAGCTTTGACTGCAGTACGCACAAGTGAAGAAGTTTAATACGAACAACACGAGTATTATTTGAGTTAAATTTTTAGATAAAAATATGAATAAAAATTTTCTACAGTGTATTAAATAAGCTAGTGAGTTAATCAAATGAAGTTAATATATATGGTGTCGGTGAACTCTCTGGACCCATTGAAGACAATTTGTTAACCCATTGTAGACATGTTTCTTGGGTCAAAATCAAAATATTTTACCATATAAACAGGGGTCCTTGGGTTGTCCGTCTGTCTGTGTGGATGTGCTTTTTACTCAAATAATTATTACAGTAAAACCAATACACTGATTTTCACTAAACTTTGGTCAAACCCTTAAAATGAAATTTACTAATTAGGAAAAATAATGATTGAATTAGCTTTCAAAATTCAAAATGGGGGCAGATTAAAATGTTACAAATTGAATAACTCAAAAACGAGTACTTTTACAATCAAATAACATTATTTTACAATAAAATAATAAATCAACTACTTTTAAGAGTTTTGATTTCCTTTTCCAAAAACGTAAAATTTTGAAAATCAAATGAGAAACAACAAAGTTATTGTAATTTCTGTTTTACCTTTCTATGCCCGCCATGCGTTACCCAGTCGGCTAACGCAACAACAATGGAACTGACTACATTATTTTAACTTTGGAAGTTGTTAACTTCGTATGGTCATTTCTTTATAACGTTCAATTAATTGAAATGCCTAGTAAATAAAACAACATTTACATGTGAAATGTGCATTTATCTTCCAAACCAGAGGATATAAAACTTAACTTATTTGTTCGTGCAAGAACTAAAATGAAGACCTTCAACAAGGTAGCATAGCCGGAAACGATTCATCATTGATTGTCCATACGAATCTAACAAACTCCAAAATAAAAATAATGTATTCAGTTTCATTGTTGTTGCGTTAGCTGAATGGGGTAACCCATGGTGAGCATAAGCCAATAGAACAGAAATTACTATCACTTTGTTATTTCTTATTTGATTTTCAACGCTTATACGTTTTTTAAGGGAATAAATACACTAAAATAGTTGTTCTTGTTAATTTATTGCAAAAGGAATCGTTTTAGAGTTATTCAATGTTGAAAGTTTTAATCGGCCGCCATTTTGAAGTTCGATAGCTAAATTAAATAACTATTTTACCCTAATTAAAGAATTTCATTTAAAGTTGATGACCAAGGTTTGGTGAAAATCGGTGCGTTAGTTTTATTGTAACAATTATTTTATTGTAAAACACATTCACACAGACAACGAAGCGCCGGGAACCCCTGTTTAAATGGTAAAATATTATTGTTTTGACCCAAGGAACATGTCTACTAAGTATGTCCAGAGATTTCACCGACAACCTGTATGTTGAGAAAATAAACTGCATTATAGAGGGTGTTTGGGGATTCGTGACCGCCATTCGTACGTGCGGGTATAGCTTGTCGCAAGGATTTCAGAAACCAAACATAGAGCAAAGGCTAATTCATCTGCAACTTTTCACGTAAGGCTTTGAAATTTAACACAAGGTATTAAAATGTAGAACCCAAGTATACAGATTAATAAAAATGTTTTATAGTCCATAAAACACATGTTTTATTTTCGTGGCTAATACACAACTATTTGTTTGCATTTTTGAAGTTTTGATTTCAAATTAGTATTATAGTCCATAGTTAGTATGTGCAATCCGCACGTGTTATAAGGTTTAATTTTTGCACACATTATGCATATTGCCAGAATTTGGGTTGGAAATATTTTAAATGAAGAAACCCGATAAATTGTATGCAATAGTTACGAAAACACCAACTAAACTCTAAAGCGTATTTCGATCTAGCTCAATAGAATAATCATAACCATATTCACCCAATCGATTTTCGTTAAACAAAGTTTTAGAGCTTTAAAATTTGAAAAAGTAAAGAGTGGTCATTTTGGCGGAGTTTAAACTACATTACATTTTTTCTGCACAATGAAAGTAATACATTAATTTAAAGTTGATCACGAGAGTTTGCATTAATACTGCCGTTCCATTTCGTATTGTGCTGAATGACATACTCAAGTATGTTTTTTGTATAATATATTTTTATTTAAGTCACAAGCGAGATCATCTAATAATGGAAAGTTAAATTTGTTTACTCCCTTAAAATAATATTTATAGGGAACGACAAGTGTTTATTACTTAATATGTAATTTAAAAGTTAGTTGTAATATACAGGGTGTCACAATAATGTGTAGCTATGCAGAACCGGATTTACATACAAAAGTAAGACGAAAATGTACAGTAACATCATTTTCATTTCGGCTTATTTTAGCCGTAATCTGCCATTTTGTACATTTTTGAAAATAGATGATAGTTCAAAATCCTTTGAGATATGTTTGTGAAATTTGGTATAAACCTTAACTCTTTCCTTAGTAACATTTTACAAACATATTTTTTATGTAACTTATCAAATTTTTAAATGGCCGCCAGCAAGTTTCACAAAAATGTCTCAAAGGGGTTCTAATTATTAATTATTTTCAAAGATTTAAAAAATTGCGGATAGTGGTTAAACTAAGCAAAAAAATGTAACTGGACATTTTCGATTTTGTATGTAGAATCCGGGTCTGCAAAGCGCGCTACACATTTTTGTGACACCCTGTATTCAACAAATTGTTTGAGGTGGAATTGTGAACCGATAAAAATTGACTATAGTTACAGAAAACAAACACAAAACCTTAAAGCTTCTATTTAAAGGCTCAAAGTTAAACTGCTCTCAGTACAGTCTATTCAACCAAGTTGTCACGAAAAAAAGTTATTACGAGTATAATATTATCAGCAAGTACGATCAAGTCGGGCATACGAGTATTGTGCACGAATAATAGTATAAACAAAGAACACAGCGAATGCAAGATAAACAAAGAGCTATGTTTAAAATAATCGGGGCCTTAGAGATGTATAAATAAGTATGGACTCAGTATCTATTGCTGGTGCAAATGGCTAAACGAGCAAGGCCAATTGTATGGCGCGGTCGATGCCAAATTGTTGAATGTTGGATTTTCCGTACTTGTTTCATTATGGTTTTGTGTTACGAATAGAACAATGGGTGTTAAAACTTAACGTGTGATTATGTATGAATAAATGAGACCACAGTTTTCAACATAGGAATACTTTGAGAAGCCTTCCCTACGCATGCGTAGATTGCTCCGGTTAAACGTAGCGTACAACGGTGAGTTTGATAGTTTTAATAGAATAAATAAAAGAAATTACCTTTCCTGGTGGCCTTTGTTTGATTTCTTCAGGCTGTGAAGGCTCCAACTTTGTCTCATCCTTTGAACCACACAACACAAATAAAAGCTTACAACCAAAGCCATTCATTTGAGAATATTTTCAGCCCAACAAGTAATACACACAAACCAGTAATTCTTCTAAAATCAGTTTTGGTCGCAGAAGCATTGTACAGTTCAAACGAGTTTTTGGCACACAATTGGGAGACTCGGGAAACAAACAGACTGACAGGGGTAGACTGTGAAAATTGGAAAGAATGGGAATAGCAATATTGTAAGTTATGTATGTTTGAAAGGGATGTAGATGTGGATGAATTCAAAGTTTTAGATCAAATAATGGACGATTGAGATACATCTCTTATTACATAGCTTGTAAACACGTCAATTCTATAAAGTATCTTTTTAATGTGTTGTGTAAACTACAAAATTCGTGGTACGTCTCAAAATGTTCACAAAGAGACTAGTTTTTGAAAGCCAGGCAAACTGAAGCGTACACAATATCTTGAATTGTAAACGGTTGCTTGTGTTGATTAATAGTGTTTATATAATCTACCATGGACGCCTGAAGTTTGTATTTTGTTATTCGCGTGTTGCATTTGACAATAGCCTATTTAACTTACCTCTTGAAGGAGCATTACAAAACACAGTGCGTCTGAAAAGTAATGGAACTTTTTATATGTACATAAAATGCTATCTAATAAAACAGCATATAGTTTAACAGCTGTGTATTTCCTCTAACAAAGAAGACTACATTTGTTAAAATCTGCTGACAAGTGATATAGTTCACTGCGGTCTAACCGTATGCGGTTTTGTTTACTCGTCATAAAAACGAAACGAAGGAGCTACTGTTAAGGTTTTCAAATTTGGCAGAACTTTCACGGAAACATTTGCATCGATGAAAAGGGTCTATGGTGTGTCCTTTGTATAAGACATGTTTTCAGCAATATAAAGGTTTCAAAGATGGCCGTAAACATTTAGGACACGACCCATAGCAAGGTCGGCCAAAAAAGAAAGTCATGTCCATCAACCGTTAATGGTTTTCATTTTTCTGGCCGATCTTGCCTTGGGTCGTCTTCTAAATGTTAAATCTGCCATAATTGAATAATTAACACGACTCAAAGAACGTGACTTATACCAAAGACAAAGCAGAGACCATTTTCATCAACAAAAATAATGCTGTGAAAGTTCTGCCAAGTTTGAAACCCCTAACATTAGCTCTTTCCTCAATTTCGTTTTTGTGACGAGTGAAGAAACCCCGTTGAGGATTGGACCGCAATAACCATATCAATTTGTCAGCTGATTTTAACAGTTTTAGTCTTATTTGTTAGAGGAAATACACAGCTGTTAAACTATATGATGTGTTAATAGGTAGCGTTATTAATTTTGTGTATATATAAAAGGTTCCGTTACTTTTCACATACTATGTAGTTACATGCGATTTTGTACACTTTTCCTTGGTAAGTTATTTCCAAACAGCTTTGATTGACTTTAACCCACTGTCCCTAAGCTCTTACCTTTGATTGAGGTTTCTTTTTGACGTCTTCAACTTTAGTTTGTGGTTTAGCTTCATCCTGTGGAAAAAACGAATTTCAAACTCTGGTCCCTTCCAGGGTTATAAACAGTTTACAAAGTGGGCAAACAACATGCTGATATGGAAATGTAAATGAAAATCTCGTGATGTTAGGTTCAATACGAAATATGAAGTGAAGTAGGAATTTTTGTAGTAAATTGAAAAATAAATGTAGACAGCAAAGTGGTGTTCAAACATCTAACTTAGTTTGCCCTTTTATTTTGCAGGATTGTCGAAGCAAAATGGCTTTATAATAAGAGAAATGTGTATTCAATGTATTAAAAATGGAAACAAATATAAAGATATTATAAATTAGTGTGATATCTTGGTGTTACACCGGTCATGTAAAAAGTAAAACTAACTTTTATTGTGAATTAAATGTTGGTAATGTTTGATTTACAATTAAAAGTATCTATCGCATGTAAAACCTTATCAAAGTAAACCTATGTTAAATGTTTAGGCATTTTAAGCGGCTAGCTAGAATAAGTACCAAATTCAGTACAGCATTTTGTTAAAGAATCGATATTTGAACAAACATACATACAACTTTTGGATAGCATCTAAGGACATACTTTCTTTCGTTATAATGTTTGTAAAGATTAATGAGTAAAAGCTAACTAATTGTATTATCCATTATAAAATTCTCGATTACAGTTTTCGGTCAAATTAGGGAGAAGGAAGAAACTTTTAGCCTGAAATTTAATATACAGTATTCTATTGTAATGAAATAGAAAAAATCACCCCGAGTGGCTTTAATAACAGTGGGTTTTGGGCGAACAAGAACCGAAATGTTCAGATTAAATTATTATGTTTTATAAAATTGTTTGGAAACTATAAGAACATTTTTAGTTTCATCCTATTAAAGTTTGTCTTGGTTTCAAAGGATTTACGATTTGAGATGCCAAAATGAGTTAAAATCGTATTACGTAACATATCTTTAAATTGTACGCATTGTAGAACATTTGAGCTGTGAGTGTTTACCCGTAAAATCTATGTTTTCTAAGTTTTGTGTCTGACAGTAATGAGCTCCTTAGGGGTTGTTGGTCTAAGAGGATACACAATCCACAAGCCCCAAGTAATGTTGTGTATTTAGGCGTTGTTCGGTGTGAACAGAGTTGTTGTTATACAGCAAACACAAGTTAGTTGTCCGGGAGAACCTACAAACAACGGACCTTTTCGATGAGGAGGAGGAGTGGAGTTTAAAAGTGCAGAACCATGTTGTGGGTAGCCAGGAGTATCTCCGGAGGTAGGCCTATAGAGTGAGTAAGGTAGAGACGACTGGACGAAGAGCGAACAGGAGTGAGCGTGAACAGTGAACACAGCACTACAGCACACGGGTCACTACACGAGCACTATCACCTAAAACCTTTCCTTCGCTACCCTCTTCCCTAACGATCTCTTCTCCTCTTCCCCCGAGGACTGAGTTCCCGAAAACTGGCAGATCTCGAGACAAAACTGATTGAATAACAGCCAGCTGGCTTGTGTGTCTGGCACTGTCCGAGAATGCGAAACCTGATCTATTCGTGTAGCTATACACCGATGAATAGCGGCATTAATAGCCACTTGAATAGCTATCGGGCACTCGCGACCACAATTAAAGCGAAAATCTGAACAGTCAACATCCTTCGCGGGAAGAAATACGCGGTGACGAGGCGTGCCGCGTGCGAGGGGTGACTGCGAGGGTACGCTCTGCGAGAGACCACTGCAGGCACCGGGACTCGGTACCCACTACGTCGTCGGTCGCCAACTAGAAGATAAGCCTCGTGCCAGCACTCGGATCTATGTCAGTTTTGCTCTGATTCATTACAGTCTTTATAATATACAGGCTGCATTATGTTACTGTTGGCACTCGGTAGCAGGCTATTCTCGGTATTAAAGTGGCTTCTGCCCCCCCTCCCATGAGGGGAGACACTGATCGATCGCTATCTTAATTATGAAAATCTTATAAATCTGTTTTGCGGGTATATTCGCTCCAAGAATATTCGCTCTTGGACTATCTCGTTTCATTGTTTGTTATTAACACCTAATCAAACGCTATTTACAGCTGCATTATGTTCGGGCAGTGAATCATGTCCGTGTTAAATGCAGCGATAAATGGCGCAGGCTGCGACCGATCACTCGACTGTGCACACTGCACACCCTGTATACAATGCACAGTGCAGAAACAGCTGTGTGCTGTGTGCTCTCTTTCTCGCCCTGGCCTTCATTAAACCACTCACTCCACCTCCTCACAGGGTTTCAACGCGATAGTTACTGAGCTACCTGATTGGATTTAGCAAACATAATCCATCATCAAAGTGTAATATTTTAAGTGTTTAGTAAGTAAGGTTAATGATAATTACACCAATCGTTCATATTAACATTGTTTTGTAGTTCATATTACTTTAAAACCGTACGGAAACTATATTAATTACAGCAGTCATTATAATTTCAAGTGTAGACGTTTGGTTGTGTTCAATGGTCCTTTTAGGTATACGATGTTTTTTCAAACATTATATCTACTCGTATATACGAGTAATTCTAATAAGCTCAAAAGTTGCCGAGCCTGTGACTAACTGTGTTAGTGTAGACCTACCTGTGAATTCGTGTTTTGTGTGTGTGGGGTTTGTTCAGGTTGTTTCTTATTCGGTTGATCTTCCGTTGGCTTTTGAGAGAGTTGCTCATTTGTCTGAAATAAGTGTTGCACATTAAAATGATATATACTTTGAATTAAGACTGTTGAGGCAATTTTCAGTTCAAACTTTAAACCTCGTATACAGGGTAAGGTAAAGGAATTGATTTTGATGTACGTAGTTTACATTACTACGCGTACATAGGAGGGAAAGGTTTTTATGAGTTAGGAGTATTTGTTTTGTGAAAATTATCCCTCTCTTTCATGTACGAATCGATTTGATTTCTATTTTTTGTAACTATGGAGTAAAAGCTTTATACTTCTACCACTTGTTTCAAGAAATCTCCAGATAAAGTAAAAGTTAAAGAGTTTTAAACATGATAACACTTTATTTAAATAACTCAATTAAACTTGAGGTATAGCAATCGAACACATGCACATACACTTGCAATACATAGGTAAAGTCCGCAATACTTAATTTATTACTAAAGAAATTTGAAGTCAAAAAGGTTTGGACCGAACCGGGACTTAATTTAATACTCATTTTAAATATTATTAATAGCCTCTGCAACTTATATAAAAATCTTAAACTATTAACGTATTAACCTTGTTGCAAATCACCTTGTGGCAACTGTTTAAATTAAATTAACTTCAATAATTTCGTTTAAATTTTCAATCGTGAAATCAATGGGGACTGTTTGTCAAGTATCACCCGAATAAACAGGATCTAACTTTAAACCCGTAGCTATGTTGTATCAGTATAGTGAGGAGCCTCTATTTTAAAATTAGATACAATCGCAATTAATCTACAAACTAAAGCAAATGGTTGCATTAGTTTGTTTTGATAGGTCTGAGCTTTTGCTTAGTTCTAGTGATTCAAAATAGACTAAATTTTACACAAGTAAGGTGAGTAATGGTGTTGAGCATAAAACTACAAAGGAAAGGGCGTGAACAGGTGAGCAGGTAAGCAGGTAAGCGGGTAAGATGGTGGTGTGAACGGTGGCGAGTTGATAGCGCGCACACCTGTGACCCATGACTCATCCTAACTGCCAGCTCACACAGCCTTGTCACATGCGCGCTACATTTTGCAATGTTTAGTCCTTGACGAACCGAATTAAACCCACATTTAAAGTAAAATTCGTGTAATGCATCCACCGAGCTTGTATTAAACTCTGGACACCGTTCAAATGGGCCCGTTTACTGAAATTGCACCCGGGACTTAATTTAAGTTCGCGCTGTGAAGTACCAGAATGCTTATTGGAACAGTTTGTTCGAGTGTTTACTGAGCTTTAATTATGTACGGTTTCTTCGATCAATTAGCGTTTTGTAAAACTCGACGAAGATATTTTTATTAGGCTAAACACTCAAAGTTATGTTTTGCCGGTAGTGAGGCCTGTAGTGTTTAGTGCTTAGCAAAAAATATAATTTTAAGTGCCACAGATTTCTTACGTTTTACACTTTTCGCTGTTTTGTTGAGGGGAATTTCAAATGGATCTTTCCTTTTTTTAATAACGGTTTACAAGTTTTGTAATGGAAACAAAGTTTTACATAACACACAACAATACTTTCTTGTCAGCTCAGACTTCTAACAAGAGACAAGGTTTAATAATATCAATTATAAAACCCAAGGCCGAACATCGATGTAACAAGAAAAACGTTAGTAATTTTCATCAACCTGCCATAACTATTACTACCCATCGTTATTTACGGTCAGTACTTGTGTAAGATTATTGTTACTAGGTGTTCACAAAAAAACCTTGGGATTTTAGAAGATAATAATACTTATCGATCCAACCCAGAGCTGACATATGAAAAGGTGAAACGTCAGAAATCATATTGTTCAGATAATTTAGTGCACGCACTTTCTATACTTTTGCATGTGTACCGTTCAAGGCAGTTAAAAGGCCTCATTTGTTGTGGTTAGTCATAGGGTATGGGGTATGATTGAAAAGGTAATTGAAATGTATTAAGATTAAATAAGAAGGGTTGATAGTATACCATTACAGTTGATAGTATATTCATTGCAACCTTTCTTTACATTAACAATAAGCTGAACTAGTGGCATCTTGTATGTTAAGTTAGAATGTACCTTGTTTTTCGTGGGCTCAGTTGCTTTCTTTGCAGTGTCTTGTGATTTTGTTATTTCTACAACCGATGCTTCACTCTGAACAAAAATGAGTTTATGTTAATTTGTGGTTTACACATGGTTAATTCTATGTTTACACAACAGGTTTAGATTTTATGATTTGTTAGCTGTAATTTCTATACGGTTTTGATGACTTATTCCTGCGCTAACGTTGAAATTAGATCAGTTGTGTTATACAGAGTTGTTCAAAAGAGTGTCCTACTTTCATTCTTCTATAACTTGTATGGTATGAGTGTGTCATGAATATTTTATATATGGTTGAAAATAAGAAGATCCAAAGTTGTGTTTACATATATTGACCGGTAATTTCAACGGGTAATTATGAACAAGAGGCTGTCCTTCAACACAAGACATTTTGCGTTCTTGAATTTTCAAAAAGCACGCCAGGTCAGTTCAACGAAAGTTTTGTCATAGGTTCTTGATTTTGTTGTAAACTTTGTGCCTATTTTAAGGAAAAGGGTTTCGGACCCCTTCCGTCAAGAATTATAATTGACCTGCAAAACCGTATCAGAGCTGCAGTAAATGCCGTAAACCAATATTTACGTCGTGGTCTATAGGACGAGTTTGATTATTGGCTAGATTTTGTCGAGCAATCAGGGGAGGACATATTGAGCATTTATAGAAGTTTACCAAGGGGACAAACTTTGAAATATGCTCTTTTTACTTGTATTTATTTAATATAAATTTAAGTAATGAGTAGTGAAATAGAGTTCTCTGAAAGTAAGACATTCTTTTTGAATGGCCCTGTAGTTTATTTTGTAAAAGAGAAAACATGTATTTGATAACTTATGTAAACAAAAATGGGTCTTCAATGAAATTTAAGTAAAAGTCATTGGTTAGCATAAGTTTAATAAATGTTTTTATGTTTTATTTAAAAAAGGTTTAAACTTGTTTTTATCAGATTACTAGAACTGGCACTAAGTTACGATTACTGTACATGTATGTTACATGTTACTTAATTTTATTTTACAATAAATAATAATTCCCTTCAAGAAACTGACTATGCCAAATTCTTGGGTCTATGCATAGGCAAAAAAATCATGGGATCAACATATAGACTTAGTTTGTAATAAAGTGTCTAAGGGCTTATTTTGTTTAAGGAGACTGTCATTTCATTGTACTCAAGATGTTTTAAAATTAGCATATTGTGGCATATTTCATCTCCATATTTCTTATGGAATCTTTTGTAAGGAAACTGCTCTGAAACAAAAACCCAAAGAGTTTTTGTATTGCAAAAGACAGCAATGAGAATATTATCTCATCTCAATTATCGTGATTCCTGCAATGAACCATTTAAAACTTTATTAATTTTAGCTTTATCATCTCAATACATTTTAGACACGGTATTTTTCTTTATATCAAGATTTTCCTTTGACCAGAAACCAATTTATACGTAATTTATTAGAAACCAACCAATCGGGCCAAATTATCACAGACTCCATATTTATAATATGTTTCCTATCGAAGCCGGCCAAATATTATGCAATAAATTACCTGACAATATAAAGACCTGTGGTATAAGTACATTAAAAAAGCTTTAAACCTATTTAATCCACCAATCATTTTTAGCGTACAATAATTTAAGGATAATTAATTGAAAATTAATAAAACTACACTTCCTGGCAGTAGGTTTTCTTTTTTACATTGTTTAGGCTTTGTTGTTTGTTTAAATTTTTTCTTGTCATAGAGACAATGTTATACAGGGTGTCCACTAATTAGGAGATCAAATTTCATCAAGTGATCTAACAAGTAAAAATAAACAATAAATTCTAATATCACATAGTCTTATCTTGCCTAGTTTTCCGTCTGTCTATCTGTGTTTTTCACTAAACATTTTTTATCTCTGAGGCAAAATAAGGTATTAACTCCAAATTTTGCACACTTGTTAGTATAACCAAATTCAACATTTAAAAATAAATTTAAACTATTATCACTTCCGGTTTCATAATGGCGGCCGTCCTAAGTTTTCTAAGCTTAATAACTCTAACCTTTATAGTAAAAACACACGTATACAAAACGTGGGAAATGTTTACTAACATTTTAAGACCAATTTCATTGTGCTGTGCTAAATGATAACGGAGAAACTCGAGTTCTTCTGAGTGCACTCCTTCATTTACATTTAAGAAACATATGTAAATATAGGAATGCGTTACATTTCTCCGGTGTTAATAATCTCAGAACAACAAACTTGGTCTTAAAATGTTTGTAACAACATTTGCTATGACTTATCAAACTTTTATTTTTGCTATAAAGTTTAAGCGTTTTGAGGTATTAAGCTTAGAAAACTTAGTATGACCGCCATTTTGGAACCGGATAAGGTCTAAGCGTTTGAGTTATTAAGCTTAGAAAACTTAGTATGGCCGCCATTTTGAAACCGGAAGTGATTATAATTCAATTTATTTTTAAATGTTGAATTTTATTATACTAACAAGTTTACAAAGTTTTGAGTTTATAACTTATTCTATCTCACGAAAAAAATTATTTAGTGAAAAACATAGACAGACGGACGGAAAACTAAGCGAGGTAGGACTATGTATTATTGGAAATATGTTGTTTATGGTGACTTGATAAATCACCCGAAGAGGTTTGACCCCCTATTTACTGGACACCCTGTATTGTACCAATGTGATACTAAATGTATTGTACTGTGTGATGTGGTTACCTCTGTCTCCGACTCATCTGGGCTCTCGACAACCGGTTCCTCGTTATTAGCTCTGGGGTGAGTGTCATTTACGTCTACCTTCTGTTAAGAGATACAGTACACAACATTAATCACAGTCACTAAACATCGTCTACACATTTAAAGCACATTTAAACATGGTCGTGTAAATATACAGGGTGTCACGAAAATGTGTAGCGCGCTATACAGAACCGGATTCTACATGCATAAGTAAGTCGAAAATGTCTGGTCACATATTTTTAGTAATCCGCCATTTTGTAAATTTTTGAATATAACTAATAAATTGAAAACGCTTTGAGATATTTTTGTGAAACATGGTATTAACCTTAAATGTTTTCCTAATATCATTTTCCAAAAGTATTTTTATCTAACTTGTCAAACTTTAAAATGGCGGTCATATAAAAATTTCAAAGTCAAATGGAATCAAATTGGAATTTGACTTAGCAATTTTTAAATGACCGCAATTTTGAAGTTTGGTAACAAATACTTTTGGACATGTTTTGAGGAAAACAACTAAAGTTTAAACCAAGTTTCACAAAAATATCTTAAAGGGGTTTTGAAATTATTAGTTATTTTCAAAGATTTAGAAAATGGCGGATTACGGCTATACTAACCCGAATTAAAAAAATGTTACTGTACATTTTCGACTTACTTTTCTACGTAGAATCCGGTTCTTCATAGTGCGCTACACTTTTTTGTGACACCCTACAATAGAAGTGATCTTGTTTTTAAGATGAAAATGTAATAGGTAAAACAGAAATTCGTTGTTACTTTAGTCCTATTTTTGTGTGTTCCTGATCTAGGAGTTTCTTGTTAAAATCAATATTTAACTAACGGACACTTGTTTCTGACTATATATACAGAGTAATTAACATTACGGTGATATGTTTTGCTTGAAATACACTCTACAGACCGTCTCAAAACCCCCTTCGAGTAATTTAAATACCTTAAAATACTCGAAGATTCTTGGACAAAAAAATCAATACCAGAGAAAAATGAAACCGAAAACCTTTCTCCCTAAATCCTCTTTGTTTTTTGCACAGCCACCATTTTTTATTTGACGACAGTTTAATGTATGAAGTTCAACTTCGCATGCAACTTCGTTCAAAAATGACACAGTTATGAAAAATAAAAGATTGCCTGACATAAAAAAGAAAATGGTGGACGTTTATACGGTGCATTCATAATAAATAAATATGTCTTTCTGGCTTCATTTAGTCTCAGGAAAATACTTTAAATACTTATGGGAGTTTTGAAACACTATGTAGCCTGTATAGAATATACAGAGTGAGTATTTAATGTCTCTCCCCACCTTACCTTTTGAAAAAGGAAATATTTTTGAAAACCCTTTGTGGAATGTTTTTTATAAAATTCTAAAGTTTGTTTTGACGAACTTTGCGTCCCCCAACCCTCGAGATTAAAAATATTTCTTTGTGTCGTTGAATTAGTGTTGAAATTCCCTTTCTTGTGAGGTGACACAAAGAAGGGGTTTGTATTTAAAACCTCGGATTTTGGGCGGGGGGAGTGCTGACGCAAAGTACGTCGAAACAAACATCAGACTTTAATAAAAACATTTCCCAAAGGGTTTAAAAAAGTATTTCCTTTTTCAATAGTTAAGGTGGTGGGGGGAATTTAAAACTCACCCTGTATATACAACGAGAAGCATTATGAACCACACATGTTAGGATTTTCCCCAGCGAATGAAACATACATGTATAAAGAATAATCTAATATGTTGACAAGTGGGGCTTCTTATAAAGTACTTCTACATTTGGTAGGTTTATGGCTTGAAGAAAAATTGTTTTGGAAAGTTCTGACTATCATGGCTGAAACCATAAAATTTTAATTTAATAGTATAACAGTATTTACGAGTAAAGCCGGTACATATTACAAGAACGTTGGTGTTACGTGTTTGATATAACATGTGTGATCCTTGACTAAACCGTGAAGTGTTCGTCAAACGTTGATAATAATAAAAAATTGTCTTACCTTTGAACTGGAACCATGGCCGTTTTCAAGAGCGGAATCGAGTCCTGTTCTTTCACTCTCAAGTTCAAGTTCCGGATGCTAAAGCCATGCAAGACAAAACAGGTAATGCGCACTAATATATGCGATGTAAGAATAAAAGTAAAAGTTTCAAACATTCTCATAAATAATCATAATCTAGTTCTTCCGGTTCACACCGCGTCCAACCTTCTTAATTAGGTTGAGATATTTCGCCCTCGCTGTGGAGTACCATCTCAGTCACTGATTAGCTCCACAGCGAGGCCGAAATATCTCAACCTAATTATGAAGTATGGACGCGGTGTGAACCGGAAGAACTAGCTTATAGTTGTGAAACCAGCCGTGAAAGCCTAAGTGTTGTCATACATAATGTTGAGTGTTGAATTGAAACCGGCTAGTGTTATAATTAACGATAGAGATACAGAAGCGAAGTGTGTAGTTTGACGCAAGTGGACATAACTACGAGTATTTAGTAGGAACCAAAGCAAATCGAAATGCATTAGCAATCAACACATAGTTTTGGTTTGACATTATTATTATATACAGGGTGCGTTATAAATGTTCCCTCGCCCTTCCCCAACTTAACTTTTTAAAAAGGAAATATTTTTTGAATCGCTGTGGGGAATGTTTTTACAGGATTCTGAAGTTTGTTTTGATGTACTTTGAGTCACCCACCCCTTACCCGAAATCCGGGGGGAAGGGCACATATTAAACACAAACCCTTCTTGTGGCAAAAAAGGTAGGGAATTCGAAAACAAATTCAACAAGGCAAATGAATGACAAAATTGTCTTCAAAATACTATGAGGGGAAAATCACAACACTATAACATAATCCCATGGAGTATTTTGAAGACACATTTGTAATTCAAAATCAACTGTATGTGAAATGTGGAATTTTAAACCGGATTTCGTGTCATCTATACCCACATGGTTTAACAAAAAACCAAATCGAGATAAAAAATTGTCTTTGCGTCGTTGAATTTTTGTTGAAATTCCCTTTCTTTTAAAGTGCCACAAGGGGGGTTTTTATTTTAAAATTTTAAGGGGCCCTCCCCGGATTTGGGGAGGTGACGCAAAGTACGCCAAACAAACTTCAGAATCCTATGAAAACATTCCTTAAATGGTTTTTAAAAATATTTCCTTTTTTCAAAAGTTAAGGTGGGAAGAGGGGACATTTAAAACACACCTAGTATGATTGTTAGCTCTTAGATTAGTGAAGCCACAGTTGAGAAACCAGCGAACACATGTAAACATACAATTTGCTGAAAGGTTGTTTATACATTTTATACCTTTATTCTCCATCACCTACGTACATCATCGAAGGTTTCTAAATGTAGTTCCTGTTAAACATTAGTGGTACATGAATCCGTATGCGTACGTTTCTTACCTTTTTGAGTGCGTTTGGCTTCACCTTGTCCACATCGTTGACCTCTTCAGGTTTCTAAAAGCATGCAGCCAAATTGTATAACAGTGTAATGTCAGTGTAGATTATAAACAAAACAGGTTGTATTTTTCAATTAATAAGAAACTAGCCCCCATAAAACACAAAAACCAACAGTATATTCAAGTTCTGTTTGAATATGAACACGCTTTAAGTTTGGTGTCAACAAAATTCAATCAAAACCAATCAAAAGGTCCCCTCTGAAATATCAACTTCCAAAACTTAACTCAAAATGTTGTTCATGACATGAGAGTATAAACAATCAAATCCATGTAAAACTATTGAAAACTCAACAAACCCCAAATTTACGTGGATGACACGTTGTTTAAGTGACTTTATAAGTTTTTTCAACACTGAAAGATGCCTTACTCACCGTTACTTTCTTCTTCTGGACTATTTCTTCTTTCTGAAATAATAAAAACAACAAATTAACCCCACAGAAAAATAACGTTTAATAAATACTGAAATAAAGGTGGTGTATTCAAATAAAACCATCTAGACAAATATATAAATATTCAGGTATTCTTGTTACTACAGTATAAGTTTAATAGCACCATAAGTATAAACACTTGTAAAGTAGTTAGAATTATTATTATTATTGTCACCAATACTAAAACAAATCAAAGTTATGAACGGTTGTATGCGTAATCACTTACTACATATGACAATATTACATTTAATTACATAACATCGATTATTCCTGCTAAGCTTTACCAGAAAATATGAATTTAGGAATCATTATTAAATTTAGACTGCTAAAAAGTAACATACACACCTTTTCTATTTTAGATTTCTGCTCCACCTTTGTTTCCACGATCTAAAACAAAACAAATGTTTAGTGAAACGCGCAGATAAGTTTAAATTTATAAATATGTATGGAAAAAAGAGAACCGTTCGCTGTATTAATATATCTTTTTTGATGGGGATTAAGTTTTTAATAAAGTACATATAAATAAACAGTTGAATTTGTTAGTGAAGCACTCATTAGCTTTTAACTTGCTGTTTTTCCAGAATTAAATTGACGGAATAATTTTAGTCAGTCAGATAATAGTTTCAACTAATAAAATGCAAGTTTTACGAGAATTCAACCATTAATAGTTAAAATGTTAAGATGGGTGGGGGTCGATAGTTATGGGACACTCTGTATAGCTATAAAATTCAATTTATGTTATTTGTTTACTCTAATGCTTACTAATTATGCAAACAGGTTGGCGTTGAATAAATTGAATTTAATAACTATCGGATGTCGTTTGGCTATAACTACTTAACAAAAACAAATTTTTTCAATATCTAGAAGTACTTAGTTTTATACTTTTCGTTATGTATAAGAACACAAATAATATCTAGCAAACTAGTTCCAAGCTCATTGAGGTATAAATTAGTATAAATTTTAAATTGAAGGGATCAGGTGGTTAGGGACTGGATACCCTTATGCACGTTTGCCACGTCTGTTGGGCATATTGCGCTACCATCGGAATAAAAGGAAGTCTGGATTCAGGAGAGGAATGGGACTGGGTTCCGCTGACCAGACAACCATGAGAGGAAGTGACAAGCGAGGCTTGAGAAATTGAAAATTAAAGACAGAGCTAGATAGGTCTTAACGGATTTTCACTAAGTTCTGAAGAAACAATGTTTATTATATCAAGCCATAAAAAGGATGTCTTGTAAAGGTATACACTATCACTCACCTCAGGCCCGTTCTCTGCCTTGCTGATCTTTCTTTTCTCCTGGATCTTTGTGATTTCTTCTTTCTGTTAAACGCATGCAAGAAAAATGGATCACACCAATGAAAAGGTATTCGTGTATAACCATTCAAGAAATAAATCGGGATGAATATGATTACTTGCTATGTATAGGGTGTTAAAATATACGACTAAGAAACTGAACAAATCCAGAATATCGGTCTTGTTCAAGCCGTATAGTGTCACTCAAAGTAGGTTGGTGCATTAAAGGGAAGTTGGAACGTTGATTTACAGCACAAACACTTACTTTACTAAAGTAGAAAACGATGCACAAGGCATGTGGCAGATGTATAAGGCTTTACAACTCGCGATAACAGGGTCTACCCGACAATTTTGTAAAAATTACTTGTTTTAGTAAATGCAATCCGCTTTAGGGTCAACGATAGAAACATTAAAATTTGGAAAAACAAAAGTGGTTGTGATGATGAGCTATTTGTCGCATCAGTGTACAACGGTTGTTTGTTACCAATTTAAATTTTTGAAGTAGTTTCAATGCTTGTGAATTTACTATTTGTTCAAAAACTGTTGTACTTAAAAGTAATGTTTTTTAAATATACAGGTTTTGGATAATTTAGGTGAAAGAAGACTTTAACGCCCGTCATTTTATGTATGCGGTTTATAGTATTGTTCATTTGGTTACTAAGTATTTTGTTATACAGTTATCAAACGAATATCAGACTGATCGATAAAAATGTGAAAAAGTGAGTTGGCGAAGTGACAACAAGTTAATAACAAAGTGGTTTAAACTTGAAATGTTTGATATTTTGGCTTTGTTTATTCCCATAAACAATAAACTCAAGTCTCAGGTATGCGAGACATGAATTTCAAAACACACTAAATCAGAAAGTCCAACAAATAGTTCCAAAGTGTAATAACAAATATTAACAAACGATTTGAAGATTATACACAATATTCATCATTCTGACTTATTTTCGTTTAGAGATGGTTGATTAAAAACTTTGTATGGAAACAGGATTTGTGTTTGCTCCATCAAATAAATCCTGTATTAAACCTAAAGGTGCATCGGTTAAGGTTCCTTGACATTGAACAAAGTTAATGTCCAAACGTCATAATTAGGACTTAACAAGATTTTAGATATATTCTCAGACGAATGTAGTTAATAAAGAAAATGATCAAAAACTGTGTTCTCCAGGTAGTGTTCTGAATAAGGTCTATACACTTAAAACTTTCAACAAGTTCCTTTACCGACCTGAGTTATCGAAGACTTTCTCCTTTCGACAATCTTAACTTCTTCTTTCGTTTCTTCTTTTTTCTCCACTTTCTTTTCTTCTTTTTCTCTATCTTCTTTTCTTCTTTTTCTCTTCCTTTTTCTCTTCTTTCTAAATTTGAATATCAAGCAAAATTTAAAATTAATGTTGAAACCAGAAACTCTTCCATACAAATTCAAGTAGAGCAATGATGTCAATAACTAAAAAGACGTTTAAGAACACGCTACGGTTCGTATTAAGGAAGCTTATGGGCCAGTAATGGAACCAGCTCATTTTAAAGTATGCACCTACACGTCGTATACACTCACATAGGTCAAATCTGGAAACAACAAAAAACTTAAAATTTGGACTCTTGCTGCCAAACAAGATGACATTACTATCATTATTCTTCCATAGTCTGAAAAAGGGATGCGTGAGCATCGATAAGCAAAAGTTTTAGTTGGTTTTCTTTTAATTAGTTTATTACGAGAAAGTTGTAGATAGTTAAATGTTACGTTAACCAACGCCTCTAAGCCCCGACAAATATTAATTTGTAATACCCAATATATAAGTGTTATCTCACCTTTTCCTCTTTTTTCTTTTCTTCCTTTTTCTTTTCCTCCACCTTTTTCTTCTTTTCCTGATTGAGACATAACATTCTAGGTAAAGACGCCACAAAACAACAAGGGTTTTATCAAATTACTTTTATGTACAAGGTCAATTAATTGGAATCATGCCTATCGTCACAAAACGAGACAGCTCAGTACAGAGACAGATTAAAACATTCAACAATTTTGAACAGTCTACTGACAGTCAACAGACCACTGTCTAAAAGTTCACACAACAAAATACGTGTTGATTAACAAATGAATGACAATGAATATTTAACTTTGTTTTTTTCATCATACTTTACCCATATTTTACTCTTATTATCTGAAACCTTCTCAGAACTAGCTCACGCCTCACCTCTGAAACAGAAATCAAACAAACAGTCAATTAAAATAACTGTTGAATTATCACTATATATTTCCTAACACTGCTACACTATTAACTACTAGGCCTATACGCCCACTATAAATGGGCGTAAAAAGAGTTTCATTAGAATACGTTTTTAATTTCCTTGTTATTATTGTTTTTTTCTTCAAAAGATTGTGTAGATAAGTGTAAAAAGACCCAACAAAGTCCGTTTTAGAGACATTGTTAATTTAAAAAAGCATACTAGTATAACAGCTGTTACTATGCATATGACATATGAAAAAAGAACATGTTGAATGACTGACTATGGGGCTAAAACGGGGAAAGTTCGAATGGATGAATCGTGTGATTGATTCTGCATGTCTGAAAGAAATTTGATGTTTGCGAGTTTTTGCTACAAATAACTGACGATTGCGATGCATGTAAAATGTAATTATGCAATAAATTATTTATAATATAGTTCTTCCGGTTCACGCCGCGTTCAAACTTCATAACTAGGTTGAGATATTTGGCCTCGCTGTGGAGTGCCATCTTCAGTCACTGATTGGCTGAAACTGAGCTACTTGCTGTCTGCTGTCCTATTGGTGGTAGGGCTGCCACAGCAGACAAGACAGTAGACAGCAAGTAGCTCAGTTTCAGCCAATCAATGACTGAAGATGGCACTCCTCAGACAAATATCTTAACCTTAATATGAACTTTGGACGTGGTGTGAACCGGAAGAACTAGATTATAGTTGAAACACTGGCCGCGAAACCTTATGAGTTAAATAAATGATTTATTTACTCTCCGAATAAAATATTCTGATTATGATCACTTACCGACGACGAGCTCCGCGGTGGACTCGTCCTGGCCGAACTCGTTCTCCAGCAGCACCTTGATGGTTCCCATGTGCTCCATGCTCACGTTGGTGATGGACAGCTTGGCCACTTGGCCGTCAAACGTGATCGACACGTCACTCGTCTCCTTCAGTGTCTGCTGGTTCCTGTCGACACACACAACTTGATTATTAGCAAATCAGTCACTGACAGGTAGATTAGGATGCTTGAGAATGAGGTTCTTGACCACGTGCACGTCAACCCTTTAGGTTACTGTGCTGGCTCCCTGTTCTCCTATTTAGGCAACTCCACCCCCGTTTGCTTACAAAGCTCTAGGATCGCGCTGCCCAATTCAGATGGATGTAACTCCTGCTACTCACAAGCCCTCAGAAGACCTCTTCTCCGGGCCTCGAGGGGCTCTCATTCGATAAGAACGTATTTTGCGGACTCGGGAGTACGCTGAGAAACCTACAACTAGTATCTCCTGTGTGGAGACCCATTTTTGGTGGGTGATTTCTGAAGCACCCATGACCTGTGATATATGAGATTACCTGCTCTACGCTGGCAGGTAGAGTAATTTTAATTTCCTATTTAAATTACAATTACCTCATAGTCTTTTGAGCTAAGTTGTCAGTGGTCCCTGAAAGGATTGAACTTACGCCATCAGACTCTGAGCTCAGGGTCACGCACCATGTGACTCCGCTCCATTAAGTAAAATGTAACTATTTATTTCCTTAACATGATGAGCGTTTAAGCTATGATAAAACCAGTATTATATTTGCATTATCAGTGGCCTGGAAGGGGCACGACCCTTTGTTCACAAGGTGCAAGCTGAAAGTAGATTTATCAACCTGGTATAGGACCCGTAAGCATTTCGATCTTACCTTGTCCATGTAACTTTAGTGGTCTTATCCGTCGTTGCCAAAGTAACTTTGAACTCCACACTGTTCGTCTCGGTCAGTGTCTGAAATCAAACATAGAAATTAAATATAACTGAGTAAGTGATTACTAATTAATGGCATTGTTTCGTATCATGACTGGTTTCGGTCATTACAGGAATGCCAAAACCAATTCTGTATGTAACCAACAGTCATGTAATGAAAATCAAAATGTAATTAAATAATAATGTAGTAATATAGGATGTTTCAAAAGTTTTCTTTTGAGCCGAGGAAAGCTTTCATCGTGGTTAGCATAAATTATGTTATTAGGGTATTCTAAAGTACATTTCGACGTGATTGGTGGTATAGCCCCGACCCTAAATTGTTCCTATCTTATAAGAACTTCTAACGTGCAAATATTTATTTTATAAGTCATAAAATACAAAACATGCACACTTATCTAACAAGAAACTTTAGAGATTTCTTTTACCAGCAAATAAAACAGAACTGTTTGCAAAAAAAGAAACAATATAATTATACAGAGTAAGTTCCGAATTCTCCCCACCTTAACTTTTGAAAAAGGAAATATTTTTTAAAACCATTTGGGGAATGTTTTTATAGGATTCTGAAGTTTGTTTTGACGTAATTTGCGTCACCCAGCCCCACTAAAAGCCCGAGGGGGAGAGCCCTCATTTTCAAAAAATACAATCCCCTCTTGTGGCATCTCAAAATAAAGAGAGTTTTAACACAAATTCAACGACCTAAAAAAATTGTTTTTCTCGACTAGTTTTTTGTTATACCAAATTAAAGAGTACACGAAATCAGGTTTAAAATGCCACTTTTCAAGTACAATTTGTTTTGAATGGAAACATTTTCCTTAAGATACTCTATGGGATTATGTCATAGGGTTGTGATGTTTCCTTCTGAGTATTTTGAAACACATTTTGTCATTTGAGAATTACTTTAGGAAACGACTTTGCACCTGGCTTTTGGAACTTACTGGCTTTGGTATACAGTATGTGGCATATATCGAAGGAACTTACGACAGATTTGAGTTGCTCCTTGATGACAGGAGCGCTTCCTTGTGGGATCTCCACAATGGTGACGGTCTGGGACTGCGCTTCACCCTTCTCGTTCTTGGCAATCAGCTTGTAAGTGCCCTTGTCCTCGACAGTGCAGTTCGACATCTCCAGTTTCACTGAGTACTCACCCTGTAATCAAAGTCATCAGAAGAATCATTAAAAATAAATTCAATTAATGGAAAATAAATTACAAACCACTTTAGAAAAAGCGCACTTAGTCAGGCCATGCCACATATAATTGGATATAGTTTGAAACTCTCATAAGCAAGGTGTATGATAAATCAATATAAATGATAAATCATTCGTAAACAAATAAAATTGTGTTACTAACCCGATTGCATTGTTTACGATCAAATCGGCAGATTTTCAGGGGAAAGTTTTATTTTAGATGAGCGATGTTAGGAAAGTTAAATCATTGTGGTATTATTAAAATTACTTGAAGATTACCGTAAATCTAGTCTACTTCAGACTCAAAAACAAACCGTTTACATTTGACGCGCAATTTTTAATAAAAATGAACCGACGTAAAAAAATTACAAAAAGCTATAAAAGATTCAACAAATAATATTTAGTCTAAATCAAGCAGTTCTTATATTCTCAAGATAGCTTTCTAAGACTTGGATATTTCATTTAAAATTGTGAAATATAAGACGGATTTGAGGTTTTAAACCTATCTATTACCAATAGCTTGGACATCGTTGATCAAACCATTTCGAAGAAAACGTTCTGTCAGTTCGAACTCAGCGCTGGTTTTTTGTCAAAGTTATCCTGGAAGAGTTAACCGTACCGACTTCAATTTGCCAGGGTATTTCATCCGAAATTATTTGAGCATAGATTATTGGTAACTATTAAGCTTAAAACTTTAAATTCGACTAATATTTCTCCGTTTTAAATAAAGCATTCAAGGCATAGTAAGCTAGCTATCTTGAAGGCATTAAAGCTGCTTGCTTAAGACAATACCATTACATTAGCTCGTCCAATTATAATTAAACCACACGAAACTTACTTCTTTAACTTCTTCAATTTTAACGGAATGTCTAGAATCTTCTTTAACAGCAGTTTTCTCTTTCATCCAAATACATTTCGGTTCGAACACAGACATAACTCTGCATTCTATTACTATCGTCTTCTTCTTGATAATAGTCACCACCTTGGGCACCTCCCTGATCACAGGTACGACTGAAATCAAACACAGTGTTAAGTTTTAAGTTCAATTTTCTACATACAAGGGAAAATCCAATTTATTTTTTTAATACATACATTGTTTTACTTAAATGTTAATTAAGTGACATGATAATCATACAATAAAAAATATTTGCTATAATGTTAACGGATAGATCCAATGTTGTTACTCAGAATAAGTTTGCTAATGTACAAAATGTAAACTTTCACGATTTGGCTTTAGATAGATATGTACAGTTCGAATTAGGTTGAAGTAATTTAAATGTTTGACGCAATAAGAATATGAAAGATGTAGTCAAGTATAATAGAGCTTAATACCACCGATCACTGATGCTATAATATATTACTCTTTTATACACTAAAAACCCTTTAATACATAACTTTACGTCTGGCCTCTTTTCATTGAAAGTGAAATCGTATTCTTAGAAATGTACACATTTATAAAAACCGTAGGGTACTTTTGTGAGACTTTCTGGTAGTGCTTTAGTATCAAACTAGGGAGGAGAACGTAAATGTTTTAAAACAGTTTTTATACCGACTAAACATAATAGTAAATAGAAGTGAACCTATTTCCCATCTGAAATTGAATATACTATTACTATAAGATGTTCAGAATGTTCAGAAATTCAATACTACTATTGTTCAGAATTTCTTCCACAAGACGTCACAACAGAAAAGCATATTTTTATAACGTACAAAATGTTACTTACTTTCAATGTTCAAGGTAAGGTTGGCGTTTAGTTCTCCACTTGGGTTCTTGATATTGCATTTGTAAAGACCTGAATCAAGTTTCCCAGGGTCCTAAAACAAGACAAATAAACGTTAATATTTCTCACAATTTTCTCACATCAGTGGTTTGCAACGGGATGGTGTAAAAATGTGAATGAAGTCAGCCAAATGAACTGAGCTGTGCAGTTTCATTGAAATCAGTAAAATTCAAATAAAGGAATAGTTTCATAGTTTTCTAAAAACATTGTAATAGTTTTCTTAACTATTAAAATGTTAAAGTTAAGACACTACCCCTTCTTTCGCAGCCGGTGTCATCACTAAGATGTAAACCGGAAGCCTTAGATCTTAGTGATTGTAATAGTTGTTAAACAAGTGAACAAACTGGTACGTGACAACCAATTATAAAACAGATTGTAATAACAGGTAGATATTGCAACAGGAAACGGGTTTGAAAAACAAAATTAGTTCATTATCGTTTAGATGTAATACAATAATGTGCCCACAAACGAGAATCAGACAAATTAAATCGTATTTCGGTTGATAACTACCGTTCAAAACTCTTACATTGTTTATTGTTCGTAAATTCAACTTTACTTAGCTTTGAGTGAATTACTGTAATCGGTTTTGCCCACAATGTTTACAAATACATCTTGGTGGTGGCCATAGCTCAGTGGTATAGTGCGTGCCAAATCGGCCCGGGTTCAACTCACGGCACCGCAGTACCAACTAGTTCACGATCACCACACCCTGTTCGGAAATCATGTTAGGCCGTTGATCGATTCCATTGGTCGCTCATCACACTCATCACGTATTCCATGCCCGTACCTTCAAGCGCTACAGCCCAATGTGAGCCTTGGCTTCCCTCGCGACTCTTCATTCATCTCTGTTGTCAGCCACCTGACTCCAATTTCTAATGCATAAAATTTTAAGTTTTTTTTCCACATTTTAAAGCCATCTTTTCTTTGGCTATTCTCTTCTTCTTCTGCCGTTCATGGTCCCTTTCAATATGTGTTTGGTCAACTGTTCTTCATTCATCCCATATTCACCCTAAACTACCCTCTAGGAGTGGTCGGTGTCTCAAACCATAGTAAAGTAGCAGTTAGTCGACAATATCTTACCTTGAGTTCTAGCCTGATATAGTACAAGTCTCCGCCCTTCTCCTCCATCCTCCAGGATATCTTGGTGCTCTGGGAGAGGAGCTTGCCTTCGTGGAACCAGACGATGTCCGGCTTAGGGTTGGCCCGCACTGTGCAGTCCATGATCACCAGTTTGCCTCCTTGCTCTGAGCGGATTCGTGGCTTCTCCACGAATGTCGGAGGGTCGCCCTCTGGTTCGGGCTCGGCTTCGATGTTCAGGTTCAGATTCGCGTTGCTTTCCCCATACTCATTTTGTACGTGGCATCTGTAAGTACCACTGTCAGGCCCTATTGGATCCTGTGAACAAAAACATTACACTATAAGAGATGCTAAGTTATGGGTTTTATCATTTTGATTTAGTTGTATGCGGACGGTAAGCAAACCTTTATTTAACTTTTGAACTATTTCATTTTGAAGTTTCAAGGTTTGGAGAAAAGTTTGAAGAAGTCTTTAAAATAGTAAAACAAGCTTAATAAATGACATTTGGTTAAAACTCGTGTAAACATAGCCTTATCTTATAACGTAGTTATGAAGTTAAACTATCAAATAAACATGACTCAATCAAAATTATTTAAACTGTTCAAAGTAAATACAACGTGTTTACACTTGTCTACGCTAACTGCAGGTAGAGTAAAGACCATTATGAGTAATTCATTTAAATTATTCAAACAAGCAAATTATTCAAATTATGTTGAAAAAACGTTGTTCGCGCAAAATTAATTACTTACAAGGACAAGTTTATATCAGTATAGATTTTATTAATTTTATAAACTACCGTAATATTATTTACACTGCAAAACAGTATACTACTGGTGAACAATACAATTGTATGTCACATGATAACCTACAAACCTGAATTTCTAAAAGTATTTCGTATGTGTCATCTTTTTCGATCATTCTCATTTTTATCTTGGACGACTCCTGGACCGCTTTCGTCCCCTTGTACCACGTTACCACGGGCTTCGGTTTCGCTGTGCATTTACACCGCATCGTGATGAGAGTGCCAGTTTCGTTTGGAATGATTTTCGGTTTCTCGATGAACGATGGTGCAAAGCCTGCTCCGTCTTCACCACCTAGAAATCACAGTACATTTGTACGAGCAGTAGACTAATGTGAACTGTACAATAACTTCGCACGCAGCCGCAGTCTCGGTCCTCGAACTCGTCGCTCCTGACACACGATCAGAATAATATCATCTGCAAACAAATATCACATCATCTGCATACCTTGGAAGTTGAGCGCGATGTTGGCGTTGCTTTCTCCAAAGCTATTGCACGCGTTGCACCGGTAGTTGCCTCCGTCTTGCTTGGTGGGGTTGGAGATCTCCAGTCTCAACAGGTAAGTGTCCTTGCCTGTAGCTTTCTTCACCATCCTCACTCTGCTCGTGTCTAATATCACCTTGTCTCCTTGGTACCAGATGATCTCTGGCACCGGGTTAGCTTCCAGTACACATTCCATTACCAATATGTCGCCGTCTTGATGGATCGTTGGCTTCTTTGGAAACCTTGGTGGCTTTCCGTCCGGTATTCTGTAAAGAAAATTGAAGCAGTTAATTACTTTAGATATGCGATGTTTAGTGTGAGTAAGCGTCAATGCTGAACAAATTACATTTTAAAAATTGGGTGGATAATAAAGTAAATTTGTGCAACAGCCTAATAAAAGGAAACTAATTAACGTGGTTAAAGTACTTGTATAATTAAGTTAATTTACTTGATTTCCTCCATCTGAAAATAATTTTAATTAGCTAAACTATAGCTGCATAAATGAGAGTTTCTTGCGGAAAATTATCTCATTATAGAAATTATATGTTTACAAATATTGAAGAGAAGGTGGCTCTGAAATCGATGTTGCCATGTCGATCAAATCCCAGATGGAAAGTAAAAATGGCTGTAAACATTTTGTTCAACTTTTTCCAGATGGTTATGGTTTAAAGCAAACTCAACTTTGCGATTTCTTGGTCCACTCATTTGAATACGTATAAAATAATATTAATTGCTCATACTGGGTTCTTTACAAAAAATGTACTAATAAAGAGAACCCAATTACTAGTTATCTTAGCACCCAAATACAAATTGTGTTTATTGGCCTTTTTAAATGCATGTATTAAATATTTTGTATCCGAAACACAAATCGTAAACAAGTGGCTAAATTGAAAACTTGCCCATTTATCAATCATGGCAAGATTAGGACGTATTAGTAAAACCAACATAAACGAAAAAAAGTTATTATTTGTGGAAATAGTAGTTAGCAGGTCAACCGTCATTTTGACAAAATCATATCGCCTTTATGTTCCTTTTGCCGACCCTTTTACGAAAGTATCTTAGGACAACAACGGGTAAAGTTGGTTCCAAAAGTTAACAATGGTTTGTGAAACTAGAGAATTTATGAATTCAGCCTTTAAACCGAAGTCTTTTAGTTCTTTGTTCAACGTATTCATTTAGTGAATGTCTGTTGGCCAACTTGACTTACTTAGGGGCTCCTCCGTCCTCGAAGTTCAGGTTGATGGTTGCCGTAGCGTCTCCGAGCTTGTTGTTGGCGACCACCTTGTACTCCCCACCGTCAGAGTTCTCGACATTCTTTATGTCCAACCTCGCCATGTAGTACAACTTCTGATCCAGCTCCAGGGACATGATCTTGCGAGGTCCTTCCTTCACAGCCTTCCCTTTGTGGTACCTGCGGACCCCAACACGTCAAGTAAGAAGTAAGAAGGAAAGAGGTAAGGCTTTATGGTTTAAAGAGGAGTAGCCTAGGCGGTACACCGTAAAGTCCTCTTTACTACTCAATGTGCAGTCACGTTTTACAGTTTCACAGTCCGGTTTTGAAAGTGACGGTCCATAAATTTATTTTGTTATTTTTGTGAGATAAATATCTCAAAGATAAACTAACAGTTTCATTTTGAATAAATTTGGAATGTTTACAAGATGCAATTAACATTTTTTTTTATTTTGCAATATCTGAAAGGTGTATATTTATTTTAAATTACCAGCCCTTGGCGTACCCGTGGCGGATTGGAATCGTGCGCGACTCCCGAGCTTATCTCTCCGCTGGCGCGGGTTCGATCCTCGCAGTCACCACTTACATTTGTAAAGTGACTATACGGTAACGACAGTTAAAGGTCTTTAAAAAGACAAAATTTACCTTTCGTACTTTTACTTTTTAATTATTAAAATTACTTCACCCATGGTACAAGTTTTAATCCATTGTTCAACTAGTAATTACCAATTTCCCGTTAATAGTTTTGCTAACCCATTTTCCATAACACGTTCGTCTAGTTTTCAAACATGTTAATTTATGTTCAACAAGTTTTTAAATGAAATTTCACACAATTAAGAGAATGAACGCCTCATACTCAAACGTGAGATAACTTTTGTACTAAGCAGTTTTCGACTTATTAATCCATTAGTTATTTTACGTAAAATTTTACTAGTAATATATTGAGCTCTATGATACCGCATAAAGCGATAAAATAATATTTGTAGCTTTTACTGGTAAGTTTGGGAAATGTAAAACTGTATAATTTATGTTAGTGTCTATGAAGGTGTTTATTTATGTGTCTATGAAGGTCAACACATTAATATTTCTTAATCACTGATTTCTTGCTGTGAAACTAAATCATCTACTAATTAGAACTGTCAAAATTTTGTTTTGATGAAATTCTTTTCAATGTCTATCACCGATTGTTTTCTTCTCAAATTTAAAATATGCTATACCTATTTAAGGAAGAACTTCAAACTTAATATTACATTATTTATTATGCAGAAAGTAGAAGTTGGAAAAAAGGCTTTAAAGGCCCGAATGGTTTTGTGAACGAGTATTTAAATAAAATACTTTAATCATCGTACCAGATTACTAAACAATTAAATGTGTCAATGAAAACCTTAAATATTGAAATTAGAAAGAAATGAAATCTTAAAACATTCAACAATTTGAACTAAAAAGATTAGACCAATATACCTATGAGAAAAAGAATCATTACGAAACCTTTTATGACAAACATACAGGGTGTCACGTAAATTTGTTGCGCGCTATGTAGTACCAGATTCTACCTACAAAAGTAAGTCGAAAATGTTAAGTAATATTTTTTTTATTTCGGCTTAGTTTAGCCGTAATCCGCCATTTTGTAAATGTTTCAAAATAATGAAGGATTTAAAAACCCTTTAGAAATATTTTTGTGAAACTTGGTATCAATAAACCTTAATTGTTTTTCTAGTAACATTACCAACAAATATTTTTATCTAACTTATCAAACCTCAAAATGGCGGTAGTTTAAAAATTTCAAAGACAAATTCCAATATGATTCTATTTGACTTTGACATTTTTAAATGGCCGCCATTTTGAAGTTTGATAAGTTAGATAAAAAATATTTTTAGGAAATGTTACTAGAATAACAATTTAGGTTTTACAAATGTTCACAAAAATATCTCAAAGGGTTTTGAGTAATTATTAATTATTTTCAAAAATTACAAAATGGCAGATTACGGCTAAAGTAAGCCGAAGTAAAAAAAATGCTGCAAGGCATTTTTGAGTTACTTTTCTATGTCGAATCCGGTTCTGTATAGTGCGCTACACGTTTTGTGGCACTCTGTATAATAAAACTCAACCCTATCAAAATTATTAGTAAATTACCTCAAGATATTTGAAGACAATATTCAAAAGTTCCAGTCTAAATTAAAAGGTATGTAGTTGGCAAAGCTCATTACAGAATTCATGACTATTTAAAAGATAATGACGAACTTTTATGTTTCTAGTTTTCAAATTAAGTGTTTATGTAATTTTATTGTTCTAATTAATAAATATTTACTTTATTTATTTATTACGTATTATTCGTAACTTGTGGAAAAGCGGTCATCGTATAAGTCAAGTTGTGCACTAGGCCGAATGTATACGCTATACAACTGAAACGTGGGGTTTCGTTGCAATATTATTTTATTTTACTTAATCAAGACTACAGTAATTTTGGAAAAATAATTACATAAGTGAAACACTTACCACATAATAGTTGGTTTCGGGTCTCCTACCACTCTGCACTCTATCGTAATGCTCGACCCATCTTCAGACTGTCTAGTGACTGGCCTTTCTGTAAACGTAGGTTTGAACCCTCCTTCTGGAACCGGTGCTTCATCACCTACGTTCAAACACGTTCTACAACCTAAGTTCCTGTTCATAATGTCACTCACACATGGAAACGAACACTCAGTGATTTGACACAACTGTTCTGATAACGGTTCATCACCTATTGTTTGCTATTGTAACTGTACCATATCACAATATGACATTACTGAGAAGTACATAAACATACGTCGTGTCTACACGACAAGATGGCGTGCTAAAGATGAGCTACGGAAGAACTGCTGGTTGTGAAAACACATAAGAAAGGAAACTATTTACAAAGTATTAACATATATTATACCAGAAAGTATGTTAAAAGTGAAAGATGAACAACCCTTAATCCTAGTTGGATCATAGCTTACACAGTACATCAAACACAGGTATGACGTTAAAAGATTAAAGTTGAAAAAATCAAATATTTAACCATTAATGCGATTCGAAATAACCCGTTAGACGAAAGAAGCGTACAGGATTATTTAAGGAGAACCTAATGCACCTGAAAACAGACAATAACAAAAATATCTACCGCTCTTGTTTTGGCGGGACGGACGGCGGGAATCCAAGTAGAGGAAACTCCTACGGTTCAAATACAAAAAGTCTATTCACCAAAAACATTGTTTTACAAAAATAACCTCAAAGTGATAGAGAAGTAATGTTTTAATCACACACACATATGAAGCGAGAACATGATTTAATTGCCAAAAGCAGCATGCCAACTTGGAAAGAGATCAGTGTGTGTCTATTCTGGTGTGAATGAGCATTGACCAAGAGACTCGGTAGTGTCTAGTAACTAGTATCCTTGAATACCGGAAGTGATGAGGTGATGAGGTGTTGCGGTGGTGCCATGGCAAGAGACAAGTGACTATGTCTTGTGCAACGTTTAGTTTGATCAAACACAATGTTACAGTAGGTAGATACCGCATAGATTTCCTAGCTGAGACAGGCAGCTCATCATAGTTGAGACTCCAGCATGTAGAGCCGAGGAGAGAGAGAGACGGCAGCGCTCACAGCGCATTCTCTGCGTGGGCTGCCTCAACTATGTTGAGCTGCCTGCCTCAGTCATGCGTGGTATATGCGCTATCTACCTTCCATAGCACTGTCTTTGGTGAAATGGGCCACTACTAGTAGACTTTAGGACAACTCTACCCACTTAAGAACAAGTGCCTCAGAGTCAGAAAAATGTACCACAGTGTGTTTGAGTGCACAAAGAGCAAGAACACGAACTGTTGTTTTCGTATTGAAAAATGTGGTCGTTACCTAAACATGAAGTTCCCGGTGTTTTGGGGACTTACTGGTTGAAGACAGGAAGTGACAAATACTTTAAAAGAATAATTAATTTTGACAGCAAGTGCCAACTTATTTGCTAATATCTAAAATGAAAAGGACATGTTGTGTGCAATAGGTAAGTTGAACAATTATTGTTGCATGTTGGTACTTTTGGAAGTAGAGTTGTCAAATTACATTTGATTCGATTCGTAGCTTTCCAAGAGCACTTGTCGTAAGTAGACACAATTTAATGCTATTTATACTAAATGTCGTGTCCAATGCCTATGCATGTTTTCTAAAAGACGACTACTATTACAAGATATTGAAATTCGTATCAAACTAATGTGTCAACAGCGTTGACATGTGAATGGTTGTATCGATGTCATATATTACTTATAAACCTCTCTTGATTTGTAGTATTGTAAAAATGACAGTTAACAATTAGTTACATGTTACAGGCTAGCCCGCTAACCTGGTTTTTACAATCGCTTTGAAGCGTTGGAAACACAGAAAAGCGAAGAAGAGTTTACTAGCAATACTTTACCTGCTGCAAATGGTTTGGTACAGTTTTTTTTTAATAAACCCGAAGCAAACAAACAGCAATGAACACACCATCAGGGCTTGTGCCAAACCACCAAATAAAAACTACATAAAAAGGATATGGCATTAAATTATTGGAAATTCATTATGTCAAAATATTCTCTCCAACCAATTTTTGTATTGAGTTTAGCCAAGTATGTGAAAGTACACTGAGAACCTACTGAAACATTATTGTTTAAAAAACTCTAGGCCTTCGTAAAAACCTAGTAGTTCAAAAATAAATTATCAAAAGCACCAATTTCTTTGCAAACGCATGCTGAAGAAAATATCCACAGCAATAGTTGTTTCTGTCTTTATCAAAATACTAGCAATTTGTAACACAAGTTTAAAAACTAATCTTTTGCACATGATGATTTTACGGTAGTAAAACAATTTGATGCCATATCCCTTTATAATTATTTTGAACGTAATACACAAAATACAATAATTGGACCCTTTTTCTAGGAACACAGGTTAAAACAAAGTAGGCACGTTTCCAAAAATCTAAACTATTTTCATTTATTGTGAAAATAAGGGCCACCTTTTGGGTTTTACGTTTGTTTTAGGTCAAATAAAACCACTTGATGATAAAGTCACACGTAACGTCAAAAACAATGACATTATCATTATGTAAAACACTTTTTAAAGTTGTGAATAATGAAACGCCAACACGCTATTGCAAGCAAAGCGTGGTTTGGGTCCATAGTAAAAGTGCCTTTTTAGCTTGACGGGGCCTGCTACACATTTGAACTCTGTCCCAATAAGTATTTACAGATTTACATGAAAGTCATGGTATTCGAACTCGGTCTATCTTTGTATACGAACTGAAACATGTAATTTTTAGTGCACTAGAAAGCCGGCTACGGGTATGGACAAAGTGCTGCAACATAGTGGCACATTTTATATGGCTGGTAAAACATATTTCAGATGCAGCAAGCATTTTTCCGTATTATGTGGTAACCTAAAACGGTTGTTTGACAAGAGCAACTGAACACAAAGGGCTAGCCATAGAGTAAAAGTTTGTAATTTCATCTCGCTACCTCCTGACTAGGCTCTCTCTCCTCATTTGTCCATATGATTTCTTATTTATCTGGACTACTTCTACAGTTTCCTTGATCGCAATGGTTGACTTTCATCTTTTACTTCCACCTAAGACCGCTTGTCCTACACCCAATGAGGCAGTTCCTCAGCCTCTATCTCAACCTTGACTCTACCTCCACCTCTGCCGGTACGGCACAAGACCCTCCACCAACTCCACCAACATGACCCTCCACTTTACATTCACCTTTACCTCACCTTCCATCTTCAACTCTTCCTCCACTGGTACGGAACCTGAACATTCATCTCTACCTCCCCTCTGCCGCCCCATCTACCTTAACCTCCACTCCAACTGTAACTCAACCTCTATTTCCACTCTTCCTCCACCTCCACCTTCATCTACACCATCCCCTTTACCATCACCTCACCTACATCTCTAACTCGACCGTCCACTCCCACCTCTACCTTCACCTCCCCCAATCACCTCCATCACCATCCTCACCTACTTGCCATTCCTCTAAGCTAAGATGTATATTGGAATTAACATGATTGTTAAACGCCACATAGGATACTCCATTTGCGTATTTTCAATTTTATTACTCCGAATAGTTAATACACATATTTTCTAAAAGGTGTGAGAAAGTATTACGGTTTTAACAACAACACACAACAGTTATTTCAGAATATAACTTAAAATAACTTAAATGAGTTTTAAAAGATTATCCAGTTGGGTTGGTATTATTAGTAGTCATACATTTTGGCTACTCGTGTGTTGAAGAATAACACATTTCTATTTAAAATGCAAATATATACTAGAACGCCTGTTTCAGTATCATCGTTAGTCAAAATTGACGTGAAATAAAATTTCTTTACACATTATTGGGACAGAGTTTGATTTAGAGGCTAAGCAAGTGACTATAACACATACATGTTAATAGAAAGCTATCAGCACATAATACACTTGGACCAGCAAGCTCGTAGGTTCTGGATGGTAAACACTTACTGTCGAAATTTAGACTAATCGTTGCGTTGCTCTCGCCCAGCTCGTTCTTGGCCGTTACTTTGTACTTTCCTGCATCTTCTATGGTAACGTTTTTGATTTCCAGTGACGCGAAATACGAATGCCCGTCCTTATCCACTTTCATCTGAAAATTAGTTGTTAATATTGTAGTGGGAGCAAATGCTACGTACTTGTATAACCCACAAACTATAGTAAAGTGCAGTTTAACAATAACTTCTCTTTGTTTGAAGTGTGTTGTTGTTATACTATTGTGGACGATAGTTAGTCCATAGTTTTTTTTCTTTGTGAACAAGAAGAACACAAAACGAACACGGTTTTCTTTTCGTTCAATACAAACTATGGGAAAAGTCCGCAATAATATTTTCACCTTAACAATATATATATCATATCTTTGACAAATGCACTACGTAAATATGAAAATCGCTTATAGTTGAGCACATTGAAAGGCTGGAAACAAGTTGCTACTTTAGGGAGTTACTTTAACTTAAGATTGTAGTAAAAACCAACAAAATGCTCTGCTGGATAATTGTTATTGGTTTCTTGACAAGACATAAGCGTACAGGATGGTCCATCTTTGTCATTTAACGAGGAAAATAAATTCATTATTTCATTAGGTTTAAGCGGCCGGGGTCGTGACTATCATCTAAAGCTTCTGGTACAGATCGCGTAAAAACCACTATTTACAGTGCCAAACGTTTCGCTCATTCTTTCCTTGGTGGACCTGATAGATCGAGCTGAAACTGGTTTAGATTACTGTACTACAGTCACTGTAGTTCTTTCTTAGATACAGTCAATTACTGTTAACTGTGCTGTTAACTGTTTTTTCCTGCGCCAGGTGTACCAACCGTAGGTGTGAGATCTGCACATGTAACAAGGAACAGCGAACACGATTGGGGGAAGCTAATAGACGCCGCCGAACTTTATTGGACAATCTTTAAGGTCCAAGATATCTCTACATTCCATTAGCATTAATTATGCATGTATTTAATCTGGTTTATAACTGGTTGCCAGACTGGGGAGTGTATATAAATATTTACAATTGAAATTTTTTCTTGCAGATTTCCATCCCTTTCTTTTAATCCTCGGATAGTAGTATGGTATTTTGGCGAGCACTTAAGGTTTGTCGAACAAAAATATGTCTCCATGTCTTGTTGCTAAACTTTGTTTTGCTACCATCGACTTGGGATCTACATTTTTCGTATGCCTGATGTGTTCATAAATTCTGATAGAAATCAATCCCTCAGTCTCGCCAATGTCAACCGACCAATGAACCAGTCTCTGAAAGTTCACTGAGGGTGCTCGATTGTAAAATGAGCTTAAGTGTTTTGATTGTAACTGTAAAAAGACGAAAGTAATAAACTTTTCTTTGAGATGATTTCAGAATTCAGAAATTGCTCAAACCTTGTTGGGTGATTTTGTTATTTCAGCATCCTCTAGCATCAAATCTTTAGGCATCAAGCTAGACTTAAATCTCAATTTTCATGAGCATATTGACTTTGTCCAGAAAAAGCTAAATTGCATTGACTTTCTTTAAAGGAGGTTGTCATTTTTTCTCCAATAGACAGATACTTTTTCTGAAATATGATGGATGCTTTTTCCCTGTTTTGAACTATGTGTTTCTATCTTGAGATTTGACAGTTTTCGCATGAGGGCAATCTTTAAAGATCAAAAGAGAGCCGTTAGGGTTGTTCTAGGACAGAAAACAGCCGTTTCCTGCCGAAGTAAATTTTGGGAGAATGAAATGTTAACATTTCCATCTATTTACAACTTTAGTTGTTTGAGCTTTTTGAAAAGCAATCTTAGCTCATTTCCAAGTTTCCCCCTTCAGTGTACAATCTTCGGTGGTCCAATGTCCTGGCCCTAACTCATCACAGAACTACTTTTTATGAGCACCATGCATTCTATTTTTCAATAAAAATGCACAATAAACCGCCTTTCAACTTTAAAACTAGCTATATATCTTAAAATATAAAATACAACTAAAACTGTTTCTTATTGAACAGGAATTTTATCGTAATGATGACTTTTTAATTTTAAATTTGATTAGTGTAAATTATGATACTCGTATGGATGTAGTTTATTTTTTACATCAAATACTTAATTTGTGCCTTAATTATAAAAATGTGTGTAATATTTGACGTTGTAATGCATGATTTGTTGATTGACAGTAAAGATCTTTAGATGATAGTCATTATTACGTTATAGGACTGACGGAAAGACGGTGACAAAAGGGGAGGACTTACTTTGTGCCTGGCGTCGTCCTTGACTGCATTTCCCCCGTGAGACCACACCACCGAAGGCGTGGGGTCCGCCTGTATCCTACACTCGAACAGTAACCTCTTTCCATCGTCCTCTTGTCTGATCGCTGGCTTCTTGGAAAATGTCGGTGCTAGTCCGTCAATTTGTCTGGAACAACAGGTATTAAATAAATTACTGCATTGTTTTTTTAAGGTTAATACGCGAAAAAAGGTTAATAGTGGTTTTTAAAGGTTAATAGTGACCAAGGGTCTATGCAGCCTGTGAGGTGACAGACCTTGGCGACGATTTACCGACCGTTGTCTGAGGCGCTGCCGACCTAGCTATCACGCCATCTTATTCTATTTATCTACTAGAGGGTGCGCAGTAGTGGTTGTGACCTTGAATTTCGTCCCATAAGAGCAATGTAAAACATGCATTTTCTTGATACACTTCACGCCTACAGTTTTTATTGGATTTTTATTAAATAAATTTTGTTTTAAAGTGTATTACATGTTTTGGTGACTCCTTTGAGCCGAATTTCCATTTTAGCATTTATAAAACCGTGGATAAATCCAAAATGTAAAAGAATTGTATTTTAATTTCTTGTTTTTACTAGTAAACTGATAAGGTTTTCAAGTGTGATTAACGGGCCTCTGCAGTACATTGTCATCTTTCAAATAAAATCATTTCAAAAATATCTGATGAAAACTGTAGGCGTGAAGTGTCTCAAGAAAATGCTTGTTTTTACATTGCTCTTATGGGACAAAAAAAATTGCCGACAGGTACTGTGCACTCTTAATAGGTTTGTCAATGTTCTTACAAAAATAATTATGGTGAAACTAGTTCATCATCTGTTAAATTGAAAAAACACAAACACAGACCTCTAAAAGAAACTTTTTTATGTAAACACTAATTGAATTTTCTATAGTTTAAAATCTGTTTACCTTCCTATTGACAAAGTGCATCTTTGACGTAATTTTAAAAGGCATGAACCTAATTACCATGGGAATTTTTGGAACGCCCTGTATCTACCTTACAACCTATAAAATAGTAACACACCTTACACACATTATCAACGTCTTCAACAAATTCAAATATTCAAACCATTTATAGTGTAGTATTTAAAAAAAATTTAAATAAACAGATAGTTTGGGTTTGGTATAAGTTTTTAAATAGAAACACCTGAAAATTTATAGGTTTTAAATTATATTTTTGCTGTATTCTAAAAGTAGATATCCTAAAAATACTTCGTATATTTCACCATTTAATAGCCATGCATTCGTTTGGTTTAGTGAATGCAATGGTTCATAATCAGACCTGCTCCACTTAGATAAAAACACGTGAGATTGTTAGGGTTAAAATAGTGTTTAGGGAAATCATCGAGAGAGATAAAGACATAGTTTGAAAACAAGACATGCTTATGTTTTTAGAAATCTTAAAACATGTACCAGTTTTAAAAACCTAACCTTTCTTAGTATTTTAAAAACACATAAACGCACTACATTGATCATATATAACGTCATGTGGCACGTCGTTAGAAGCCGTCGTTAGAAAACAGCTTCATCGTTAGTTGTAAGAAAAATACAGTGTTCCAAAAATGTCCATTATATTTACGTTTATAACCACCATTTTTATCGGATTTATATTGAAAAGTATTTTCATCAAACTTTCAGGAAAACAAACCTTTAAAATTATGCACAACTCAATTAGTGTTTACATATGAATAGTATAACATGTTTTCATCTCCCTCGGTTTAGAGCGCAGACATTCTGTATACAAATACAGTTTTAATTAATTATTTTGGTATGATTTCTTAGGAAATCAACTAACTACATTTTCCACGTGGACTATTTATAATGGACGTGTAACGCTTAATTTGGGTAACCCTGATAGTCAAAGAAAGGTTAGTTTTTGAACTCTGCGAAGAGTTTGCGTTGTACACATTTAATTTCAGAGGATTAGTTAATTAGTTTAGGAAGAAGTAAAATAAGGAATTACATGCAAAAACAAAGCTATGGTACTTAATCAAGCTTTGAAAACAAAATAAAAACTTCTTGTGTTAGTTTGTTTATCTATAACATTTGATAGTTATCTAAAACAACACAAACTAGGATTTACTGGGATAAACCTTTCTAGGGATGACGGTAAAAAGTGAAAGTAAAAAACTACAAAGTCCTCTCTACCACTCAACTTCGATCTTTACCTAGCGTCACCGTATATTCACATTACAAATTGCAAGTGGGGACTGCGGGGATCGAGCTCGCACCACCGGAGTGATGAGCTCCGGAGTCGCGCGCGATACCAATCCACCATGGATCCGCAGAATATTTCTGAGTATATACATAACATAAATTAATACATACATTTCTGGAGATTTGCCTTAATTCCAGTATCAAAAACAGATTTCATTTAGTTTTAAAAGGATTTGAAATTCTTTAGGTCTAAATGAGAACTTAAGCATTTGAATACATACAATAACCAAAATAAATTACTAGTTCAACGCAAAAAAAAACAAAAATTTCGAACAGTTTGACAATAATTATTAAGCTAGCACCGATCCAACTTTTGAAATAAACCCGACTACCTTACGTCGTGTGAATTATACAATTTACTACAATTGTTGAGATGGGAAACTGATTTTAACTGGTTTTACTAAAACATTACTCAACTATTACCTAACCATCGATTAAATTTGGGTAAACACGAACTGTATATTCAGCCAAACTACCAGTGTTGAAGTCATTGGCCAAGTCATTAGATTGATTAAGCTGTGCTTAGTTACTGTGGTTTACATAATGTAGATTTATAACTCTGCAAAGCTGCTGGGTTATACACAACACACAACACGTAATATATTATCAACTCGGATTAGTTAAAACATGTTATTGAAAAAAACAGACAAACACACGTTGCAACTCAACATAAACCTGACTCACTTATCTCTTGGTTCGTCAACAGCTGAAAAAGAAACAAAATAATATTATTATTATTTTGTGCCGACAAATAGTGTGCACTCCTTAATATCAACACAATACAAGAATGACCTTGAAAACTATATAAAATATAACCATATATTAAGTTTTTATTATTTATTCTAGAATAAACTAAAATAAAGGAGGCCTTCTAGGCGATGCCCTGAGTATACAAATGCCTGTGTGGAGTAACGTTTCTCGATACATACTTTTTATGGTCACAGAACACAAATAAAAACAAAACAATTTACTTCTACGGGTACAATGTTGCTTACAGTTCGACCAAACGTTTTATCTGTATTGCAATAAAAGATTTAACACACATTTTATTAAAACCTGTTTCAAAGTGCCAACAAGTTTTAATAATCTGTGGAAAAATTTATGCTTACTCTCTGGTCTCCTCCATCCTCTATAGAACGAGACCGTGATACAATCTAGCTCAAATGAAACATATTTGTTTCAAAAGGTACCCCTACAGTACCAGTAGTGTCTAAATTGTCTTTTTCCAAGCTATTTTAATAATGTTAAACCTAGGATATAGGGATTCTTGTACAGAAATAGTCCAAAATTTGCACATTTTAACTCTTATATGTATTTATATTTATGAGACTAGTATACTTTTTTAAACCATTACAACTTAATTAGAGGTCATGATATTCACAATTACGAAATTACAATTCTCAATGTAGATTGCAAAAATACAGAACAAACATATTCTAAAAACTACCTAGTCAAATGGAAGTGAAGTTATTCAATAAACTTCCGGAAGATTTAAAACGTATACAAAATTCAATCACTTTTAAGACTATACCAAAACATTATTCAATTCAGGATGTCTTTTGTATGATGTAAGTGCATTTATGGACCGATAAAACCCCCTTTGTTAAGGTTATTGATTCGGTAGGAATATTATTAGTTAACTGTCAGTTATTAGTCTTTACCCTGTACTTTGATGGTGATTTTGCAATACGGCACCATTTTGTATTACTTTGCTTATATTTTTGTCACACAATATTTTTTTAAATGACAATAAATATTATTATTAGTATCATTATATTACAAGTTTGCAGTTATCAGGGATGGTTGGTTCAAAATATTTATAAATAAATGTTATGCACACCTAAGTTAATAGTGTATGCCATCCCTATTCTTCCATACAAAGTTAGTTAGCTTTATTGTCAGTCATTTTTATATCATCACACTTGTGACGCAATTATTCGTATTAGTGAGAGTGTACGGTATTTCTACAGCAGTTTTATTATTATTTACACCGGAGGCTCTACATGGCCACCCTACTCTATCAGTATGTTCCATCAATATATCAACGTAAAAATTTTAAATAAGATGTACTGACGAACATATTACTTGCACTGTTCTACTATTCATAGAATAAAGAGAGTTTAAACTATTTTTGTGGACATTTTCCCATCGTTAGTGAGCAAGATGATCACGACGTTTTGGAATCTGCAATCTGATCCCGTCTTCAGGTGAAAAGTAACCTAAAACAGAACACAGAACATTAGAACACGAGTGAACATAAAGTAGTCAGCATGAGTTGACCAGTCAAGTACAACCAAACCCCAATTTAGCTGTTTAAGTCAAAATACTAACACTTAAAAAACTAGCCTAGAAAACAAAACCACAAAAGAGTGGTTTTATTTTCTAGGTAAGTTTTAGTATTTCAATTTAACAGCTACGTGTTGTTTGGTTGTGCTTGACTGGTCAACTTATGCTGATTACTTTATGCTCGCTTGTGTTCTAATGTTCTGTGTTCTGTTTAAGGTTACTTTTCACCTGAAGACGGGATCAGATTGCAGATCCCAAAACGTCGTGATCATCTTGCTCACTAACGATGGAAATCGTTCGCAATAATAGTTTAAACTCTGAAAATCTCCCATCGACAACAACAAACTTTAAACAAAGAAGTAAAGAAAGTATTGAAAAGGCAAAGGGATTCCCCACTGATAGGTGCTGAGTGCTGATACCTATTGATCGTGCAGTTAGCTGATGCGCTGAGCAGGGTGCGCAGTAGTGACTGTGACCTTGAACTTCGTCCCATAATAGCAATGTGAAAACACGCCTTTTCTTATGTCACTTCATTCCTGCAGTTTTCATTCGATGTGTAAGAAATAACGTTTTTTAAGTGCATAATTTGTTTTATTTCTCCACTGAATTTCCATTTTATCTATCATAAGATCGTGACATAAATCCAGAAACTAAAGACACTGTGTATTTGAATTTTTACTCGTAAACTAATGTAATTTTCAAAATTTGGTCAGCAGAGTCTCTGCATTACATTGTAATCTATCAAATAAAACTTATTACAACAAGATCTGATGGAAATTGTAGGCTTGAAGTGTCTCAAGAAAATGCCTGTTTTACATTGTTCTTGTGGGACAAACAACAAAACGACCTTCAGGTACTGTGCATTCTCAAGTAGAGTCTACTCCTCCAGTAGTTTCAATATTAGCAAAATCAATACATCCTAACCTATGACAAACATGTTACATGATCGTACGTTTGACTGTTTTCACTGTTTTCTTTATTTGAGTTAGGACTGTTTGGCTGTTTTCATTAAGGATGACAGTAGCCTAATTGATAATGTAGCGTATTTTGTTCTAATTTTACACAACTTTATTTATGAAACATATATGTTTATTCCTTAATTAAGTCACAAAAATGACAAAATCTTGTTTTGCTTGTAACCTAAAACGAATACAGCCTTCACGGACTTTTATACAGAAACATGTGTACACGTGAAGTTGGGTTTATGAGATAATCAAATGCATTTGAGAAGTATGTAATTGAGAAGTAACTAGTTTTTCCCCCACCTGAAAATAAGAGTAGTCGGTGGTGACTCTTAAAATTCTTGAATTTAACCCATTGTTTGACCACTCATTTTAAGAGTAAAAACAAATTCGTTTTTACCATTAAAAGAATTGTACGATGCTCTGTTTAAAATGACGGTTTGAAACGTGTGTCATTGTTTGAGAATATAAATTGACGCTGTAGCTAGGGTTTTCCTAATTTTGAAAGAAAGCTAGGGTTCAGCTTTTGGGTACCAATCAAAACTTTAAAATTAAATGCCTGTTTTGTGACCATAAATACATAAAAATACCAGAGAGTATTTTACGTACTTTTGAAACTGGGCGTTTAACAAAAGTGACAGTTTTGGTCAAGTGTGCAAACCTTATCTTGTGGCATATCATTTTAACTTTTTGATCACCCAAAAGCATTTTTGAAAAGATTGCAACGGCTTCCATTTATTTGCACAAACATTAAATCACGTTTTAGGCCGCAAATTTGAATAGGGGCATCGTTTTTTCTCATTTTTTAAATGGTTATAATGCATTCGTTTTGTTATATCCTTTCAAATTAGAGGTCACACGATGGGGTAAATTAAAGTTTTCTAAGGGTTACCTCTACTTCCCCAATTCGCGGGTAATAGACAAACCCCAAAAATATGCCAAAAAGTAATTGTATTGTCCTTCAAGTTGATTACAACCAAAAGTAATATGTTTTCACATAAGCTTTAAATGCGAAAACATATGTAAAGACCTTATTCTTTTTAAAATATTGCAACCTTCGAAAAGAAAATCCCATTTGATCGGCTTTAATATAATTGACCCTTCAGTAATGTTTGCTGAGTTTTACCTTTAACGAACCAAAACATTTCTTCCAGTGCTATGAACACCCATGGTCACCGAAGGCTTTTTGCTTTGGGAATTCTAATTCTTCTTTCTGAATGTTTCAGCTTTTGAACAGTGGGTCTTTAGTAATGGAAATATATTTTTTAGCAAAGTCAGATAAACATTAAGTGTAAAAAGCGCGGAGTTTGTCCTAAACAGCTATGAACTATTGGCATTTTAGACGGGTTTATACCAGACTAGTTTTACTAACACAAAGTTAAATAGATTTCTAAACTGTACACATTTATCTTGAAAACTAACGAACGTGTTCTACTTCAACAAATTCTGTTTGCAAGTTATTTCTTAAAATCGCCCTAAATAATTATTCCATTTAATAAGTACACAATACAAAGTGAGTTTATGTTTAAAACCTTAAACCTGTTAATCATATCTGACCAAAAGTGGAAATATTGATTTATTATCTTCCTGGTGAAAGTGGTTTTGGGAGTAAAGTCCGAAGTTTCTTACAAAAACTCCTGATTTGCAACACCTTGTTTTAAAGGTAATGAAAATACAAAACCAACGCTACTTTTACAAAATTGTCCGACTTTCGTTCTCAATTGCCGGCTTAAACCGTGTACACTTTACGCCCTTTAGGGGGAGGTTCAAAACATTTAGAATAATGAAAATAATCATGCTTAACTTATGTGACTGTTTAACTCTAATATAATTGTATGAATAGTTTTAAAGGCGGTTTTTATTTGCGAGCCCTCCACTACATTAAGTCGTTCCTAAGCCAAACTCGAAGGATTATGGAGAACCCATAGAACCCTTAGTTTTATTTTACAGCCTTCTATGGAATTGAGCCGTTTCTAAGCCGAATTCGACAGTTTATGAAGTAGAACCAACTAGGCAGGGGCTGCCACACCTTTGGACAACACAATAAATCGGCGTATGGACCATTGGCAAATTTGCTGCTTGCTTCATAAGCGTTGACTTCAAATGGTAGAACGATTGTAATGGTAGTAAACGCATTTAGAAGTGAATGCAGAAGCTAATGGCATTAGGTTATCGAGCAGCAGCTAATGGCATTCTGGCGTATGTAAAATTTCATTTATTTGAGTTTTGTTTCATCACGTGTCAGAATTCTTTTACACTTTGAAGTAGGAAAGAAAAGAACTTCAACGTCGCAACTGACGATCATTTCTAATTTGACCATTATAAGGTTCAATACTGGAACTCATACCGGTAAAAATGACAGTTTAATATTTTTACAGTATGAAAATTACTGTATATCATGAAGAATGAGGAATTGGAAATAAATATCCTCTTTCAAAAATTAAGAACGTGGAATTCATACATGAGTTTTTATAAAGCATAAGCTGACCACAACAAAAGCGGAGAATCTTGGCAGTGAACGCATTCGAAGGTACATTTTGAGCAATCTCCGGCAAAGCTCAAAAGGCGAGAAGGTTTTTGAACTTTGAAACTAATTTGTTTCTTTGTTCTATGCCAAAAGGGAAACTAGATTGAGTTCAAGAAACGAAGATTGTGAGAATCAATAAAAATAAAATTAGTTTCAAATTTCAAAACCTTTTCGTACCTTGAGCTTTGTCCAAAAGTAAAATATTGATTTCAAACGATCCAGTACAAATGGAACGGAACCTGAATATCAAGAGTAAGAGGATTTGTTCTTTTGAAGCGTATCCTGGCTTAAATTTCGATTCAGAAAGGTCTCAAGTGATGGTCAATGTAAAGTGGCAAAATATAAAACCTCCTAAACAAGACCCTGAAGATGAATATGAAAAGGAGAAACAACATAAAAAAGAAGGAACTAAGTCGAAATAATCAACTGATCTTCAAAAATAATCAAGATGAAGCTGGTACACATTGGAACAAAATGTAAACCCAGTAACTGTGACACTGGACTATTAACAGAGTGCCAAGTACGTTTTGTTCCTTTTGCAAGCTGCAAATAATTGAATATCATAATGATTGAATTCACATTTATGTTCAAATGTGTATCTGCCTTATATTGATATTTTCAAAGATAAGTTTGATCATTCAAAGTTTGTTTCTTCGGCTAATTTCTTTCTTGTCTTACGCTTTTTCTCTTGTTTCGAATTGGATAATGATTTTTTAAATCATAATAAAGTTGTTTAAATAGAGGATGAGAGGACTTCTGAAGACCTTTCTATAAAGAAATCAATACATACAGTGCCAGGCCCACAAAATAATCGAGTAACTTAGGACTAACTTTGAAAGAGTTGATAGGCTAAGGGAAATAACACGGAAACAAGTTCACAATAATATGAGAGTGATAGAACAACAATTTCTAAAACGTTTTATGAAATGTTTAAGTCAAGGCTCATTATAAATATGACGAGTATAATGCAATGTGAGAACCGAGGAGCTAACGGGTAAGCCTCTTCTGTGATGAAAGTAATAGAAAAGATGAAAGTACGTACAGGGTGAGTTTTATATGCCCCCCACCTTAACTTTTGAAAGCGGAAACTTTTTAAAAAACCCGTCGGGGAATGTTTTTATAGGGTTCTGAAGTTTCTTTTGACGCACTTTTGGTTAACCACCCATCACCCAAAACCGTGGGGGGTTGGAGGGCCCCCTTAATTTTTTAAATACAAACCCCCCTTTGTGACAACTCATTTTAAAGAGGATAAAACACAAACTCGCTGATACCATTGAAAAGATTTACAACGTTCCTGTACAAAATGGCGGCTCTAAACGTTTTTTGTTTTTAAGCAAATAAATGGACGCTGTAAAAAATTACAGATTTAGTTTTTGGGTACTCAAAGCTTTAAAATTATATGCTATAAGATAAATTTTGCAAACTTTTGAAAACTGCCCCTTTTTCTCACCCTTTTTAAAATTCGTTAAATTTCAAAAGTTTAAAAAACTTATCTTGTAACATTTCATTTAAAAGCTTTGAGTACCCAAAAACTAAATTTTTAATTTGTTTCAAGATTTTGAAAGTTATAGCGACAGAGTCTATTTATTTACTTAAAAAATTAAACACGTTTTGAGCCGCCATTTTGTACAGGAACGTCATAAAATGTTGTTAATGGTTTGAATTCGTTTGTGCTTTTATACCTGTTCAAATAAGGTGTCACAAGGGGAGGGGGGTTCATACATAAAAAAATTAAGGCCCCCCCGGTTTTTGTGTGGGGGGTGGGTAACGAAACGTACGTCGAAAGAAACTTCAGAACCCTATAAAACATTCCCCAAAGGTGGTTTCCAAATTTTTCTCTTTCAAAAGTTAAGATGGGGGGGACACATAAAACTCACCCTGTATAAATTAAAACATTAGTTATAGTTGTCATTTTATCATTCATTGTTGTCAACACAGTCGTCGAGGAAATATCATTTTCTAAAACCAGGTGAGGGACATTCTATAGAGATAGACTATTAAAATGTAAAATTTTTACAGGGAGCATTTTTTTAGTGTCACAACTTGTCTCAATAATGAGGTTGGCTAAAAGTCAATATCCATTAAAGGCTGCCAAGTAGAAACTAGAGACTTTTGTAATAAAAACTATATTCTCTCTGAAGTAACACATCGTCACAATACTCGTACTAGGAATCATGTTGCCCATGTAGGCTATTCCACAGAATTTGAAAACTGTACGTAAGGTACAATTATCACTTCTCAGTCAATTTAGTATAATATTATCTTATAAGTGTATCAATACATCTTAAATATAATAGTCATAAGTATTATTTTTATAAATGTAGTTATTTTTTATGTGAATTGTATGATTTATAGTTGAAAATAAACTATATTTTCATTAATTAATTTTTTTTCATTTACTTCCTTTAGTGTAAATAGTTGTCTTGTCTATATCTCATCATTCTAAGTGAAGACACCGATTGTCAACCTTGCTTTACTTTGTTTCATAGAGATGAAAGTTTAGAAAATAAGAAGATTCTTTGCATTGAGCTAGATTGTTTCCTGATGTCTAATTATGAGGAAAAGCTACAAAACAACACTGAAGGGAAAATTTCAAGAAACTTCATACATCTCATTGGTGGCGTCAATGTAAGATCCATATACAGGAAAAATCCTGTAGTCCAGCATAACAAAACACATCGTTCAAAACTGTGGTATTTTTGGAGTTATTTACTTTTAGGCACAACGATAACTTGAACAGCGAAAACTTGTGTGTGCTTTATAGCAATTGAACGTTAAAAGAAATGTCTGGACAACTTAATTCCCAACAAAGTAGTATCTAACTGCTCAATATCCGTCGTCAGAGAACAACTGTCACAACGGAAATCACTGCTAAAAAAAGAAGAATTTTCCTGTTTTAATCACGTTTTCTTTATAACTCAGCTGTTAAGTCAAAACAAAATATTTAGCGGATCCGTGGTGGATTGGTATCACACGCGACTCTGGAGCTCATCACTCCGGTGGCGCGGGTGCGATCCCCGCAGTCACCACTTACAATTTGTAATGTGACTATACGGTGGCGCTACGTAAAGGTCGAGGTTGAGTGGTAGAGAGGACTTTGTAATCCTAACTTCGCCTCGTCAAACAAGACAAACTTTACCTTTTACCTTATAACTTTTAAGAGGCGCAGTAGCACTTTATCTCACCAAGTCAAAAGAATGCTTTACCAAGAGCGTATATTACATCACAGAACCTAACCAGTTAAAAAAAGCAAGCCTCAGGACGAAAACGACGACAAATTCATGAAAAACGTTTGTGTAAAGCCGGAGCCATATGTTTTTAGTTTCGATTTTTTAGAAGATTACTAGGTTGATTTAAGATTACAACTATTCGATAGGTTCAGTATCGATAAACCTTTCCCATTACTTGCTTTATTCGGTTACCTGTTGCTTTATTCGGTGTCCAAAACCGATCCCGAAGCTGGTTGTAATGGTGTTGGTACAATGGTGTTGGTATTTTTTTGTACTTCTTTCAAACATAATCCTACTAGCCTAACCGTAGCTATAAATCAAAGCAAAATATTGCAGCACTCAAAAGCAGGATGTGGTTTTTTTAGGCTATCATTACTTTGTCTCGTCTTAGGGTAGAATCTATGGTTGAAAATGGGGGGTCACTCATTAAAGATTTTCGTTAAATTTTTGTTTTCACTCACTAAACCCCTGTTTTTGGCTTAAGAACAGCATTTCTGACCACGTCAAAACATACTTTAAAATGCCCATACATGTGCCAAAGCACGTTTAAAACTTTCAACCATTCACTTCAAAGTTAATTGGACGGGAGGGGGACTTTTAAATATACGTGTATAAAGTACCGTACAAAACGAGTACTTCATCATATCCAAAACACCGCAGAAAGAAGAACACAAAACCATAACACATTTCAAACTACGTAACAAACCGAATTAAATCTCAACTTTTGTATCTTTCAACAAAACAAAAAAGCTTGTTGTTGTTGCTGAGTTGTTGTTTTTGTTGTTGTCGAAAAAGCATGTTCTTAGCTTAAACGAACACTACCATTGGTCATTAAGTGCAAAGATGTCCTTTAAAATTCCCAAACCTTTCAGTTATATTTCTTAGAGGATGCTAGTTTTCTAAATCTAAATGCCAAAGACCTTACGCTGGCTCGACTAATAGCTAAACTCATTGAATCTATCAGGAAATGCTATTCGTTCTGGTCTGAATTTAGTTCACGTTGGCAACAGATTCTGCTATAAGGGAGATGAAAGTACTCTACGCTTTGGGCTCAAGTTCAAGAGTACCGAAACGAATAACAACGACCAACCTTTCATTCGTATTTACAACTATACAAAGCCGTCTCTGATTGTTCGGTCGGCTTTGTAATGCAAGTATACGACCAGTACGTGAAGTGAACAGCAGGCCATTCTTCACGCCACTCTTACTAGAGTACCACTTTGCCTGTGTTCGTGGCTATTTCCAGGGCCTTTCTTATTTCAAATGTTTGTTTTATTCAAGTCAAATACGGTTAGTTATAACTCCAGTGTTAGGGAGAAAACAATGAAGCTTTCTTCTGGTAGTTCTGTCAGAATGAAAACGCAAGAGAACTCGTTCTAGAAATGTTTAACACTTTTCCATGAATTAAACTTTGACAGAGTAGAGAAGGGTTTGAAAGGATCGTTGAATGCATTTCATGACGAAATGAAAGAGTTGAAAAAAGAAAGACTGGAAAGAGGAGTAAACTTCATCAGTAAACTTGATAATACCTGTGAGGACCTAACGTGTGAAAATGTCAACCTGAAAAACAACAATGGCTACTGGGTGGTTAGAGTCTGAATAATATTCTAGACGAAACATCATGAAAATGCACGTCGTTCCTGCAGACACTAATGAACATGTTATGGAAGTTGTGAAAAATGTAGGCTGTTAGTCTTTAATAATCTAGTTCTTCCGGCTCAAACCGCATGCAAACTTCTAAATTAGGTTGAGATGTTTCGGCCTCGCTGTTTAGTACCATCATCAGTCACTGATTGGCTGAAACTGAGCTACTTGCTGTCTGCTGTCCTATTCAGCAAGTAGCTCAGTTTCAGCCAATCAGTGACTGAAGATGGTACTCCACAGCGAGACCGAACCATCCCAAACTAATTATGAAGTTTGGGCGCGGTGTGAACCGAAAGAACTAGATTATAATTGTGACACCGGCCACGAAAGCCGAAAGAGTTAAGTTTGGTAGTCTCTTAACTATCCAAAAGAGCCTAATATTATGAATGCCTGTCATCAACTCTACATCGACCAAAATGGAAACCTGGGTAATCAAGAAGATGGTAAGACGACTGGACGCTGAAGGCCTGCTTGCCGAGCGGAGATTTAAGCGCACTTCTGACATTGGCTACAATCTTCCACAAGCTTACCCGGTATACCTCAACAAAAGCCTCAGTCCCTAAAAAAGCTTTACTTTGCTGTTTGAGCTGACAAAAGTGAAACACATACACTTATTTATGGTTGAGAAGAGAGAGGATGACAGGATTATACGTGATAAGTTCTACTACGGACTTGCTTACGGAAAACCTAAGTTGTACAGTCATGGACGGAGTTTAGTTCTAGCTAACTTAAGTTCAATTTGTGTTGTTATTTCAGTAACACAGTACTAGCCTATCTCATCCTTTCTAAACTTATGGTATATGTATATGGAGAGCATGTGATGATAACAAGTTTAAAATAATTTTTATCCTCCAAACAACAAGCATTGCGATTAATTTCAAAATTGGTTTCTGGGAATCGTACATAGATTTATTTAAGACTTTAGAGTTTAGATATTCTAACCCTCCCAAGTATGTTCATCTATGAGACTTTTCTTTTCTGTTTGACAAAATGTGATTTAATTCAAGGTCAGCCAATCCACGAACACAATCCTAGGCAAGTTTATAAGTTTAGACGAAATTCTCATAGATTAATGGAAAGCTTCCATCACAACCTTGTGCAAAATTGCTTAGTAAACTCTCCGAAAACATTAAATCCCCTGAACATTTTATCTCATTCAAAAGGAGGTTAAGAGCTTATCTACGAGTAATAGAAGGCTCTTACTATTCTGTTCGGTAATTTTCAGACTAGAATTTAAATCATTATAATTAAATTTTATTATACATCTAACTACTAATTGTTTTGACTAGGTTTTGCAATACTCTTACTAGTGGTTTACTTTGTTTTATTTAAATACTTGTTTTTTGTTTTGTTACCTTCTTGTATTTGCAGCTTTGTCAACACAAAGGTTCTTGTATATGAAAAATCAAACTATTATTATTATCTATTTTAACTATTTTTCGATATGAGAGAAGACAGATCTTTACCATTATTGCACATATTGTCGTTATCTCATTGCACCATTGCACGCTCAAACCACGCTTGTCATATTAATATCATCGCCTACGTTAAAAAAAGGTAAAGTTTGTCTTGTTTAACGAGGCGAAGTTAGGACTACAAAGTCCTCTCTACCACTCAACCTCGACCTTTAGCTAGCGTCACCGTTTAGTCACATTACAAATTGCAAGTGTTGACTGCGGGGATCGAACCCACGCCACTGGAGCTCCGGAGTCGCACGCGATACCAATCCACCACGGATCCGCTAAAATCTACTATGTCTACGTTCTACCATAGCTTATAATATTGTTAATAATATGTATGTAATAGATCACAATAGTATGTCTTATAATATTGTGCACTGCTCAACCATCTATTCAACTTGTAAAACTGGTATATGCCATTGGAAATAGATAAATAAACAATTTAATTGAAACATTGGATATTTCAATTTAAACTTTAGAAGTGTTCGTTTAATTTTGATATCGTCTAGATTGAACTCAACAGTTTGTATTATGCAAGAATAATCATGAAGAAGAAATATAATGAAGAATATAACGAAAGAGTTTTGTACTTTTTACCACATTAATTTATAATTTTTACATAAATGATAGTTGATAGTTCGTAGGATATTTGTGATATCATGGTTTTAAATATAGATCACAGGTATTGAAATAGGTAGTTTGAATGACCCAGGATACAATACTTATAGGAGTCCATGGGCTTTGTACTGACTGATGGTGTTAATGGTGACGAAATCTGCCTGAACGTGTTCATACATTTGACCATTTCACGTAGAAAACAATTAGGCGAAAACACAGGTTCTTTGAGGTTTGTTGTTGACGATGTTAGAATTTCTGAATTTAAATATTATATTGGACGTTTTCAATCGTTTCAATGAGAGAAGAACACGAGGTTTTGGGATCTCGATCTAATCCAATCTTCAGTGAAAAGTTTGGTTTCAATTGTGTTTAATTTATTTAATTTCGAAAAACTAGCCTAGGAACAATACAACATGCACAAAAGCTTAGAGTAATAAAAGAAATAGAGGGACCAAGCACTTCTATATTCAGTGACAGCTGGCCACCGACTGTCTGGCTGACCGACCAATCACAGACGTGTATCAGACTGATCAATTGCAACAGAGAACAGAAAACTACTTGTTTGTACACAACCATGAAGGTTTCTGTACATGTTGTGTTATTTTTGGACTAGTTGTTTAAAAATTAAATAAATGAATCAAACAAAAGAGAAAACTTACGTTGTTTGGTGGTGGGTGACTGGTTAGCTACGCTGATTACTTTTGAGCTAGTTATTTTCTTAATTTCGTGTGTTATGTTTTATATTACTTTTCACCTGAAGTCAGGATCAGGTCCAGATCCCGAAACGTCGTGTCCCATCTTTTTTACTAAAAGAATCCATGGAAATATCCGTAATTATATTTTAACCTCAGAAAAATAGGTTGCCGTTTAGAAACAAAAACTCTGATAATGCTGGTATTATGTTAAGAGGCTATCTCCCCAGGATCGTTCCCAGTTATGAAAACATAGCTCCATTGAGTTTAAAAACGCTTCAGCGATATGGGAGATGATTTGGATTGAGGAAGAAACAGCATTGTGAATATTCTGATGGATGATGCATTTTTGAACAAATTTGAATCTATATTTCAACTTTATTTTTGTCCTTAAACCATTTCCTGAAGTTTAGCACTTGATTTATAGGTAGCTCTGTAGGTATCCACAAAGTGTACGTATGATACTGATGCTTCACGAAACTAGTTTTATCGCCTCACCCAATGTCTTTTAATTTAGGCTCACGTAACTGACTTTTAAATTGGTTTAGCATACAAATGACGTAGAGCTAAATCAATTACCTCATCAATAATTATTAATAATATGAACGTAACGAAAAAAATAGTTAAAGTTTTAATCATAGCTATACTTGAGATCAAAATTAACGATATAATCAAACTCAAAAGTGTGGCCATAGAAAACGCTAGTTTTATTTTAACTAATTCTTATTTTTCTGTACTTAGGTGGTAGTTTTAGCGCTTTATTGTAACTTACTAAGACTTGGATGTGTAGACGTTACACTAAGGCTTTCAGGGAAAGTGAAATAAAACAGGTTTATCTAAGATTTCACAGTTGGCCCATGAAATTGGCTGCGCAGGAATTTGATTCTTGCAATACCGCAATACCTAAGCATATGACCAACACAAGGAGCTATGGGGATAAGACTGCCCATGCAAATATTGTATTTGTCCGATATTGTATTACCTTGTTTTGTCGTATGTGCCTGACAAATTTGTTTCGTATATCTAACGGTTGTGTTTATGTATTGTTTTCTATTGACGCAATGAATATGAAGAAAATAAGATGTTTAGTGCAATGTGAATAAGTACCCTGATAAAGTTAACTTTAAAACGGTCATAGTACGCAAAATGACAATCATGTTTCGTGATGATTACAGTAAGTAACATTCGCCACATTCTAATCATGATGGATTATACCGGGTGGCCACGATAAAGAGTCTTAAACGGATTACAGGAGTACTATTAGAGCTAGAAAGATGAAACAATTTTTCTATCTGGAAATCGTACATGGAGATTTCAGGAAAATTATTTTAAGATTTTAAGTATACAGGGTGTGTCAATACTGAAACTCACGGGGTCAAAACTCGAGATTTTTAAATACAATGGTGGGTCATATTGTACATAGATTTAATCAGAAGACAATTATCGACATTTTGGCGAAACAATTTTTTGATATGTTGCGCCATTACAAAGCTAGAGCTATGAACATGAGTCGCGTAAGCTTTTACGGGACGCCCTGTAGTTAAACTATAAATTCGATTAAAATATGTCGTTTACGTATTATTTCTCAGAATTTGACGAGCTTTTAATGGTATGTAGTACAACCATGTTTTCAAAAAATTTCTAACCTCAAAATCGATGTAAACATTGAAGTTGCTATTATCATGAATAAGTCAAAATATTAAATAGTAAGGTATAGCATGTTGCATATCATTGTAAAGATAGTTTTAATATGAACATTTTTTGTATTAAACATAACTTTGTATCTTAATTCGTTTCAGAGATATAACAAAAAACACAATTTTAACCTTGATTTTGCCCGTATTTTAGTAGTTTATACGTTAGTTTGACTTACTTGGTATTTAAATTAACAGCCACAATTCTAATACAATAGTTCTTCTTGGTAAAAACTCATAAAATGACAAATAACAAACGTGAATATGAATATAAGAATAATTATTGACCCCGTGAGTTTCAGTATTGACACACCCTGTATACTGAAAATCTTAAAAATAATTTTCCTGAAATCTCCATGTACGATTTCCAGAGAGAAAAGTTTGTTTCATCTTTCTAGCTCTAATAGTACTCCTGTAATCCGTTTAGGACACTTCATCGTGGCCACCCGGTATAGTACATTTTCCACCTATATCTGCGACACCTTGTTCTAAAGTTAATAAAAAAATAAACTGTGATAGTCTTCCCTTGTCTTAGTCCGCGACTAAGTGGCAATTTTAAATTTTCATCGACTACAGTTTTCTATTGGATTATATGAGAGAACTGCTGATCGCTTTTCTGTACTCTATGTTATCTTGCGAAAAGCCGAACTGCACTAATTAAAATATGTTTTATTACTTCATACAAGGTACGACTTTACACAAATGTAAACGGATAGTACGGTTATCCTAGTAACACTAACCCTTGAAAAGTCGCCTTATAAAATCCTTGTTCAGTAAGGGTTGTCACAATTTGTGTCAATAAGGAAAGATAGCTTGACCTACACAATATATAAGTTCTCGTAACACTCGAAGAGGAGCTCTTCTTTTCTCAGTTCCTCAGCATCGATCAGCAGTATTTGGTAAATAATTTATTTTCACATTATATCATCTATGGTACGCCCTTCCTGATAATGTTAAATCGATCGAATTTCGGGCTCACTTTGGGGCGGTGGTGGGACGGAATGTTGCAGGGGCTGTGTTAGGGGTGTTGGGGTCGCTGCTCGTGTGTGTTTATGGGAGTGGAATGTATGAATAGTTGGTGTGACTGTTTTGTTTAGTTTAGTGCTATTTTCTTTAAATCAATTTATTCGTTATTCTTCAGAAGTTTTAGTTAAGTTAATCTTATCTTATATTGACATACCTAATTTTGAAATATCTTTGTAATGTATATGTAATTATATTGGAATGTATATTGATTTGATGTATTGTTGTTGTATATATTTACGTGGTTAAGTGGTAGAGAGGACTATAAAGTCCTAACTTCGCCACGTAAATAAAGACTTTTTCATTTCATTTTCATATATTATATGCTACAAAATATAATAAAAGAAGGCAACTTACGGCTGAAGTTGAGATTTATCGAAGCTGCCACTTCACCCATCTTGTTTTTTGCTTTCACTTTATACAGTCCCGCGTCCGATTCCACAACATCATCTAATTCCAACACCACTTGAAACATATTCGTGCCCACTGTCTGAGTCTTCATGAAGGTCCTGTTGTTCTCTGAGAGCTGCGTGTCGCTCCGGAACCAGGTGATGTCGGGTTTCGGAGCGGACAGAATCTTGCACTCGAACACGAGTCGGTTGCCCTCATCCTCTTGTCGCAGCTGGGGCTTCTGAGTGAAGCTCGGAGCAAAGTCCTCGGCGACCCCCATCCCGGTCCCCGGTCACCGGACTTTACGTTCGGATTCGTCGAGTATTTTCGTCGGTGAGTAGACTACCACCTGGGAACAGAAAACGATTGCATTACCAGCTTGCTCATAGTTGTGTATAATTGTTTTACAATATTTAATTATATGTGTAATAGTGTCTTTTAAATTCTTTCAAATGCAAAAGAACATCATAAGACTTATGACGAAATCACCATTTAGAGAACCCTGTAGAGCTCTTTTCAAGCAGTTAGAAATACTCCCCCTTCCTTGTCTGTATCCTTTCAAATGCCTTGAATGAATTTTACGGTAGAAACCGTATACATAATCATTTGACTCAAAACTCCGTTTTTCTGCAATACCCTGGTCATCGCACAACTCATTAAAAAAAACACCATGGTACTCTTAAACAAAGTGTCGTCAATTTTCTTATCTTCAGTTGCATGTTTTATTATTTTTCTGCTCCTTTGCTGCAAAATATTTAATTTAAGAATTGCAATTAGACAAAATCACAATCAGTGTAAATTGGTGTACATTATGAAAATAAATTACTATGACTATGTTACAAATTACATAACCAAACAACCAAACACAAATTATTGTCACGGATGAAATCAACACAAGAGCGGATCCGTGGTGGCTTGGTATCGCGCGCGACTCCGGAGCTCATCACTCCGGTGGAAAGGTTCGATCTCGCAGTCACCACTTATAATGTGTAACTCTACTTTACGGTGACGCTAGGTAAGCCCGAGGTTGAGTGGCAGAGAAGGCTTCGTAGTCCTAACTTCACCTTGTTAAATAAGCCCAGCTGTACCTTTTTTACCGTTTACAATTATTTAGTTATTTTAAATAACTTTGACGAGGTTACTTTCAAACGATGAATGTAACGGTGGGCTTTGTAGCTATGTAAACAACCGTCGAGAACTATTAGTCTGTGTTATTAGAAGAAAACAAATAATTTGCAATATCAAAGACAACTGCACAAACCAGTGTGTTAAACACTTTACAATTTAATATCCAGCACAGATATTGCCGTGTCCATTTTAAATGGGCCACCATTAATACCATGTAAACTACGAATTTTACAAAAATTGTAGTGTGGGGACACTTTAAAAAATCAAACATAATCATGAGCCCTAAAATTTACAAATCAGCCGCAGTTTTCCAAAATTGTGCCCAACTTGAAAAGATCTTATGTGAACCCCTCAAAATACCTTTGGATTTTAAGCACAAGTGAATAACTTTTTTTATTCTTGACTATTTGAGCATAAGAGGTACAAGCACACCGTAGTCTTAATGTCTTAGGGCCAATGTTCTAAAAATGTCTTAAATATGCAAACTGCTATATAAACTAATCATTAAATTTTATGACATTTGTTAAATTTTGTCCGCCAAGTTAAAAACTAAAGTTTTTCATACACATAATTTTTAACTAATGATTCAGGTAAAGCCTGAATTTTAAGATATCTTTATTTCTAGTAATATCTTCATTAACTGAGTAGTTCAGGAGCTTGAGCTCTTCAGAGTATAAGAAGTGTATATGGATGGGCGTCATTGGGAATCTCGGAGGGATGTAGCTCTCAAACTGTTAGGTTTATCAACAATATTCCTGGGAGAAAAATTTCATTCTTTTGTGCCTAGTACCAAAAACTTCCATAGTTTTAGGGGTTCATATAAGATATTTTATGTGGCTACTAAATTAGATTATAAGGGCCAACTTTTAAAATTTTGAATTTTATATTTTTAGTTGTGAGGGTAAACAAGGGGAAAGGGAAGTCTCTCGCTTAAACATTTCTTTAAAATTCGTAGTTTAAAAGATACTAATGGTGGATAGAGATACTAACATTCTCGATAAGTTCCTCAAACAAACTAAAAGAGTCCGGTTACCTGACGAATTTGATGTATCCAAAAACCAGTTGCACATTGTAAATTGTAAAGTTCTTAGCGCCTTAAACCAAGCCTCATTTTCTCCTTTATTTTCGTACACTTTTCACACCTCCACTCGGGGACGAAGCAATGAAGATTTTGTTGAGGGTATCGTGCGTTTTCTATTTTTATGGGCTTTCAAATTACAGAAGTCACATGATGAAAATTATCTCTAAAAGATTCGGATCAGCTCTCTAAACCCCGACTTTGGGCCTTAGAAACCCACGATCAAGTTAAAAAATTAAATTTGGAAATCCAAACAACGTGTAACAAAAAAAGTTTGAAAAAGCTCCAATCTATGAAAACCTAGGGTGGGAGGGGAGGAGGCGTTTACACTCCCGTAGTTGATGATATCTATCATTTTGTGCCTAAACGGTTATGCTACATTAATATGCGTTTCCTCAGTATACAGAGTGTCCCAAAAGTCACTATCCATCTGTTTGAATTTACCACAATCCAGGCATTCCCTTCTACAGGTTGTCGCAAAAATGTTTAGCGCACTATGCAGAACCGGACTTTACACAAAAGTAAGTAAAAAATGTCCTGTAACATTTATTTTAATTTCGGCTTGGTTTAGCCGTAATCCCCCATTTTGTAAACTTTTAAACATAATTAATAATTCAAAAATCCTTTGAGATATTTGTGTCAAACTTCGTATAACCCTTAACTGTATTCCTAATAACATTTTACAAAAATATATTTTATCTTACTTAAAAATTCCAATTTAATTACATTTTCTTTGGAAACTTTTAAATGGCCGCCATTTAAAAATTTGATAAGTTATATAACAAATATTTTTGGAGATGTTATGCCAAGATTCACAAACATCTCAAATGGTTTTTGAATAATTAGTCATTTTCAAAAATTTACAAAATGGCTGATTACGGCTAAACTAAGCTAAAATAAAAAATGTTACTTGACATTTTCGACTTACTTTTGTATGTAAAATCCGGTTCTGCATAGCGTGCTACCCATTTTTGTGACACCCTGTATAAACACCTAGAGATGTTGACAAACTATGTTTATCCGGAGCTAAAATTGAATTTTGACAACTTTAACTCACTTTATTTGAAACACAATGGAGCCCCTCTCCATTATTCAACAGTTGTACGAAAATTGATGGGGTTTTTTATAGAAAGGTGGTCTGACTTTTCAACAGAAACGCCACCAAAATCTCCCACCTTACACCTATGAATTCGATCGTATGACAAAATGTATCAACTTAATTGGAAAGCAATGTGAGACACAATGCTACAAATACCCCTCAATTTAAATAAACTTTGTTAATATATTTGTTACAACTATATAAAAATATTCACTTGTCATGTTTCTTTTTCAAGAGCCTACGCACCTCTTTATGATGAGTAGTGACTTTTGGGACACTATGTACAACCAATGCTTCCAAAATGATATGTTTTCAAAATTAATGTGTCATTAAATAATTTATTTTATCGACTTCTTTGGTTTTTATTTGGTCAAAATTGAAGTTGCCGAGTCAACGATCAATATTCTGGTTCAAGCAAATTTAGACATCTTGTTGATTAAGAATTTAGTAAACCGTGATTTTATCAGGCCAACAATTAGTTAAACTATTTAAAAGGTTCGTCTATTAAATAATTTATTACAAATTACTTACTCCATTTTACACCTAATTCCCCTGAAAGTTAACTATTTATGACTTAATCGACATTTTCAACTTCTTAAAATAAAATTTCCAAAACCTGTCGTCTCAAGTTTGATCTCGCAGAATCGGGTTGGTCCGTTCTGTCTGTAGTGCAGGACACGTTCATCTCATTTGTCATCTTTAGACCATGACGGTTGTCAAGTTTTAAAATAACGCAGTTTACATCAATGACTTAAATGAATATCAGTACTCAATATCAGTGTCTAGGCCTGCGGAATAAAACCTGAATATTTGATTTCAACGACAGGTTTTAACATCATAATTGTTTTACATTGAACTGCCCACACGAATGGTGTGGATCAATTTAAGTAACTTAAGATGGTAAACCATTTTCAGATGGATTTTGTTCACGCTTTTCAGATTTTTGTATATTAACAAGCGGTCAGTCTAAGTTGTAATAAGAGTTGCTAGAGTAGAATCAAATTATCTATATTTTAATTTTATACTTATTTCTAAACCTCATGATTACCGCCTCGCTTCGGCCTTCGGTCTCAGCATGGCCTCCTGTGTGACCACGAGCGTTACGAGGCTGTTCGCTCTGCCCAAAGATTTGCTTCGGCCTTCGGCCTCAGACTTGCATGCTCTTTGACTGCAAGTCGTATTACATATCGTGAAGATAAAACGTATTTTTATTTTATTGAAATCGCTGGACTACTCATAACGCTGTCAAAGCGAAAAATCATTTTGAAACGTCTCAATGAATTTCCATTATTTTGGTACATTGATGGATATGGAAAGAATACATATTTATTTTAAAATTTATCTAAATGGAATGAAATTTACTGTTTTTAGATAATTAAAACCACTTGTTTGACCAAAATACCCCCTCTCCAAGGGTGCGTCCGGTAGCCCGATTTTGCTGGCTAACGAACTTGACGACCGAGATATTTACAAAAGGAACATTTGTATATGAAGTCTTGTAAAAATGCTCAAAACGTGTTCTAGGGGACAGGATCGGGGCTCATTTCGGTCTCTTATCTGGGTCTTACGGTGCTGAAAGCATGAATATCTCATTTTTCCACTGGATGTAAGAATATAGACAGTTAAATTTCAACTGTATGCCATCAATTTAAAGTGCACTTGTTTGGATACTGCTCATGGCAACCTGCACCATTCAAAATGAATTTGAAAGGCACATCAACACTTAACGCTTCTTTACGCACAACGTAGTATATGCGAGTACTGTAGTTTAATTGGTAAAAGTAACAACGTCTTAACTTATTTCAAACTAGAGAAAGAAGGTCTGACAACCAAATAAGTTCTACTTAAATCCTAAACACAAAGTTTTGGCACCGTTGTAATTAGTTGTTAATCCTTTACCATTAAAATAACCCGCCGCAGGTCAACGTGTTTAACCTCCTTGTTTTTCCGAAGTCGGTTAAAATTACCTGAAAATATCGTACACTCAAAGTATTTCGTGCGTTTATAGTAAAGATTCATTCATTAACAGGTTTTAAATATTAGTTCTAAACTAAGGAGGACTTTAAACTGAAAATTGGAAAGCCTCAAATTGAGTGTTTTAGAGTTAAATTGTAACAAATTTAACCTCCTTTAAGATTATAAATTTAACTAAAATTGATGAATGATTTTAAAGACACTATTTAATTTCTATTATTTAGTTTAGGTGAAATAAAATAAAAAACGGATAATAGTTTTATATTAATATTTAAACGTTATTTTTGACGCAAAAGCCAGTGTTTCAATCCAGTTACAATCCAAAACCTGCGGAGGTTTTAGGCAAAATAGGCAACTCCAGTCGTTCTCTTGAGAATTTACGACTGTCTTGCCTTACTGGATTTCAGCACTTGCTGAGTTTAAGAAGATCGCGTTGGGTTAAGAAACAGTTGAGAATGGACCAGCTCAAAATATACGCGGCGACACAGAAACTGAAATAGACAGACATTTTGAAACAAAGTGCCGTACTGGCCTGAACTGAGTCCAGAGACGCGGCAGCTGGTGGCATCTTCTCTCTTGTAGTCAGGTAGAATCAAGCCTCCTCACAAGCGAGCATTTAACAAGAGCAGATAAAACTGGCAACGTTTGATTATCTGTGGTCAAATTTTTCACAAGTGGTATGAGGAATGGTGTATCCCGTGTTTTTTTCAATGACCCGTGTCTCAGGTTAAAGCCTTGAAAGTATCAATTGAAAGGCAAGATTGTAGTATTCACCATAAAACACTGATATATTGCACTGTGGTATGATCGTTACGAGGCTAGTCTCAGCCTGAAATATCTTTGAGAACCCAAGTAGCTTTGATACACCCGGACAACCGAATCAAAGCACAATAAAACTGACAATGACCGCAACTGAACACCGACTCCATCTCTAGTTACGACGCTTGACCGACTGATGTTGAAACAGATTTTAGAATGGAACATTGCAAAATTGCAGTCTCTATTTCGTTAAGTTATTGTGCTGAACACAATTGTTTCTATGTGTTTGAGATTGCGATTAACCGCGAAGCAATGTGTTACACTATGACGAAGGTTGAAATCTACGTTTTACAACATTCGGATTTAGTTATAGTTTCAGAATCACGTTCTAAATGGTAAGACTTAAGGCTAAACTACAGTGAGTTTTGCATTTGTTAGCCTAAACATTCACGAAATAATATTTGCTTATTTCCCAATCACGAAAACAAAATTCCAAAGTAAGCACAAAGAAGATACACAATAAATAGGTTCTAAAGCACAGAAATCTTTTATTTTCACACGACACTTAAGTGCGTTAGTGAGTGTTAGTACTTGAAACACTTACTGATAACACTCGGAACGTGTAAAGCACAAGCAAACAAGCAAGAGAGCTAAGAGCAATACTCGGCACTGGCACAAAAGTCAAGGACGAATTTAGCCCAGAGTATGAATCAGAGTGAAAATAGTATCAGGTTGATTGATTCAGCGCTGCGCATCAGAAGCGCAGTTGTCAATCATTGGTGTGGATCAAAGTGAACCCTGACTCATCCGCTCATCCGCTAAATCCGGTAGCGATCAAACAAACCGACCACACGGCCACGTTTCACCATTTGGCACCCGTCATCGCTGCTTCATCGATAACAGTGTTTCTCAACCTGCTGAGTAAGCTACGAGCGAGGGGAGTCATCAGGTTTAATGTTAAGGGTCCACCTCAGTGGTCACCTCAGAGAAAGGTCGACCTTCCTAGGAACACACGACACCGCGCACGTAGCAACTGGCTAAACAATGGATTATTTCAACTGATGCGGCCTAACTGTCAAACCAAGGCCGCAAGATTTTCTCTTGCAAGATTTTACGGAAGTTCGTTCTTCACCTTTCAAAGCGATGTTTGCATTAAACACATGGTATTTTGGCGTTTTCCAGGCACTTGTGTGGAGCCCGATTTCTCATAAGTTGTTCAATATTTTCACAAATACACTTTGAAATTGTCAAAGTTTTAGTGTTTTTTAACTCCGTTTTGTACAAACAAAACGCATAGTACAAAAAAGGCTTTTTATGCGTGTAAGTAAGCTTCATAGCTTTAAAACGAATGTAAATACTCAATCTTTACTTGTATAGTGTTGAAGTATTTTGGAGTACTGCAGACCCTAACATTCAAGCCTCGGCGCACAGCTGAGGCGGACCCTTAAGGATGCCACGTTCTGGTGGTCTTCAAAACCAAAAGTGCACGTCAACAAAACATTTAACTTAGAAGTAGAACTTAAAAGTTAGAAGTTATGTTGACGTGCTCTTCTGGCGTTAAAGTCAGCTAGAACGTGGGATTCATAACATAGACTTGATGGAGGTTGAGTAAGTTAGGCTCTATAAACTCACCTAATTTACGTTTATATCTTTCTACAGTTTAAGTTGTGGTTTGTGCTTATTGTGCATTGATACAGATATCTTGTGCACCGTTGTACACGGGGTTTTATACGGACAGTTCAAACTTGTAGGCCTATCATAGGTGGTTAGTTGTGAAAATATCTCTGGTCGCTTGGATTTAAAAGTTTAGAATACAACACGTCCAACATGACTTTCAAATCAGTAAGTTATGAACTATTGTTTTGAAAGGTTTATTAATATGGTATCTTAAATACCTAGTATCAACAAAGCTGTAGGATGTTACTCTGTAAGCTTTTTATGGACGACTAAGAAACAAAACTTTTGGGCAAAGTAAAAGTGGTTCAACAGTCCACGTTAAAATAATGCACATGATTTTAATAAAGAGATTTAACTAATGTTCCACATTAGTACTATCGGTTTGACCTGTGTGATAATGTTTCATTGAAAATCTATCGCTGGGGCTGGTATTAATAAGGCGAGTCAAAGATCGGTTTCGTCCCAAACCTAGAGATATCGTTTCTAGATGCCCATATAAGAGTACCGTAGTTGAAAGAAATAAGTTTTTGTAAAGTTATTAAAAGGTGAAAGTGGAATCGATTGATTTAAAAAAAATGGTTTCCAAATACGCTCTTATCTTTGTCAAGCCTTAGCAATAGCAATTACATGCACAGAAGTGACCGATGTTTGAACTTTTTACAGTAGGAATGTATTTCAGTCAAAATTGTTTGATTTTTATTGAGTCGCATTTGCATGAGTCGCCCAGTAGTCTGACGGAGATATTTGTTGATTAATTGTACATTTATTGCTTCCAATTTTGTAAGTTCAAACTGGTCCTTAGCTTTACTTAAATTCGAGTCATTCACAACAATAAACTGCACGATGCATTACTACATAATGATACCATTCTTTCAGCAAATTTACATAGGTAATTTAGAATTATTAGTGTAAGACGTTTTATAAACTCTGTTCATCAACCTGAAAATTTTAAACTAAAAACATTTTCCTAAACAGTAAAAATTGAAGTGTGTTTTCAACCTTAAGTACTGGTTATTTATCTTGATAATAACAAATAATTGCATTTATAAAAAGGTGCAAAATTGATGAAACTGAGTTTGAAAGATATTGTTTCAACACATTAGTAAAACTCAACCAAGCAAGTTATGGATATGTTTTAGTTTATTAGAAATGTGCTTGGTCTACTCCCTATTGCCTTGCAATAAAGATGTGCCCTGCGATATGTAGATAGGCTTATTGGAATTATGTTTTTTTGTTACGTTTGTGTAACTTATGTTGTGTGATGAGTGCTATTTAATCAGTTTTAAATCTTTGACGAAGGAATACCATACCTGATGAATTAGAAGAAATTTGTTTTGCACGACAAGAGGTTTTTGAACTTTTGACGGACCTTTAGTAGTTAACTTAGTGCATTAGACGTTTCACAGACTGTTAAATATAAGTCCCCTAAGCCAGTTAAAGAGCCACAACACGAGTGAGTTTACTCACCGTTAATCTTACTGAAATATACATTTTATAACTCAAGTTTGTTTATATAAAAGACGACTAAGAAGAGGATGTGTTCCAGTTACCTAATAAATGTTAAGTTGAAATTCAAACAGTGTATGGTAGGCCTACATTAATTAATTGACACTAATATGGATGTGAGCTTAATGGGTTTGTGGATTTCAACAGTTACTACTATTTTATAGCAGTTAGTGTCCTGTCGTGAATGTATATTTAAATGTATAATTGTTGTAAGAGATATTTGAAAACAATAACTAGTCCATTCCAAACTGGTAATGGGATTTAAGATTTAAAATCACAACAATTAGCCAACGTTCATTGAATGCCAATACCTACCTTAACATTTTTTGACTATAATACAGTTCTTTCAACTCAAAAACATTAGGTAATTGGTACAGTATGTATATATGTTTAAAAACTAAGCTTGTTAATTATAAATAGCAAAGTTAAATAATTACGTTTTGGTTTAATGTTTCTGATTTGAAAATTTGAATTGTAGATTAGAGTTCATTACTAATTGAAAGCAGTGTTGATGTAGAATGAATTCATCGTTTCATGTTCTGCACTGATAGTGCTGAGTGCTGATACCTATTGATTGTCTAGCCAGCTGATGCGCTGAGCAGGGTGCGCAGTAGTGACTTTGACCTTGAATTTCGTCCCACTAGAGCAATGAAAAACATCCACTTTCTTGAGACTACAGTTTTCGTCGGATTTGTATGAAATAAACTTTATTTTAAAATGCAAAAACCTTTTAGCGGCTCTGCTGAGCCGAATGTCCATTTTTTCATCTATCAAACCGTGACATTTATCCAAAAAATACTGAAACGTTGTATTTCATGTTTTTACGTTTACACTAATAAATTTTCAAAAAAGTGGTCAGCGGAGACACTACAGTACATTGTCATCTTTAAAAAAACTTATTTCAAAAAATCTGATACAAATTGTGGGCGTGAGGTGTCTCAAGAAAATGCTTGTTTTTACATTGTTCTTATGGGACAAAAAAAAAATGGGCACAAGGCACTGTGAACCCTTAAGATATTAAAATATATGGATATTTCTACCAATTACTCTGTTTAAAACTACTTTGTTTCGAGAGATATGAAAGCTCCTCTTGTTATCAAGTGAAACTTATCCTCTACCACAAGAAGGCAAAGTCCTAAAAGAAGGCTAAGATCCGAAATACTAGTAAATTCTACTACAGAAACAAATAACGTAATCAACTAATAAATCTAAGCGACATAGAAACATGACACTTCGACAACAGTAATATTAATCTCGACAAATTGGAAACGACTAACCGAATGTCCATATGATTTACTAAGTTTCACATGAAAACGTACCTCTCGAAACCTTCTGTAGTTTGCACCATAACTGGTAGAAAAGTTCACAGATTTTGATTAAAATTCAATAACATTGTCATAATGAATTTTCAACAATTTAAAGATAGGACAGATTAGATTAGATAGAAGCTATTATGTTTAGGATACAACAAATAATATACCTCTTTCTCTTTCTGTGCTCAGGTATCAAGCTCAGGTGGCGTCAAACCGTGCTTTACTTGAAATTTTATTTGAATATGTAACTAAGTTTTTAGTTCAACTTTTGTACAGAGGTGTTTTGTTTGTTTTCGCAATAGCCTTTACTGTTAGTATATTTATTTTTGAATTTTTTAATATACCACTACTTATATTTTTTATTTAATCAATACTGTTTTAAAAGGGTATTTATTTGTTCACCGTCTTGAAATGTGTATTAAATAATACGTATATTTAATCAGGCTATGCCTGGGAGATTTTTCTTTACATTATAATAAATTAAGGATATTTAATATAATAAATCATGTACTTTATATTCTATGACATTAAGATCTTTGACTTGTTTGAGGAATGTTTACAGAGACATAGGTCAGTAAGTTGATATGCAGTATGAGTATAAACTATAAAAGTGTGTTATTTTGAAAAATATGCAAAAGGTTCTAGTAGGTTGTAAGCACCTTCTGATCTACAGTGTACTTGGCAGAGTCAAACTTTTAAAAGGTGTAAGGTTAGGTGAATGGTAAAAGTTGGTTCGCCTATACGTATACTCTACGTATAAATAATATAGCAAATTTGGCATTAAAACAGGCTTGGCCCGAGTCATTGGTTGAACTCATATCGGTTACTTTTGTAATTAATAATGCTAGTAGTAAAAGCCATTGTAATGTTCGTCTAAAAACGTGTTGTCCACTCAAGCTTTTTACATCATAGACGAGTTTATGGCGTTCGATTAGGAGACCTTGTAATTGGCTGACCGACTAGGGACTAGAGTGGGATAATTCGGACGAATGAGAGAAAGAGAGAATGGAAAAATTGTATGTATAAAAGGGACTTGAATGTGAGAATGAATGGAAAGTTTCAACCATCAACTTTTCTGACGTTTGCCATGGATTGTAAAGTGTTTTGCAATAAAAAATATTGATTTATTTTGTGTGTTTAGTAATGCTATTGTAATTAAGTAATTTGAAATGCTAGCTAGTTCTCGGTAAGCATGTGCTATACTTGGAACCCATTTGGCTTTGGTTATTGTCAGTGATTCAGAGAGTTCAGTTTAGTGGTTTTTGTTATTAGCTTGTGAATTACCCAACAGGAGTCCAAAGCATTAGTCAGTTTCCCATCCTGTTGAACAAGCTTTCCACTAATAACTCCACTCTTTCATCAGTTAAACCCGATATTGAAATACATAATCTTTGATATATTCACTCTTATAGAACGCAACGAACACAGAAATGAAAACCAAGTTAAGAAAAAAATATAATATTGAGCTTAATAATTACTCCTGATAATATTTTGATAACCCCAATTTCAGATGTCTAAGCTATATGTACTCTGTGTCATATCAAATGTTCAATTATAAATCGTGAAGGTGAACATGGTGTGCGTTAAATGGCTATGTATTAAGTCACGTTCACCAGTAAGGAGTATCAAAACTCTACATGTATAAGGATAATTTTACTTTCCTAAAGTTACGCTTACTGCAGCATTTACCTGCAAGTTTAAACTGTACGGTGACATTAAAATAAAATATTTTCATGTTATACAATTGAGAAACTCATATGTCCGCCTCAGCTGCTCGGAAAAGCATCGTTGCAGAGGTTGGCGGGAAATAAAAAGGAGACTTTAGTATTAATGCTGTTTTGACGAAACAACCCTAAAATGAAAGATAAACATATTACCAAGGTTAGCTTGTAGTTCATTTTTCAACATGTCTTTTAGTTTTATACGGTTTAAGTTAGAAAATATAGAGTATTTTTAAGATCTTATTTATCACAAATCTAACCCCAGGCAAACACAGATAAGCTCTTTCTCTTTACATAAAGTTGACATATCTGCATTCAATCTGCATATACGAGCGCTACCTACTTTCTACGAAACCCTTGCAAGTGGAGGATTTGACAGTAAGAAAGTCCGTTGTTACGTGCGCGGTGTCATGTGTTCCTTGGGCGCACGAATTGCAGCCTTTCTCTGCGGTGACACCTGAGGCGGACCCTTAAGTTCCTGCCTTAATCATTGTGTCAAATGTTCGTGTTGGTGTTTTTAAGTCATTTGAACGCCATTGTATGAGCCGAACTAGCCAGTGAATACCTTTGTTAGACTTTTCACAAAGTACTAATGTTATCCAAGTGAATAATTTCTTGATTTGTAAGTTATGTCACTGAATTTTTCTACCACGCCGAGGTATACATACTTTGCTACAAGCTAAGCGGAGATACGGTCAAACGTTATTCAAAATCACCTTTAAACTGTTAATAGTGTTTAGTTTTAATATCAGTGTAAATAGTGACTTAGTGTGTCTACTGATGATGCAGCACAAGCGCTGCGAAACACGTGTTTTGACTACAACCTGCACCGTAGGATCTACAGGCCCTCAACCAAGGTAACTGTAATAAAACAAGGTCCTGCAACTGGGAAAATAGATAATTATTAAAAATGGCACGCCAAGCCTCCCCAATAAAACAAATGATCAGTAAACTGATCAATCTATCAATCCAACTAACAATTTAAACTATTGTTAATGCTCAGGTCACTAAACGCTTAATGTGTAAGCCTAAAAAATATTACCCTTTGATAATTCTCTTGTAACATAGACACAACACTTTTGAGAATGTCGTCCATTCCTATGTGTCTTAAACAATCATGTAAACTATATATAGGAGAAAAATCTCATTAAATGATAGGAGTAAATAAACGTAATTTATTATTAAGATAGAGATCAGGGTTAACTTAAGATGATGCTAACTATTCAAGACTAGGTTATTCAGTACAAAACGTGAATGATTTTAACGTTTGAGATTTTCGTGAGACGGTTCATAATGATTTTCACCAACTACACAGAATTCGGATGGATTATAAACAAAAGTGTTATATTGTATATATACAATGATATATCATTAAGTAGGTTTAGTAGATAGAAAAGGCCAGCATGGTTAACATTTTGTGTTTGAAAAACAAAATTTAAACTCAATACTTAAGTTTAATCTGGAGTAAACTGTCCATTCTCTTTAGCTGGCCATAAAAGACAAGAAAATACCAAAGTATCATTCAAACGGAATATAATATCGTTTCTAAAATTGTAATTAGGGCAATAAACAACACTTACTTTTGAAAATAAACACCAACTATGTGTTTTAAAACTGAGCCCTCTCTTTTTAGAAAAGAAGTTAGCCTATACTAGGAATGTTTTAGGAATGTTAGTCCATAAAGCCATCTTCATATTGATGCATTAAACATTTGCACGGGTGCGATTATGTTCTGCCTTAGTCTAGGCCTAGTGTTTCATGTCTGGACTCTCAACTGTCTGGTGGTTGATATTCTTGATAAATACATTTCAATTGCTTCCTATATAATTATAGTAATTCCAATATGTACAATACTTCACAATTTGTAAACAAACATTATTAATAGTACCCCAAGTATGATACTTATAGTTATTTATAACGTATTAAACCAACGTAGTGCAATAGATGTGCAATTAAAGAGGATCAGCATAGATAAATTCGAATTCAATCTAGTAGTCAACTTTCAAAACAAGCTTTTAATTTGGTCTTCAGTGGCAAAATATATTTAAAATTCGATATTGATATACTGCTATATATCCTTTGTTTAATCTAATTTAATACCATATACTGACTCAGTTGGATATTATTAATTCGAGGCACGTATACTAAATCAATAGTTTTGTTACTTAAAGCCTATTTAGTTTTCTTGAGGGCACAAACTTGATTTTTGTAATGAAATGTTATCAAACCATGATAAAACTAGTAACAAAATCGTATAAAAGTGGTTTTAATTTTAACATATTATTTTTATAATACCTGCGTGTACCTGTAATTGTGTGTGTTCCCTTTCCTTACGTGTTTGTTATGCATGAGTCGTCAGAAGGGGGGTTTCTGTTTATTTGTAACTACCAAAAATATTCCTCGACCTTTTAGCAAAAGTGGTGTTCTAACGTGTTTGATGTGGTTTAATATAAACGTTAGTGTGAATCTGTCCTTCAATGTTTTTGTTTTTTATTGTTGTTAACAACCACCACCTTGACCTTCCTGTTTGTTTAAATACTAAACAACCTATTAAGCCCAAAGAAACTGCAGTGTTTATCAAGTAATGAAAATAGTGCGTCTCTCGCAGAGTTTTATTCGACTGAATTGTAACGTTCCGTTTAACTAGCTTATTGGAATTTACCCGTAGGGAAGGTAAAAGTCCATTCAAAAATAATTAGAAATCAAACATTAGTTTTAGCAGGTAATGGATATAAAGATTCTATTAACTTTTACTTTTGGTCGTTTAGGAAAAACTGTATACGTTTCTTTCGGTTATATTTTCATCATGCGGCGATTTTTTGTCGAATCGTGTTTTATAGACAATGCTACTGATTTGTTCTGTAACAGTGTATGTAAAACTGAACCAAAGTTTAACACAAAATAAAAGTTGCTAATGCTCGTATACACAAAATAAATACAATAATTAGCTTTCTAATTTCAAGACGTATAACTTGATACCAGTAGCTATCAAATAATAGTTTTCAAATGCAGTTTTTCCATATTTGAACACTTAATGATTGTTATAACGTATGATCACGATTATAACCGTCGAGTAAGAACGAAAACAAATTCGGAAAACTCATATTTCCTTTATTTTTAGGAAAACCTTTCTATATTATTTGTTTAAAAAACACTACTTTATGGTTTTCATTTTAACATGTGTTTAATAATACCTGCATGTACCTCTCCGTACTTAATTGTGTGTGTTCCTTTTTCCTAAGTTTTTGTTATGCAAAAGTCATCAGAAGTGGGGTTTATGTTTATTTGTAACTACCAAACAGTTTTTCGTAAACCTTTCAGCAAAAGTGGTGATTGAGGTTGTTAAATATAAACGTTAAAAATACCTTTGAATGATCATTAAAACAAAGGGACAATTCAGTAGTCACACAGTTTAATTAAAACGCAACGATTATTTCTTGATAAATTAACCAACAGCATGTATCGATAAGTGTGTATCAATTCACAAACATTGCAATGACACTTGCTGCCATTGGGAAAGTAGCTACTCTGGGTATGCAGAGTAGAGAGTACAGAGTATCGGAGTATCGAAAGATGGAACGCAAAGTGGAGCGTATTAGTTGTTCTAAATAAGGTGCCTGGGATAGAAGAAGCGTAACCCTAGACTCAGAGCTATAAATGAAAGACGCTCGCTCATCCTACCCGCTCTAGTCTGTCTGTAGACAATCCGCTGCAAAAATACAAGTCTACTACCCGCTCTAGTCTGTCCGTAGACAATCCGCTGCAAAAATACAAGTCTAGCATCTGCTTTATACCTATACTCGTACTGGAGTATCTACCTCGTACCTCTAACCTACCCGCTCTAGTCTGTATGTAGATAATCCGCTGCAAAAGTACAAGTCTAACACCTGCTCTACACCTATACTAGTACTGGAGTATCTACCTCGCACTCTCGTACATCGAACCTACTCACACTGGAGTATCAACTTTGGAACTATCAAGTACCTTCGACCCTGAGGGGTAGATTGACAAAATTAATGAGAACTGGTGAAATAAATAGAATTTAAATTGTATTATTTCCTCTCATACTGGTGTATTAGCGATTGTAAATGGTGATTGAGCTTCTGAAGATTGTGTGGAACTATTCTTTCTAACTGTCCTATTCCCCGTGTATCTTTGAGTATCGATGAAAATATGGACGTGAAAACTCTCAATGCACTACAAGGGAAGCTCCTCAGTTTGTGTATAATTGAAATACAAAGGCAAATCGATTGAACTTGTGTGCAACCAACTTGTATACGTAAGATTTGAAACTGATTTCTAGCTCAGCTACTAGAAGTAAATCCACTGTTAGCTTAATGTGTAACAATAATGAAAGTGTATCTTCAATATAGTTGAAATACATTCATTTCAACTCTAAAAACCCTCTTGTGTACAGTCGCATTTCCTAATAATAAGTGTAAATTAAACTGTAAGTAAACAATCAATCGTTAACAAACGACACTGTTAGATTTGCATTTGTGGCACGACGAATAGCACTCGTGACTTTTTGTAAGTAAAGGACCTTTTCAAAAACACAGCACTCTTTTTTATGAATTGTAAAAGTCTGAAATGAACTACCTAGTGTCGGAGTCACTAACACAAGACACAGACCTCTGAAGTATCCAAGGATCACCAGCGCCAGCGAAGAGTAAGGGACATATCACAGATCTGACCACAGCCCGCTCTCACGTGTGCACTACTCGCGCCGCACCCTGGGTGCCGTCAGTGCCCGTACCACTGAGCGACTGAACCGAAGCCTCCTCGTCCCCCCTCACACCGTACGCTCACACCGTACGCTCACACTCACACTCACACTCGTCACACGTCCGTCCGGTTAAAATTAAACTTTCATGCCTTAGTGGTAGTTTAAGAGGCCTATTAATAACGGATGTACACTAGAGAGCCCTCAGGATACCGGTCAACAATGAGTCACCTGTGCAGAGTGAAGTGTTGTGCAGTGTGCACGGCGCCCTCCAGTCACGACTCAATGTCGGGCTCGATGTTTCGTTCCAACAGAAAGTGAATTCGGATTTGTCTCGCTTTAGCCAGCAAAGGTTTCCACTCTAAGTCGATTGTTTGGGTACAACGTTTACGTTTATGCACTCTAAATTTGAAAGACGGGATGTTCCGTAATATCGAGTTAGAACTTTATGTAACGTCCTTTGATACGAAAACGCTCACCTTTACAGCTGAAAAGCTATCATAAAGGTGGGTTACTATTACAGGTTACTATTTACAGAAATGATGACTTTTGTGGGAAAACAAGTCTTTTAAAGTTTACTTTCACACTTAGCTGAACCAGTTACTTCAGAAGAAGAAATCCAAATTTGTCTACTGAAACGGTTGGATTTTATTTTATTTATTGAGAGTAAACACAATTTTTACAATATATAAAAAATACAATAAGTGTTGAGCTGAAAATAAAAAAAACAACGTGCGTGCGCACGGTACATGAATATTGAAAAACATTAAATTGGTGACTTCATCCAATCCACCCCTACTTTTGTGGTACTTCATTGTTCGTACTATTTTAATAAAAGCAATTTAATGCTCGGTGTGGTTATGGGTAACAAAAAGGGAAAAGTGGCTGCTGATAATACTTTAACCTAGGATACATTTAAAACATAGGATTTGTATTTAAAAAGCTCCAATGTGTAATCTAGGTTTTTGAACGGTTAAGCCAAAACAGTGGCTATAGTGGCCACAAGACACGGTTTTGATGAGAACTGGGATTATATTGAAAATAATAACAGACGAGATGGTATTAAGTGTTGTTGAGTTTCATCATATTAGCCTTAAACACTTGTTCTGGCTGTAAATAACAAGATATTGTCAACCAGATATAAGCCAAAGAGTTTTGACTACCGTAGCCTAAATTAAGAGTTTTTTATGCACTCATGAAACCTGTTGAAAACACTTTCTAGAAGAGATCTCTGAAAGATTTACTGAGGACCAAGCAGTAAATCTGCCATCGTGGAATGCACATCAAGCAACATTACTCTATGCTTTAAGTGTAATGACTGGAAAACTCTAATAAAATTTGAAATTCACAGAAATAGACTAGGCACGAGAAACAAAGACGTGTATTGTATGTGTATTGTATTTAAACGTTCATTTAACTTATGCATAAAACCAAATTGAAATTAAATGAAAAATCGTTTATTTTCTACAAAAACACATCAACAATTTAGCAAGAACTAACACAATCGCATTACAACTAGAACTAAACCTAATTATAGTTAATGTCGGAGGGGTATTCACGGAAATAAATCAAAACTAAGTACCCTTTTACCATGTTTGATATCCAACAACATATTACTGTACTTTTAATTATTTAGAACCCATCCCTGCACGTGTTTCGTGTGAAAATATTTATACTTGCATTGTAGCTTTGTTCCCACCGTGACCATGAAACAACTTCCGGAACCTATCGGTAAAATAAAAAACTAAAAAAGAGTATTTATTTTTATTAATTTCTACTGAATATGTTTATTTATATCTCACTGACATGTGACTAATTAAAAGATCGTTTTAAGATTCAAACAAATAGTGATGAAAAGGCTTGTGTGGGCGGACGGCTGTGCAAAATCCTGGGTTGTTAAAAGAACGTGTGTTGCATTTAATGTTGTGTGTTTATTCTGATAAATTGTACATAGATGAGGGCGAGAGACAAGTTTTAATTTTGTGGCACTTAATTTAAGTGGTGATAAGTATTGTGATTAGACGTATTAGACATCGAGAGGAAAAGATGAGAGTCCCTGCATACTCTGGAAAGATAACATTTTCATCAATATCAATAATCATATGCCAGAGAAATTTGGGAGAATCAAAATTGTTAGCATTCGCAAAGCGGTTTTGAATAATTTTTTATAGTATGTAAGTAATATGTGCTATGAAGTGAGAGTTTGTTTTAGAAAAGGCTCTGGGCAGCTGATTCATAGATATGTTAGCATTGCGTGCTTAACGTGTATTGTGGCTGTGATTTATTGAAGTAAACAAACTGTCAAAGTGTTCCAATGGATAGACTATTTGTCTCTTAAAACTATCCGTCAGTATCGTATCTTCGACTTTTATTAGCTGTTTTCAGAATTGATAATGGGTAAAGAAAAGTGATTGCAAAGTTTAGGTTGAAATAAGTTCAGAATTGAATGGAGTGGGATAATTACGACAAGGATAGATATGATATAAGATATGAGATATTTTAAACATGATTTCTCTTTGTTTACACACACCCAGACAAGTTTTACGGTAGAAACCTCACACACCATAATTTTACTCGAAACTCTGCTCTTCTGCAATATCCTGGTCATCACACATCTTTTTTTTTTCGAAAATCATTGTGGCAATCTTGCACAAAACTCTTTCATTGCTTTTATAGCGTTCCGGAGTACCTCGCTTGGTGATCGGGGCAATCTACATAAAAAGAGCTCAGAGTTTGCGAAACTGATTTTTGTTTCTTTCTTGCCTACACATGTGTATTTTATCTTTTAATGTTCTTTTACCGCAAAATCTTTAATTTAAGTATTGTAATTTGACAAAATCACAATTAATGTAAATTGATGTAAATGATAAAAATAAACTACTATGACTATGACTAGAAGACATATAGAAGATATTACCTACGAAACATCTATAAGCAAAGGATTATTAAACGATTCAAGCTTTGAGTGGGAATGGTAGTTTTAGAGCATACCTTCATTATCTACCCCTTTTCAAGTTGTATATGAGAAAGCCTAAAGTTAGTTAGAGAAGGTGTCAATTGTACTTGAAAATAGTCAATTATATTTAATAAGATATCATATGCATTTGAGAATGCATTGAGAAGATATACACATTGTATATGATAATTGTCAAAAGTATTTGAGAATATATCAAATGTATTTGATAAGCTGACAGCTAAAAATGATAATAGTATTATTTGTAGCGTATTTTCACAATAAGGTACTTCTCGATCGGCTGAAAAATACAAAATACAAGACATAAGAAATACAAGTTCAGTAATGGCTCCAACTTATCTTCAGGTTTTCAGGTTTTTAGATAAAATTAACAACGTCTTAATATGAAACCAGGGCGACACGCAGCTACGCGATGAAACACCACTAACAAGAGTAAATCGAATTCCCTTTGCAATGTGTACTCCAATTTGCTCTACTCACAGCATCGCTTTTCCCTTCAGCCTCAGGCTTACGGTGTTTTTACTGGAGGTTATACTACATATCAGGAAAGGAAAATACAGTTGAAAATTCAATAAAAGCAAACTACTCATTCCGCTGTTATAGCGAAAAACCTTTTTTTGCCACGATTTTGAAACGGCCGAATGGATTTTCATAGTTTTTTGTATATTGATGTACAATAACAAAGTGTATATTTATATAAAATTTCATCAAATTCGGACGAATATTATTGTTTTTGCATCATTAAAACCCTTTTTGGGTGAAAACAACCCCCCAAAATGACAGTTCCGGGGTCCAATTTTGCTGGTTAACTAACTAGACCGATATATTTACAAAAGGAACATTTGTACTAAATCTGGTGAAAATCGAAAAATAGGAACTGTAGAGATGATACACATGTATACATATGCATATAAAGTTAAAAAAAAGATCAACACGCGTTCTGGGGTCAGGATTGGTGCTCATTTCATGGTCCCTGGCCTAGACCTTACCATGCTGACGGCATGAATATCTCATTTTTCAAAAGAAATTCGATACTAATAATGTTCAAATAAAACTGATTTTCCCAACTACATTTGTTGACTTCTCAAATTAAATTGACTGTTCTCATCTTCTTTTGACTTCTTTTAAAGTAAAAGTTTTATTTACAAATAAAATGTACATACTATTATGTAAAATTAGAAATTGTGTTGAAGTGATTGAGACATGCAGAGCACTGATACAACCATGGGAATACTCCATGAACGTACATGCCTTGATCTAGTTTAAGTGTGGAGGGAAATACAAATTCAAAGAGATTTTCAATCCCGACAAACAATCTAAACGACACAGCTTGGGCGTTGCACCTTAGTTTATTCTATTTTTGCTGCACGTCGGGGACATGAATTATATTCATGTTTGAACCTTTATTTCTATATGATATATTGATTTAGTAAATAACTTCACACATTAAGATATGTCTGTTACTACATTTTTATGTTCGTAGGCAATACATGGTTTTGTCGTTCCAATTGACGAAAGAAATAAGAGCCATTTTTTCAAAGCAATTTTTCAATCCTCTTTTAAATAATAGCACCACATTAAACAATACTAATCACTTCATAGAAAGTTTAAAAAAGTTTAAGTTTTAAGTTTAAGAAAGGTTAAACAAAAAGTTTGAATGTAAAGAATATGTATCCTAGTATTCCTGTTAAAGACACACTTTTGATAGTTAAAGATTTACTTGAACAACACCCACACAATAATGTTCCTTCTACAACAATATTGGAAATGTTGACGGTTTGTGTTGAAGATACCTATTTCAGACATGAAAATGACTTTTACACACAACTAGATGGACTGCCAATGGGAAGTTGTTTAAGCCCTATTTTAGCAAATATTTATATGGAAGATTTTGAGCAAAAAGCATTTTCAAACTATCCTACTTTACCTTCGTTTTTCAAACGATATGTTGATGACTGACTGCTTTCTAGTTTGGAATTCGGATGTTAATGCTTTGACCAGTTTTCTTAACTACTTAAACTCAATTAATATACAATTTACAATAGAGGTTGAACAAGACAAAAAACTACCATTTTTAGATTTCCTCATCGACTATTCAAGCCAAATAAAATTATCTGTTTGTAGTAAAGAAAGCAAAAGCAAAATATACCTCAATTTCAATTCTAATCACTCAAAATCTACAAAAATTGGCATAGTAAAAAATCTGTTTCTTCGAAATAATCTAATATCAAATAATGAAACAGATCAAATGAAAGAAAAAAGAAGAAGTTTGACATCTTACAATCAAATAACTACCCTATGAAGGTCATACAAAACCACTCTTCACCGTCAATAAAACATTATAATGAAGAAAAATTAAAACCTCTAACATACATTAAAATTCCATACGTTAAAGGACTATCAGAGAAAATCAGAAGAATTACTAACTAATTTAATATTTCTACATCTTTCTCGACAAATCAAAAATTAAATTCAAAACTTATATCTTACAACTTTAAATATAACAAAAATGTTATTTACAAAGTTACTTGTCAAGACTGTTCTGATGTATACATAGGCCAAACTGGATCGTTTCTCATACAAGATTAAAACAAATAAATGAAATGAGAAAATTATGCGTGAAGAAAGTAACACTGTCCAACATAAAATATCAAAAACCACAGAAAAAATTACAACGAAGCTATAAAAATTTAACAATTTAACAACGAAAATATAAATTTGAAAACAAGCATTTCAGCCAACCCAGTAACAACATAAACCAGACTTAGGATAATCTTTTAAAAGGAAATTTAAAACTATAATTATGTATATAAAGTTCAAAATTACTGTCATAAGTTGTATAAGTTAATTTAGTTTGATCATATGTTTTACTTATTTGTTTTGCAATTGTTTTTATTAGTGTCATTTATTTGATGAAGAGTATTGTAAATACTGGAGATATTATACGTTCTTCTCTTTGAAAATGTAGTTTTATAATTTAGCAGATGAGTGCCAAATAAAATTCTAATAATGAATCCATCTGCACCATCTTATCGCCAAACATTCTAGACATGTTTTATGTTTTTCCTGGATTTTGCTTAGGTTGAAGAATTGTTTAATTTCAATGGTCAATTCAAGTAGAATGCACACAAACAATCGAAAAGTCTCAGCTAGTTTTATTGTTTTATAGTTTTATGCGGTGACACAGTTTCACCGCAAAATCAAATACGTCTTGATAGTTTCCCACTTTATCTACTCCGTGAACGACGCGAAGTTTTGCTAGCGGTCTCTAGACACCTGATACACAGATAGAGTTGGTTGTGCAATCTACAGGTTGCTTGCTACTGTCACGCATGTCACACAATCATATTGATTTGTTATCACTAAATCGTGGGCGTCCCCCTCCTACCCACCCTTTCTGGCTTCCAGGAAAACGTATTTTAAATATTACACAAGCAAGGAAAGTGTTGATAAAAACTCTATTTTCTATGTTAACAATTTCATTATTTAAATTGTGGAAATTCAAATGCACACATTCTTTGCTCTCTCATTGTGATAGGAGGAGGTTTAATAAAAACATTTTAAAAAGGACGCAATAATTGGGTAAATGCAATTTTTTGTCGATGTACATGCTACATTCATAAAAGATAAGTTGCTGATGTTTTACAGTCAATAATTTATCGATTACGCTACAGTAAGATATTATAACTGTACTAATTTCAATATAATAAATATTAAGTTGCCAATACTACGCAATATTTTTAATAATACGTAATTTCAAGCTCTAAGTAGCAAAACAGGTCATCGTACGCAAGTTTTGTCCATATGTCTGATTAAAAACACTACATACTCGCACATAATATGTTCTTGTTTTAGTGACTCTGAAATGTGAGAAGGGCTTTAACGAAGGGGGGAATTCAAATTTCCATCTAGAAAAAAATAGTAAAACCGTACGAGTGGTTTAGCTTTAAGGCAAATTAACTTTAATGAAATGCTAGAATGTACTGATTGATATTGCTTTAAATCCGATAGTGTTCCTAGTATACTTAAATGATATAACAAATTCAATTCCAAAGAACCATTTAACAAGGTATGCAGATGATACTACCACATTAAACTTCAAGAAAACCAGTGAACAACTCGAATTAGATACATTAGTTTTAACTTATAAATTCTGTGGCTCAATATTTTACCACCATTGGATTGTACATCAAACAAAGGAAAACAGAATATATTTACTTTAAAACTAATTATAGAGTCACAACTTATGAAGATGCACCAATATTAATATTAGACAAATGTTTACTGAAAGAAGTCACCTTAACAACATTTTAGGAGTCATATTTGATTATTACTTCAACTGGAATGAACCCATAAATAACCTTGCTTCAAAATTTTCTACTTCACTTTATATATTTCGATTAATTTCAAAATTAGGATGTAAACAACCTGTTTACAATACTGCTATAACTACGTTTACTCTCACATTACATATTCCATTGTACTTTGGGGATCTTCATCATTGAAAACACTTCAAAAAGTATTTTTACTGCAGAACAGAACAATGAAATATATAGAAAATAAAACTAGAAGGGGACATTGCAGAGACATTTTTAAATTAAACAAAGAATTAACAGTACCAAGTATTTATTTTTATGAAACTACTGTATACTATAAATTTTCTTCAAGACCAAAATCTTTTCAAGTGAACGTCATAACTGTAAGTATTACGAGAAAATTGGAGTATATGGGCAGAAAACTTTTAAATAAGCTGTCTAAATTCATCCGAGATGTGGCGTTTAGAAATCTTTTTAAGCCAAAATTAAAAGATTTTTATAAGAAAGGTGTCTGTGCATTTAGGACATTTACCCTACAAGAATTTATTTTAGTTTTAAGTATGGATTATGTTCGTTGTATACCTTAAAATAAGGTTTTAAACATAAATAAAATAAAAACTCCAGTATTTATAGAGCGTCGCGTCTACTATTACATTTTCGTAATACACGTCGTAATATTCTGTCTACAAAATTACCCGTAAGTACGTCGTAACCGAAGCAAAAGCAAGTTAGCTAGTAAATCAGATTGTTTATCACTGTGCTCGTGCAAATGAACGATTACGCGAGGAGGAATCCTGTGTTTGAAATATCACGAGGAAAACTATTTCTGACTGGAAGTGGTTGTATACGTACAGTGCTGTAAAGCAGTAGGGTATACACTATACAGCAGAGGTTCGGTAGGCCGGGTTGCGCAAGGAGCTGGAACACTCGCCAGTTTGCCGCGTTTGTTTCTCTTATCTCTACCATACTCTAAACACGCTGCGGTATACAATACATGTGTATACATACCCGTTAACAGCTAACTCAGTCGTATACACACAGTGACAGAGCATAGCTGTGCCGGCAACCGGAACAGCCAACAGCGATCGAAACACTTCGCACATTTACGCCGTTTCTTATTTTTGTCTACCTGTTGTATTAAAAGATGGTTAATTTTGTTTAACGAGGCCAAGTTCGGACTACAAAGTCCTCTCTACCACTCAACCTCGACCTTTCCCTAGCGCTACCGTATCGTCACTTTACAAATGTAAGTGGTGACTGCGGTGATCCGGTGCTCCGGAGTCGAGCACGATTCCAACCGGCCACGAGTCCGCTAAAGGTTAAGGTAGTTGTTTTAAAACTATCTTATGAGGTTGAAATATTGTTACGGACATTTTCTATTATTTTTTATTGAACAGAAAAAGCACGACAATTATGGGATCTGGAATCTGACCCCGTCTTCAGAACGGTGGGCAGCTCTCACTGGCCGTGGACGTGCTTGGTTTCTTTAATTTTTTTCTAAACGTGTTTATTGCTTTTAGGCTAATTGTGTTAAAGTAAAATAAACAAAGGGGAAAACAAAGGAGAAAGCTCATATGTTGTTTGGAGGTGGGTGACTGGTCAGCTGATTACTTATAAATTATAGAAAAAGGTAGCTTACGCTGATTATTTATAGGTTATAAAAAAGGTCAAGTTTGTTTTGTTTAACGAAACGAAGTTAGGACTACAAAGTCCTCTCTACCACTCAACCTCGAAACAAAGGTTATCTCGTTGCCTAATGTTATATGTTACGTTTTAGGTAATTTTTCACCTGAAGACGGAACCGGATTTCCGAAACGTCGCGTTCTTCTTGTTCGTTAAAACACTCTGGAAAATGTCCGTAGTAATATTTCAACCTCAGAAACTTTATCATCGTATGCAACAAACTTCAAACACTATTTATATAGTAATTGTTTTATAAATGCACTGTAAACTCATTTTGATGATTTTTTGTAAAACGACGTTTTTCGTGTATGTTTTATATAGATAAATAAAAACAAAGAACTATTTCATATGTATCAAAAAATGTTAAACATCTTGGTTGGTTAAATACTCAATTAGGTCAGAGATATCAAGGGAACTTCATGGGTACCTTCCATGGGTAAGAAGGCAAATCTATAAAAGACTAATACATCTTGAATTCAGAAAATCCTTGCAAGAAAATTAAACATTTGCGAAATCCAAAATTCAATTAAATGTAATTCCAGTTCTGAAATTTAGTATGAAAAAGGTACAAAACGGAATAAAGATACCTGAAGACAAATATGGTTTACGTTGGACAGTGTAAAATGTATGTACCTATAGTTATTAACAAAGGCGATAATTAGTTTTTGAGTGCTGAACGTACAATACGAGATAAATAAAGTGCTTGAATAATATTAACTACAGTAATAAAATTTGAATTTGACTGATCAAAATTGATAAATATATTAATCTATAACAATAATACCAAGGATAAGTTTAACAAAACGAGGAAATGAAAGATAAATCATGCATTTGAAAAATGAATAACAGTGATGCAAATTTGACTAATAGGAAGAAGTAGAGATGATAATGTAATACAATAAAACGAAAAATTGACGAAATCATCTTGTTACTTCTATGTAGCACTTTACCTTCATCATTATCATTATTAAAATAATAACTAAATAAATTTACAAGCTGTATCATATTAGTTTGTTTATGGTTGAGTGTTTATCAGAGATGTAAGAAGAGACTGTATCGTTGGTTAGCTCTGTCAGTTTGTTACGTAATCACTGCTCGCTCAGTCCTCATTGGTCCAGTTTTTTTTTTTTTATTTACCATTTGAACAAATAAAAGTTTGAAATACGCGCATAACTATTTATAAAATTGTATATTAATTATTTTCACAACAAAACTGTTACATTATCATATATCTAACGGTTGTATCTTGAAAATAGACTTCCCGAGAAAGTTAAAAAAGAAACAGCTAAAATCATCCACAACTTAGGTTTATAGCCGCTGTATAAATATATATTAGAGCAGATTTTCATTTGTCTTAGCTTTAACTTTGAAACAAACGACAGATTCCATTAATTCCCATAGCTACTTTATTAGGTAAACTACGTTTGATCATACCTAGCTATAAAGGAAATACAACCTAATTCAACATAGCACCAAGTGACCAAGAACAACTAGTAGCAATGATTCACGAAAAGGGGAAGGTAAGTTGTTATGTAATTTGAATACTGAGCATCGGGTTAAACAAAATAGTGTTGTAATTGGCAGAGGAGCTATTCGTTGCTAAAAATAAAGTAGAGCGTTCTATTTGCGTCTGTAATGACCCAAGTTCAGACACTTGCTCTGCGCACTGGGAACCTCTCGGACTCGTCTTGAAATCCACTCACCACGCACCACTAGCCAGTTGCTACTCGCCACTCGCCACTCGCCACTCGCACTTGCATAATCAGCCGGTTCACCCAGTTCCGATTCACGGTTCACACATCAAACCTTTCACTATGAACAATACGACACGACATACAAAAGCAAAACAACTTATTTATTCTCTTCTGAAGGCTACGTGGTTGTATGTGCGTTGGCTGGTTTTATGAGTTTTTATGAAAAACACCAAATATTAACGTGTTTCACTGGATCAAAGGTTTTGCTAAGATTAGCGTACATAGCAGAATGGTCGAGAAAATAAATGTTCTGAACAAGTGTTTACAGAAAAAAGGTTCGAACCTTCGGCAATGGACTGAAAAGTTGAAAAGCTTTGTTAAGAAGCTAAGTTTGTACGAGGGTGGCCTGAATAGTGACAATTTGGAGCTTGATTTTAAAATAATATGAAAGATGAAATAGATTTCAAAACCAGTTAAAATGCTTTCTTGATCACTTGGAAGTTACCAAAACCCATTTTGAAAAATATTTTGACGAAGACCTGGATAGCTCAGCGCGGATTCAAAACCTCACTCGATGAAAGAATTTTACACTTGATGGAACAAGAAAATGTCGTTGATCTTCAAGGTGACGCTAGGCTTTAAATGAAGTTTTAATGATCTTATCTCATGTCCACCCTGGATTATTTTACGATAGGAGTTCGTAAGGTAATGCCTTTCCCATTTTTAAGTGAAAAGGCATTTACAGCAATGACTTTATTTGCCACTAAGCTTCATATTCTTGTGAAACTATCAACTGATGATGGTCTGCTTGTATTTGTATAGTTTCTATGTTTGACTTAGCCTATTGATTTACATCTTAACGGCTTAGTAAAATCATCGAGCTATTGAATCATCGATTCATTGGATTTTCAAATGTAGCTGCCATGAAAAGTAAATATCGGTCAAGGCTGGATGTAACTAAGAAACTCAGGGTACCGTTGTCAGAACTGACACCGTGATCCAACAAATACTATGCGCAGACAAAAATGCGCTTTATTATTACAACGTCTTGTTAATATAATAATATTTACTATAGTAGCTAAAATGCGTTTGTACATTATTGTTTGTATCGACTTTGTTAATCGATTTATTTAATGAAACCTATTGCTCATTAGGCTATACATAAAATGTACAAAACCTGACTTAACAAAATATAACCGTAAAATTGTCAAAAATACGCTCATAGTTTACGTTTACATATAGGGAAGGAAGCTCTACTTACTACAACTGAAGCATGCGTAGGACTGGAAATAAATAGTTTGAGAACCACTGAGCTACGGTATTAGATGTTTAGATTTAGATTAGACTTTATTAGATAAGCCTCAAAACTGCAAGGTCTTGAAGCAAATTGTGGTGTTCACAGTTAGTTTCGTGGTTGCCAGTTCATTGTTAAGCCAGTTCATTGTTAAGCCAGTGTATTGTTAAGCCAGTTTATTGTTAAGCCAGCCAGTATTGTTAAGCCAGTTCATTGTTAAGCCAGTTCATTGTTAAGCCAGTTTGTTAAGCCAGTTTATTGTTAAGCCAGTTTATTGTTAAGCCAGTTTATTGTTAAGCCAGTTTATTGTTAAGCCAGTTCATTGTTAAGCCAGTTTATTGTTAAGCCAGTTTATTGTTAAGCCAGTTCATTGTTAAGCCAGTTTATTGTTAAGCCAGTTTATTGTTAAGCCAGTTTATTGTTAAGCCAGTTCATTGTTAAGCCAGTTTATTGTTGCCAGTTTATTGTTGCCAGTTTATTGTTGCCAGTTTATTGTTGCCAGTTTATTGTTAAGCCAGTTCATTGTTAAGCCAGTTTATTGTTAAGCCAGTTTGTTAAGCCAGTTTATTGTTTACTCAAATATACTGCTTGCTCTTAGCCACCAAATATTGTCTCGCTTGACTTGGTCTTAGAAAAGATAGATGTGCTCGATCATCGGTCATGGTTCATTCTACGACAGATGGTCGAAGAAACAACCAAATTTTTCAATGACGGGATTAGATGTTCAAACATTTAAAAGTACATGAACTTGGATACTACCGAATTCATAAGAGTAGTCGTACAATTAGGTTGGTTTCGTACGGCATTTTTCATTCAGTGAGTTTGAGAAAGGCCTAGCTCAGTCCCATTGTTAAAATATCTTAAAATGGACAACTTTAACCTCCTGCTTATGTTAACGTAGGGTCAATATAAGGCAAGGTATCAACGTGTCCATCTTGTAGATTCTTCTAAAATGTATATACCACTATTATATTTGAACTAGAGAGAAATTTAACTTAAATCCAACTATATCTAAAAATTGCATTGATGTATCTAGTCAAAGGAAACAAAACTTATGAGATGTTAAATGATTTCATGAAAGAAAACTTGTATATATTTAGGAAGCTGTGTAGTACGGCGCAGAACTGCAAAACAGGTTCAGAGAAGTCTTGCGGGCAGTTGTGTCGCCGCATCCAGGCACCACTTGGTCTACTCACTAATCAGTACTCATAAACTCCATTCATAACATTTAAACAACATATACTCGTATACTCTCATTTGTTCAATCTTATTGGCGCTGCTTTGGTCAGTCAATCGCTTACTAAACAGGTAACATTTTTCAATATTGTGCAATTTTGTTGTGATTTCGGTGCGATTTTGTTGTGATTTCAGAGCGATTTTGTTGCGTAAATTGTTATAATTTTGTAGTAATTTTGTTGCGATTGTGATCTTGTTGCGATTTTGGTACGATTTTGTCGCAATTTCGATGTGATTTTGGTGCCACACAATTGGGTTATTCACCTCAGTTTCTTCAAACCGTTTGCAACCATGTTACTTACATCTTAACATTTTTGCAACCATTCCAGAACATTCTTAAAGAGTGATATCCATTTAAACTGACGTTACGTCTTGTTTCAGATTTTGAATACTCTGAGAGGTCGTGGCTTGAAACACTTTTCAAGAATGGTTTCAAAATGTTAAGACGTATGGAATATTTCATACTCAATGGCAGAAACTTTTTGAGCCTTTAGTTTTAAGATAAAGTCAATTTTGTGTAGTTAATAAAAAAGGTACTTGTCATATTTTTTTAGGCCACTCTGTATTTGTTTGTAAAAAAAACTTTAACTGTTAAGCCACCTGTAGTAATAAAATAAAAAACGCTTTCTTTGAAGGTTTTGCTGAAAAGACTACGTTCCCTGAAGCTATGCTGCATTTTAAAGATTTATTTATTACTTCACTGGCTTACACTTTCATTCTTGCTGAAATTTTTAATTTTTAATCGGGACACTTTACACTTTTAACGTTTGTTAATTTTGTATTGTTTCAACATATGAACAGCTATTGTGACGATGCTTTTAATCATCATATTCTTTAATTACATGTAAATTAAGTAAATGAACAATAAAGGAATATTCATTTGACGTCTGTGACCAAAATAGGCAAACTGTTTTGTTTAGTTTTATTTAAATTAAACTATATAGGCCTAGAAGGTAAACCCTTAACTTAGCGACCTCTCCCATGATCGCGCATCAGAAATTTGAACGAACTGGGCTCTATTACTGAGATACGATTTGATCCACTTGAGTGGCACTCCTCGTATTCCGTAATATTCCAGTTTGTGTGTTAAGGCAGCGTGATCAACGCAATCAAAAGCTTTTGATAAGTCGAAATACACTGAGTGTGGTTTTCCGAGTTTCAATCGCGTCTACTATCATGTCAACTAGACACATCACTGCGTCAATTGTCGATTTGCCATTTCGGAATCCGAACCGGCATTTTGATTGTGTTTTGTGCCTGTCTAAAAGGTTTGCGATTTGAATAGGAAATCCTTCTCGAAAATTGTGTTGGAGGCTGGTAGGATTGAGATCGGGTGGTAATTTTGAATTGAAGAGGCCGACCATTTTGAAAATTGGTGTGACTTTGGCATTTTTGAGAGAAGAGGGAACAGTTCCTGAATGAAAAGAGAGATTAATCAGATGTTCAAGTGGCTTCAACAAAATTAATGCTTGGTGCATTGTTTGATGAGCCGCGTTGAAACGTAATCTGAATCGCTGGTTTTTATGTTTAGGCAAATCTCTTATTACTCTGGCAAATACCACTTCTGTGAGCGGAGTCAGAGCCATGGAGGCTGTAGTACTCGGTATTAACTAATGCCTTTATCAGTTCCGACCGAGGAAAAACTTTTTTCAACTTGTCAGCAACTCTGTGTGGTTCGCTGGCTTGTTCGCTTTCAATTTTCAGTTCGATACCCGTTTTGGTACGCGGATTTATATTGTTTATAAAGGCCCATGTGGTTTTAAATTTTTTCGTGAGCAATGCTTTAGACACATCATAGGCTTTTACTGCTTTGATGGTAAATCCGCTTATAATTTTGAAAACCCCAGGTTACCCAACCCCAGATTTATAAACTACATGCATCTAGTTGGAAAATAATTCCGTCTAAAAGTAACCTTTTAACGCCAAACAATGAAGAGAAGACACGACTACAAACAAAACTACCTTTGTACCTTAAAAAATGTATGGGGTGAAGGGTCGGCCTTCTTAAATCAAAAGAAAATGCACGGGGTTGAAGATCGGCCTCTTTCAATGTCAAATCAAGATGTGAGACAAGTTCAGTTGATTTGTAAGCTATTGAAAGTGTTGTTGGTTTATGTACTTGAACAAAGCGATGAAGGTTTTAGTTCCGGCAATAAACTTTTCTTGTTAAGTTTCATGACTCGATGTCTTGATTTACGTTCTGTCACCAGTTTACGAACTAGTTTATTACTTTGTTATCAGACATTTGTTACAGTGTTGTAGAACTTGGCAGAGCTGCTAAATGCAGTTCCTTACCGAATCAACTTGAAAGTGAAATTGAGGCGAACATGTTCGTGACTCCAATTTTAATGGAGCTTATATCGCCCATTTTCACTCTCAAAATTGAACTTGTATTTTGCTGAGAGATTAAAAATACTTCAATTATCCAGGCTAACATCACAGGGACCAGATGCACCCACAAGGACCATACGAGCCAGCCATTGCGTACGGTGGTAGTCCCTTCTACCAATTAATTTATACTTGTTTAATTATTTCTTTTATTTAACTAAAGGCCAAGATAAGATATATACAAGAGAGTATAGCCACACAAGACATACTTTGTATGAAATTTAGTCTAAAAATATTAAAACAAGAGTTTTTAGGAGAAGAGCCACCGCGTTCCAGAAATGAAGCTGTAGTGGTCATTTATGTCGTTGGTTTAAAAAATCGTTTTAACAAGACATTTAAATTAAACTGGCCGAAATTATCGCACCCTTTTTTCATTCTTAAACGAATACGAAAGTTGTCACTTTGCGAGATCCCCATAGTGAGCGTAAAGTTTGAAACAGGCTGTATACAATAAAACTTTATCGAAAGATGTTGGTTCCACAGCAGCGTTTTGAATCAGACCTACTATTATAAAAAGTCCATTAGTAGTTAAGTGTAAGTGTGCGTTGACTGTTGAGAGCGGGAGCGGGAACGCGAAGTGGGACCCAGGCCAACAGGGTTAACCGCCGCCCCACTTCGCACTCCGCAGTCCGCAGTCCGCACTCGCGTCCTATCACAACAAATTGCCCAACCCATAACTGGGACACTACGCTTCAACTGTTCTAGCTCAGGTCACTCGGACAGATATAACCAAGCCACCCATAGCTATCAACGTGGAATCATCACGAATGACAAGTCTACTGTAGTAGCCTCTATGATGTCCAGTAGCGTAGCCAGGGTTTTGAGGAGGGGATTCCAAGATCATGAGTTAAGTGACCGGGGGGCCTAAGGGCCGACCCCCGGAAAGTTCGGTAAATTTTGATGCAGAATGATGAGCTTTCAGGCGTTTTGGGAGACATTTTTGCCCTATAACCAAAACATTCAATACGATGATTTCATACTAACACAGTAGTGGTTTTATGGAAGGGTCTGGTCAATTTTGATGCAAAATGGTAGGGTTTGGCGCACATTTTTGTCCTGAAACCAAGAAATTTAATAATCTGATTCACAAAAGCACAGTAGTAGTGTTGTGGAGGATCTCCGGAAAATTTATTACATTTTGATGCTAAATGGTAGGGTTTGGGGCACAGTTCTGGTTTAATACGGTGATTTCATAACAACACATTAGTTTGTGGAAGGGTCTGCGGAGAATTCGGTTCATTTTGATGGAAATTGTGAGTTTTGAGGTGTTTTGGGGGATATTTTCCCAAAACCAAAATATTTAATGAGTTGTTATGTCATGTTGGCAATAATTGTGCTAAAATAGGTATAAAATATACACTCGAATTAATTTTAATTTTGACATAGTTTCAAAATGTAGTATTGTGTGGTATATTGGAAAAAGACAAAAGTATCCATGTATGTCTCTTTCACAAATTGGTTTAAAACTTAAATGTTTTGAAGGGTTGCTTTTATATAAAAAAAACACTATTTTATACATTATCAGCTTGATAATCTAACCTCTCATTTCGGATTACCGATGGACCTTTATAAACTGGAATGAATATCTAAACAAGGCAAATTGTGTTACCGTATTCAACATCTGCAAAGTGGCGGGTTCACAAAACTTTGTCACGTATTTCCCAGTAAATTTTGTTCGTAATCAAACAGCAACGTAACGTGAATTAGAATTATAATAAAAACAAAGTCAAGGTAAAAACTGTAGCCACAAGCAAGGATGTTTGTTGCTGTCTACCCTGTAACGGTCTTGTTTTTCCTTGATTTTAGACGTGTAACTTTCATTGAATACCCGTTTTTATTTTTGGTCGATTTTTTAAGTGCCTTAACAAACATTGTACTCGTATGTTTAAATATGAGTGTAGGTATGTATGTTTTATAAGTCTTGTTATTTTAAGTGTTTAAATACTTATTTATGTTTTAATGTATATAAATGTGACAATGTAACTGAAATGCTGGTTCGAAATATAAAATGTAATTTAGTCGGATTATCTTAGTTCAATTTTGTGTATAGCCATTATGTAAGAAAGCTTGTTATGAATACGCAAAGTCGATCAAAATACATAATTCTAAAAATAAATGGTTGAAAATAAAAGTAATAAAGTGTTGGATTGTAATATATATTTTATCACTGTGAAAATACACATGCCTTTAACGATGCAATAATTTGCCAAGTATCTCGAAAATAAGCGAGTGAAAACAGCTTTGTGTGGGTGAAAGCGCGGAGATAATAGGAGATCACATGATGTTACATAAGCGTTATGAGTCACATACTGGCACCATCGTCAACTGTTTAGGCTGAAACAATACTCGATCGGGACTATGAGTTATAAAGCAGGTGTCACGAGGCATGTGATAGCCACCTACGCTATCAAACACCATCCGACTCCCAAACATGATTGTCTCTTTATTTTAAGGTCTTAGTACATAAAATGAATGATTAGGTAATGTGAGGTTGGCGATGAGCCGAGCGGTCGCGGGTGAGAATAGCCCTGGCTGTGACGCAAGTGAGGCACTCATCTGTCGCTGCCTAGTGCCTCGGTCTCATCTCCACCGTTCACAACGCCTACACGGTACACAGTACACACAGTCCACTACTCACACAATAGCCCTGGCTGTGACGCAAGTGAGGCACTCATCTGTCGCTGCCTAGTGCCTCGGTCTCATCTCCACCGTTCACAACGCCTACACGGTACACAGTACACACAGTCCACTACTCACCTGGCTCAGCCCGTTTTCAGGGTGGGGCGCTCATCTGTCGCTGCCTAGTGCCTCGGTCTCATCTCCACCGTTCACAACGCCTACACGGTACACAGTACACACAGTCCACTACTCACACAATAGCCCTGGCTGTGACGCAAGTGAGGCACTCATCTGTCGCTGCCTAGTGCCTCGGTCTCATCTCCACCGTTCACAACGCCTACACGGTACACAGTACACACAGTCCACTACTCACACAATAGCCCTGGCTGTGACGCAAGTGAGGCACTCATCTGTCGCTGCCTAGTGCCTCGGTCTCATCTCCACCGTTCACAACGCCTACACGGTACACAGTACACACAGTCCACTACTCACACATAGCCCTGGCTGTGACGCAGTGAGGCACTCATCTGTCGCTGCCTAGTGCCTCGGTCTCATCTCCACCGTTCACAACGCCTGCACGGTACACAGTACACACAGTCCACTACTCACACACAGCCCTGGCTGTGACGCAAGTGAGGCACTCATCTGTCGCTGCCTGGTGCCTCGGTCTCATCTCCACCGTTCACAACGCCTACACGGTACACAGTACACACAGTCCACTACTCACACAATAGCCCTGGCTGTGACGCAAGTGAGGCACTCATCTGTCGCTGCCTAGTGCCTCGGTCTCATCACCACCGGTCACAACGCCTACACAGTACAGAGTACACACAGACTACTACTCACACAATAGCCCTTGTTACTGAAATTGTCTTCGGTCACTGCCTCGTTTCGGCCATTGGTCTCAGCGTTATTTACACATACAATAATCGCGCATTGGATTGTTCATTAGTTCTGAGAAAACCGGCAATTCTTGAGAAAACTGGCAAAAATGACCCGCGGGTGATGAGTGGTTTTAACTTCTTAAATGCAAACGCTTTGATATTTCTACTTGGTATTTTATTATATATCCTCACTGCTCAATTAAAGATTAACGGACAACCTTGAGTGAATATTAAAGGGAAAATGGTTTCAAAAAGGTTTCAACAACTGATTATGTTTTGCAATTAAAGTTAGTTCCTAAAAGAAATCATAAACCCAGGGAGGATTTTGCTCAAACATACGTCATTGTTTGGTGGCCTTGGTGACTCATCGGTAGTACAACACGACACGAGGGTTTACGAGTACGTCCACATTAACTCTCTATCAACTCAATTATGTCTCCATATTTATCATACCCACCAAACATTACCATACGCCTATCATCGTTACACCACTGTGTTAGTACACACAAATAAACGTACAAATATACCCATGACAATTGATCAGAAGTCAACTCAAATTACTTTATGTGAAGTGTGTTTTGTGATGCGTCTTATTTATTCAATTTTAAAATGTTGACGAAGGAAAACCACGTTTGATGAAGTAGTAAATATGCTGCTTGAAAATGCCATTTTAACGGCGAAACCTATGTCTCTGACAAAAGTTTTGAAATGTTGACGGAGGTAAATATCTTATATTAGGTCTAAAATGCCTGTAAAGGGGTTATAAACAATTTTTATAATAAAACTGTATTGTAGAAAACCTCGTGCTTCGTCGTTCAACAAAATTGTCGTGGCCCATCTTGATAAACAAGTTGGTGAGGAATGGAATTCTCTGTAAATTTATTCTTTGCTAGCAGAGAAACGCCCCTACATTCAGTAAACCCTTACCGAAGATTAAGACACGACGAAAAGAGTTTAGTCGTCAAATTGTGCATTTTCTACCGCTAGGTCTGGTAAATGGCTGGCACAGTGCAGGTGGAAAAAACAGTGGAAAAAATTTCACAAAAATAGATTCGCGGTTTTCAATACTGCGTCGTTGTCCAACGTTCATTTTTAAGATTGAAAGTCTTTATATCAAAGATAACTATACAGGGGGAGTTAAAAGTATGGATACTTAGCATGGGGAGTCTGTGAGAATCGCATACAAGTAACATCACTATATTTTAAATTTAGATGAGTTTTGAGAGATGGCAGAGGGACACGGGTACGATTTCAATAAAACTATTGTAATCACAAATGTAATATATACACTCTGGTAAATTTTGAATGGATGATTTGAGAAAAATGTATCTTTCGTACGCTTAGCTCACACGTCTTTGCAAAGATTTTCTTGATTTTAATGAGCTTCCATTTTGTACTGGGTTTTGATAGGGAGCTCTAGTTTCCACCGTTATTCCTCTTTTTTGTAGACCTATACAATGAGGTATCACTTAATGGGTCTTACTGTTTAAATATGTTGAGCTGTCCCAGAAAAATCCCATTTTGAGGCAGTGAGCAAAGTGTTAATATTGACTAAAATGTTCACTATTACATCCTATATAGGTATAGATTTTAATTCTATCTTAATGCATTTAAAATTAACAGGGAGTATCGACACTTTTAACTCACCCTGTATATCCTTTAAGCGCGACATAAATGTATGTAAAATAATTTCAACTAATTTTCGTTTTTGAGAATGATGCTTTGAAAAAGGTAAAAGAAACGATACTTTTAAAGCGTTTTGTTTAAATACGAGTATATAAATCAAACAGAACCAAAAAACTGTCATACATAAGTTGATTTGACCTATACATCGTATGAACATATTTCACCTAACCTAACTTAAATCGTTAAAAGCATAAAAACTAAAAGACATTTTGAAATGTTAACTACAAGTAAACCTAGGTAATATTTTTATCTTTCATTTAAGAGTTGTTTCGTCAAAATAGCATTAATACTAAAGTCTCGCGGATTTTTATAAGTCGCTTTATTTTTTAAAGTCGCGGAATTTTAATTTTCCGCAAACCTCTGTAAGGACGCTCTCCCGAGCAGCTGAGGTGGACCCTTAAGGTCAAAATATGATAAGCCCTTTTTATAATGGCTAAATAGAACCTTTATGCTAATTTTCTCTTTTCTATATCTCTTTGTTTTTGGATTTTTATACAGGGCTAATGGATAACCCGTCCACTATTTCTAGCACCCAAATAAACTTTCGACTCCAAAGAATCTAGGACAAATGTTTGTGACAGTCAAAAGTTTCCCTTAGTAAGCTTGTTAGGAAGTGAGGAAGGGGACATTTTTCTGAAGTGTTCAAATACAACTATAGCACCTTATTTTTAAAGGTTAATCCACATTTCTACACACCATTACAAGGCCAATACTACCTCTGGGGCCCAATGGGGTCTTCTAAGTCACGTATGGTAATAGTATGTAAAAGTTGCGACTGTTTATTTTTAGGCACCAGATAACAGGCGTACGAGTATAACTGGATAATTAGTCAACCATCCCAGTAAAAGTCATACTTTAGATCTACAACATTAGTTTTACGATAGGCTCCACAATTTACTTAACCTACTGTATTCAATTACAGAATTATGAAAGCCAGCAAGATTTCACGACTAAATAGAAATTTAAGTGCCGTTCAATCAACTGTGAATCTCATGAATATCAATCAGCCACTGGTCACTATTAGACGAAGGTTAGAGATAACATTATTGTATTCGAAGTTACATACGAATTGAAACACTTACCCAATATTTCAATCAAAGATGTCAGGGTTTTTTAGTCATAGTCCTTATTGCATAAATAAGTACATGAATGACTTTTAATTATAGATTGAAAACACTCACGAACAACTTAACCACACTGCATGTTGTATTACTTACTGGGGAGAATATTGAGTAAATAACAACGACAATGATGCATTATCGATTGATCAGCTGGTTTCGGTTACGGACAGCGACGGCCAGTCGAGTATGAAACTGACTTCCGTCTATAAGAAAATGTTTTCACTAAATCACTATTTGAGATGCCGACCACTCTCATGAGGGTATTTTAAGGCAAATATGTGGTGAAGGATGAGTGTGACGAGTGGTTTTGAACTGTTAATACGAAGCCTGAGATAGCGGTTTGATAACAAACATTAATATTACTGTGTATTTGAATTATTTAAGCCGTGTCGCTTATTTTAGTATTATTATTCAGAGCATTTAAAAATAAGAAAATGTATACTAATTATTTATGAAAGTTCATTTAGTATCGATTATGCTGTAAGGTGGTGGTGACGAGCACCCAATTATTACTGAATTAATGCGCAATTAATTATTTTTTTATTTGTGCATTTTAATAGCAAATATTTGTGTATACACAATCGATTTATTTATGTCCTTAGTATGTTTATATATCCTGATTATTACCGCTTCTATGTTTTGCTTTTCGCTAATATTAGCTTGATGTAAAGGGCTTTAAATCATGTATAACAGACCGTTTTCATTTGAAAACCACTCTATTCGAACCAATGAGCCACACAAATGATCTCATGCTTAACCATATAAACATAGATTTTTTATGCGAACAGTTTTATGGATGTACCCCATCAATGAAAACCAGATGTTTCAAGACGTTTCGTCTGAACTATGTCAGACATCATCAGTTTAGTTTTAAAATTGTAGAAATAATAAAATGTTATAAAGTGGTTACAAATTATGAAGGTAAATATAAACAAGCTATTTTCCAGGTGGATTTTGGCAAACTTAATCAGATGACTGTTTTGATAATTTTGAATAGAGGTGTCCAAGATTGTGAAAGTTTATATTGATTTTCTTCGTGGTTTAAATTGTTTGATGAACTTTTGTGATAAGAGTGGTCTGGGACACTCTGTATCCAACCATTACAGCTCAACGTAAAAATGCTTCAAAATAAAAATATTAAATTACACGTATCTAAGCTTCAAGCGCTAACATGTATTTTCTTCTCGATGGCGCGCAAATGGACCATAAACGCTGGTCTCGTTTACAGTAGTAATCTTACCTAAGAGACTTGTCGTCGGGTTTATGGTCTATTGTTTGTGTTCCGAGCGCCAAAGTGTAGAGGTTATGACATACGTTTGAGGTTATAAAATGGAGTGTTAAGTTCCGGGATTCCAACAACAATCTAGTCTTTACACGTCTTACTTAGTATCAGTCGAGACGGGTCATTGTGCTGCCTTTCTGTTTACTACGTAAAGATATATCCAAACCCCAGCTGAATACAAAACACTATACTCATCTTGCGCAAAGAAGTATTATTTGATTGCTTTTGACACAAAGCGTGTTTGCAGTGATTCTTTTTCCACAAAGTGATCTATATTTATAAAAGGCTTTGTCCTGACTGACTGACTGACTCACTCACTCATCATCGCCGAGCCAAAACTACAAGGCCTAAAGAGTTGAAATTTTGCACACCTGTTTGTGGTAGCCCAAAGCCACCCACTAAGAAAGGGTTTTGTAAAATTTTGATTTTAAGGGTTGTTTTTGAGGGGTTGAAATTAAGCAAAAATGGGTCGTGTACGTCTTTACTATTTGACCGCTAGCGCCTAAACAAGTGATCCGATCTTCAATTTGATGGATAATCGTTGGTGTGGCATTAAATTATCTACAAGTTTTATCTATAACATTTTTATCTCTTTTTAAGTTTACGAGTTATTGAGCAAAATGTACAAAACTGGTCACTTGGCCCAGTTTCCCCCGCGCCACAACCCACCATATTGACCCACTCTTCTATCCAGTTGCTGCCTCTGTGTAGGTAAAATTTCAGATAACGATGTCCTGTTAAGCTACTATTTAGGCCTTGCAGAATACTTTATTTATTTAACGTTTATTCAGACTAAAATACTTACCTGTACGTTGAAACAGTTATATTACTTTTCTAGAATGGTTATAGGTTCGAATTCTTCAGTACTGCAACTGTTCTGTACTTCAATACGGCAAATTAAGAATTCTAAAGATTTATTGAAAGGTTATTGGTGATTTCTACATGCTGAATTAAAAGTATAAGCATGGGTAAAGGATGCTGGTGACAAATTTTAAAAGTCTAATGCTTGAGTTTTTTATAAAATTGTCCATAAGTATATAAGTAAAACAGTTTTACAGCAGAGCGTAGGATATTATTTGACGAGATACGAGTATTACCTTGCGATTCAGCTTATTGGCAACAGCAAATAGTGTAAAATTAGTTTTAATATTAAGGAATGTTCAAAGATTTAATATATTTAGTAGGTCTAACCATAGTTTTGTGGAACAAATTAGTTTTAAAAATATACATTTTGCGACCAGCCTAACCTAATCTATACAAATAAAATAAGACCTTTGTCTGTACATTGCAATGAATCCATCTGTTTTTGGTTATTTGGTGCTTATATACTTTGCAAAGAACGAAACTGGCGTCAACAAAATTCCTGTCTGTCTGTCTGTAACGTTTTAATGCATCTTGGACCGCTTATAACTAAAAATCGGCTGAAGCTATGGGAGCGACTCTTCGTTTGAGGGTTTAACCCATTACGCAGTGTGTCTTTGGCTATACTTTATACCCATACAACGTCCACAAAATAAATTGTTAGGGACCAAAGTGGGCACTTATCACGATTTTATGGTATATTGGACCGCTTATAACTGGAAATCGGCTGAAAATATGGTAGTAAAACTTCGTTTAAGGGTTTAACCCATTATGCAGTGTGTCTTTAGCTATATTTTGTATCCATACAACGTCCACAAAATAAATGGCGAGGGACCAAAGTGGGCACTAAACACGTTTTTACGGCATACTGGACCGCTAATAACTGAAAATCGGCTGAAGCTATGGTAGTGAAACTTTGTTTAAGGGTTTAACCCATTACGCAGTGTGTCATTTAAATATTTGGGTGTTTCCGATATAAACAGATATTTTCGTCTAAAATACTCTAAAACATTTAGAGTTATAGACACCAACCTATATACATCTGATCAAAGTTTTGAAGGAACCTAGTGAGGGTCAAATTTAATTGTCTTTAAGAAAATATATATTTTAATGTGACTATACTCAAATTAACCGAGATATGGCCTCCTTCTCGCTAAAATACACGTAATTTTTAGCACTTCATATAAGTTTTATAGCCATAGAAACTTCTTTATTTTCAATATCATAAACCCGGTAAGATTCTGATAAGATTCTGTGCACAGCTAAGTTCTCAACAAAAAACGTATTTTACAAGCTTAAAACGTTTTATAGATTATGTAAACAAGAATAAAATGTCCAAAATGTGTACTCTTTGCGTGCTTAGTGGTATAGGTCTTGCTTTGGAAGGCTATAAAAATAGTTAAGGTACAAGACTAATTAAAATTAAATTTTTACAACATGGTTTCCATAAAATGTTTTAAGTACTGTTAAAAAACGTATAAAATCTTCTGATACATTTTACGCAAACACGGGGTTTTCCGTATTTTAATCTGATGATGTTTTCATTTCGATGTGATGGATGTATATGATAATGGTACCGTTCTGTCCAGAACATAACTTACTCCAAAATTGTATCCCTGATACGTTTAAAAATACGTATATTTCTGGAGAAAAATTCGAAACAATCAGTCATTTTGAGGGTAAGCGTGAACTACTCGTAAATTTGAACTGCACTATTTTGTGTTAATTTCAACAATTATAAATTATGTACATAACCGTACAAACAACTTTAACTCATAAATTGTTCAGAAAATAGCTCACCCGACATATTTTAAAAACTTTTAAGTTAAAGGAAAGGCAAAGTTAAAAACACAAAAGTGACAGCAAAATAAATCTCTACTAATTTGCGAGCCTAAGGACGATGCGTTACTATGAGCAATGTAAACGGCTCTAATATAGCAAACTTGCTAATAGAAGAGCAAACTACTAACTAATAGAAGAGCAAACGGATGCGGGCCGAAACCTAACTAAACATGATCTTGCTGCTGGCAATAAGCAAATGAAAGGCCAGCAACAACGAAGCGTCAATGCGAGTGAAGCGAACCACCTAGTCCTTTTTAGCTTTCCCAAGCACTGAAACTACATTTCAGAAGGGAACTACTCCTGTGAGCTTATTATTAGAAAAAGACCGAAGGCTCGTAACCAACGAACCACAAGCCAAATCGCCACCCTGATGCCCCATACCCGTTCGGCCAAAACGATACCGCGAGCGAAGCCAAGCACTTAATTCCTTCGAGCATGTTATGGGAAAAGCAAACGGCCTATGTTCTGCATTGTTACCATAAGCAAAGGCCTCGAGCCAAAGGACGAAGCGTTACCGTGATCCAGGCGATTCTTTCCACTCCCGTGTGGCAGATTTGTGTCTTGAGTGCAGCGGTCTGATTGTCTACCTAGAAGACCTGTACTGGCAGCTATACTCAGTACACATTTACTTCAGTTTGTACTGAAGAAAAATCACGTCAAACCAGCGATTGATACAGAGGATGAAGGACTCAACCCTAGGGTCCGATAAGGGGGCTGCTTCCCTCCCAAAATGGCTGAAAGCTTTTTTTAATGAATATTATATGATTCAACTACTATAATTTCAAGACCTTATGACTTAATTACTAAGTTCAAGATAATATGATTACACTACAAGTACAAAATCATTTACCATGAAATGAGTGCAGCTGTAATATTTTACTGTAGTGTAATGGATAAATTATTGTTTGTAAGCGTAACACATCAGAAACCCATTGTTTATGAATGTAGCATGTAAAGCAATACAGGATTGCATTGCCCAATTATTTCACACTTTTTATAGCATTTTACTGTAGGATTGCTTTGAAGTCGGTTCATTTCTTTTTGTTAAAAGATTTTACTAATAAGCTTAAGCTCTGCAACCTGTTTGATCGAATTTGGCAACCTGTGGACAACTCCGAATTGAGAAGGCAAACGTTATTGAACTAGGTACCGTTCTGTGTCTCTCAGTTCGGTAGTTTTTCTTATTCTAATTTTCATAATAGTAAATTTCAGTTCCTCTTAAGAGATTGAACTTTGATTTGAAAAATACATGTTTCTGAAAGGTAGAGGCAAAGTAGTGTCAGTAATTTCGAACTTTTGAATGCTGGCCCACATGACTCTTTTCATTGCAATTTTCACTTATGCCAACAAACATTCAGTACCTTAGAACAGAAGGGATATTAAATAAGGTAGTCTGGTTGAAATATAGAACTAATAAAATTGGTCCTTCATTTATTAATCATCATTTTTAATCTTCATCAATTGGTTACTAGATGTAAGATATAATAGTGTTATGTAAAGAAAGATAAGGTGTTACGAAAGCACTTGCTTGGACCAGAATGTTGAAACTATATTATATATTTTGTATTTAACATAAATTAAACAAACCCCAAATTATTGTATTTCTATTCTCAAGTTCTACAGATGAAATAAAAAGAGTAAACATGATCTCGTAGGAAGAAATTTATCTAGTTCTAAACACGTCCAATGCAGAAATGAGCAACTGCATCAAACATATATACTGACATCGACAATAATAATATAAAATAATTTAAAATACCAATTTATTATAAAGAAACATTACTTTTGTGCATACGAAACCGATAATCTAATCGGTTTATCTGAAAAACTAAAACCGTAACTTTATGCGTAATATAACCAAATCAAAATTTTAAGTTGGTTCATTAGGCCTAATTAAGATTATAAACAAAGTATTCGTAACTTTCTCTAACTAAGATAATATTAATATAAAGACTCGTTTAATGCAAAATAGAAATATTCTTTGAACCCCTAAAAATATGAACCTGTTTTCAACATTTTAAGTTATTTTAATGTTGACCAGCCGAGTAAGGCCTCAGACATAAATTATCTTAAACTTGCTTCAACGTTCACTATAAAGTTAATAAAACCTAAAATACGACTAACAGTGAATGCCAATGTGTCAATTGATAACATTAACCCATTTTCAGGATAAAGAAAACCAAAATGGCTTAATTAAAAGAAAACATTTAAAATTATATTACATTTTTAACTCAACAATAAAAACGTCGAAATCAAATAACGATATACTATGAAATACGATTAAAACAAGTGTACCATACCATTTCAGGCAGTTCCCCTCAGTCTCTGAGTGTTTCACTAAGATAAATCAATATAACTGTCAACTATGGGCTTTCTAAACAATACAAAGCTGAAGAAACACATTCAGTGATTACCTCCTCTTGACTGATATCACCACTCGAAGAGCTTCTTCGTGTACGAACAGCTTGATCTTCTGCCAGTCCAACTCGAGGCAGTCGCAGTTGACCACGGTGGGGTCGATGGGGTCCAGGACACTGCTGGGAAACGAGGTGAAAGAGTACGACCTCACACCAGTATGGCAGAGCTCTAACGTGTAGATGAACCCTGCTGCTGACGCCTGCGTGTTCAGCACGTGTACGCGGCCTATCAGCTTCGTCCTGCCTTCGGACACCTGCTTCCGCAGCACGGTGAGGAAGAACTGGCCGTGGCACTGCTGCAGCAGCATCCAGCCGGAGGATGTGGGCTCGTTCACCTCTGCGGCCATCAAGACGACGTCCTCTCCCACCAGGCAAGGGATGTCCGTGTGGTTGTAGATCATGTGAGACAGCACGAGGCTGAGAGGTCCTCTCCAGGAGCAGCCTGTTCCTGAACAAGGACACGCGCACACGGGGATGCCCACCTCCAAGTGCGTCGGGATAGGTGGATTAATCGACATCTTCACTGGACAGACTGATGAGCACTGAGGTAAAGGGTCTAGGCACAATGTGAATGCACCCTTGTTATCGAAAGGTCGAAGTGCACAACGCGAATAGGAATGTGGTTTCCCAAAACTAGTTTTAACACTGCCTTACCTGACCGACTACCCTTTCTTTCAACTCTAACTTGTGTTGTATATACCTGACAAGTTTCTTATGGCAAGCTCTTCTTATAAAACAAAATTGTTTTGTTTAAATAGTACTGCCGCTAATTACACGTAACGTTTACATGAAAATTCTACAACGCTGTTTATTTCTGTCCATAATTGTAAGTGAGCCGTAGTTTTGCTAAACTCGAACGAGAGTTTTCAAATTTTCTATATACAATTTTTTAATTTTACATGTATAAAATTATTTTTAATTAAATTAAATATAACTAACAAATATGTTGTTCTTTTAACTTCTACTACTAAATACTACAATCTCAAATATAATTATGTAAATGCTTGTTATAGTGTCCGGGGCCGGTTTTTCCAATGGTAGATAACTTAGACTCATATTATAACACAAGACCACAGACAGGTAAAAAGCACGGAAGGCTTCCGACAGATTAAACAAAAGTCTAACAATAGTATAAGGGTCAGACAAGAAGGTAACAGACAGGTCGCTCAGCTGTGTGCAGTGGGTCAGGAAAGTTTTCAACCATCGAATAGGCTATTGAGTGTTAAAAACAAACAATGCTATTGAATCCTATCCCTGCTCCACATGAATAAGATACTGTTCCCTAAGTAGGATTGTCACGTTGATACTACCTGAGGCATTAATGTTTTGAGACAACTAGATAGTGCCCAGCTCAGGTACTGATGACGGCATATTATGGCCTAATCTACCCACACTTGGCGTTGTGGAGGGTTTGCACAAACTAGTCTAGGCTGTCTATTCTGCAAGGCCAAGCTGTTCGGACATTGAAAGCTACAGTGGAGAGAGTCGTTACAGACCAGAATTCAAATATTTAAAGCTGTTGACACTACCCTCTACATTTTTGAAACATGTCCATTTTTCAAAAGTTAATGCGGTCTAGTAAGAAACATAGAAACACGTATGAAACTAGAAGCAGGGAGAACTACCGAACTGGGAGATAAAGAACGGTAGTTCATGAACGTTTTTCTGCGCAGGCAGGAGTTCAACTTATCAACAAGTTGCCAAATTCCATTAAATAGCCCCAATAGAGTGTAGAGTGTCGTGTGGTAGAGTGTAGAGTGGTAGAGTGTAGAGTAGCAGAGTGTAGAGTGGTAGAGCGTAGAAAGGTAGAGTGTATAATGGTAGAGTGCAGTGTGGTAGTTTTATGTGGTAGAGTGTAGAATGGTAGTGTAGAGTGTAGAGTGGTAGAGTGTAGAGTGGTAGAGTGTAGAGTGGTAAAAGTGTAGAGGTGATAAGTGTGGGGGTGTAGTGTAGTAGAGTTTAGAATTGTAGAGTGTAGATCAAGTTAGGTGTGGAGTAGCAGAGTGTGGGGAGTCGTGAGGCAGAAAGGAGGTGGTAGAGTGTATAGTGGTGCAGGGGTGCAGTGTGGTAGGGGAGTTTGGTGTGGTGGGGTGTGGGTGGGCAGAGATGGTGTGGGGAGTGGAGTGGGGTGTGGGAGGGGTAGAGTGCCAGAGTGGTAAGGTGTAGATTGGTAGGGGTGGTAGAGTGTGGGGGTAGCAGAGTGTGGGGAGTGAGGTAGGTGTGGGTGGTAGGGCAAGGTAGTGTAGAGTGGTATAGTGGTAGAATGGTAGGTATGAGAGTGGTGGGAGGGGGTGTTAGGGGAGTGCTTAGGTGTGGCAGAGTGTAGTGTGGCAGGTGTGAGGAGTGAGGTGGGTGGAGTGGTGGAGTGTGGTGTGGCAAGGTGTAGTGTGGCTTGGGGTGGAGGTGGTGTAGTGTGGAGTGGTAGGAGTGTAGGTGGCAGAGTGAGCAGGGGTGTAGTGTGTAGAGTGTAGAAGAGTGAGTAGAGGGTGTAGGGTGTGTAGTGTGACAGAGTGTATGAGTGGTAGAGAGTGCAGTGTTGTAGAGTTTAGGTGTGGTAGAGTGTAGGTGAGGTAGAGATGGTAGTGTAGAAGTGGTATAGTGTGAAAGTTGGGAATGGTAGAGTGTAGAATGGTAGGTGTAGAGTGGTGAGTGTAGGTGTTGGGTGTAAAGGTGTAGAAGGCTACTTTGTGCTCAGTAGGGCAGATACGTCGGTCACGAGGCCTGCGAGTTATTTTCGTGTGCTGCCTCTGCTTACTCCAACATTCCTCCGGCAAGAAAAGATGCACAAGTCAACAACAACAGCTCTATAACCTCAACCTCTCACACCCTTGGCGTTTATTAAAGTATAATTATAGTTCTTTAATTGATACTTTAACATATAAGTGTGCTGTTAGTGATCGGGTTTCGTTATTTATGTTATTCGTTATTTTTATGTTATAATATGTTTTTTACGAGAAATTGTCTTAGTTTTGATGAAATATTTTTATGGCTCTAATATAATGTCTTGAGGTAATTTGTTGTTGTACAGCGATTTAGAGGTGTAGTCAAAATGTTGTTTATAAAAGGTGGTTCTGTTGTATTGTGTGAGTAAATTATCTTACACCCTTAAAAAATATTTATTAGATTTTCTAAAAAAAGGAGGACGTTGAAATTCCGTTCCAGACATAAATTCTTTTCAAAATGTAAATTCCTGCCAAGGTAAATAACTCATTATCTTGAAATACTCATATCTGGTAGTGTGTCCAAATAAGATTCGGATTGTAATTTAAATACAATTTTCCAATTTGATGATGCATTTTCCCATACAACTGTTTCGTATTTTATCTGAGAATGAATTAATGAGTAATACGCTTGAAGTAAAGTTTGACTTTGTATATTCCAAAACCTGCTTCTGAGAAGATAGCTACGTCGAGGAGGGGCGGACTGACAGGACTAATGATAATGGAATGCCGGTGGCGCCAAGCCCGATGTTTCAAACGCGGGAACAAGAATAAATGTACAACGGTGACAGGTAGGAATCCCAATACTACAGAATATTCCAGATCTGTGACAGTAACCAAATCATCGTTTCAACAGGTCTAGCTGCTTCAAAAGCTGGTTAAATTTAGACAATTCATCCATCAAGTTGCAATGCACCGTTCTGTTCAAAGGAAATAAAAGTGGCCCTAGTATTGTACCCTGAGGAACTCCCATTGTGACTTCTTTATAATCACCGTAACAGTTATTAAGCTTCACACACTGTTGTCTCTTAATTAACTAGGCATTTTGGTTGTGAAGATAAATAAACAGAATGAATACTGTCCATCACCAGCTATGCTCGTAGTTTTTGTTATTTTTCTATTAACAGATGTTTTGTACGCTGTTACCTGCAAGTAGCCAAAAAATACCTCCCGACTCTGAAAACAAACATTTTGAACTAGTCAAAAACACTTAAAAGTACAATTAAAACTTTCAACGTGAATTTTAAATATGAAAGAGTGAAATTCGAGCAACTCTTTGAGGGAAATGGCTGGGTTTCAACGCGCAAAAGAGCGAAATTTCACCTATTTCTTAGTGCTCTTCACTCCTTCATTTTTAGAGTGTGCAAAACTGCAAACATGTATAAACATGACAAATGTGGTGACAAGATCTAAAGTTTCACTAGCTTTTGTAGGCTTTTAATATCATCACGCTATGTAGGGTTTATTGTACATTTTATTTTTAGAAGAACCATATGTTTCAATAAAATAGTTTATTGAGAGAAAAATAATAAAAACTGTTTAATCAAAATAACGACCAGAAAAAACTTCTGAAATGTAAACTTGTCCATCACAAATTGTCTCACTAGTACACTTATTGTAGTAGTTTTAATTAATACGAACTAAACATGTATAACTTTCTTGAAATGTCCCTGGGATTTGTCTTCTTTCTTTTCTGGTATGTTTCTCCACCCATACCTTTTGAACGCTATGGTTTTGAACGCTGTTTGTGTCGTTTTATAGGGCCTGTCAATTTCGAGTTTCTGCTGTAAATATTTCCAGGACAATTTCTAAAACTTCAAATTAAGACAAGATTTACTCCGAAATTATTACATCAACGATGCCTAGACTGGTGGTAATTATCGGGTTCAAAACTGTTAAACATGACACGTAATACTTTATCGTTAAAATTATTTTTTCCTGCTTAGATTTTTTTATTTAAATATTTTTTAAAGTAGGTACATTTCTTTTATTTATAACCCTGTTTAGCGGATCCGTGGTGGATTGGTATCGCACGCGACACCGGAGCTCATCACTCCGGTGGCGCGAGTTCGATCCTCGCAGTCACCACTTACCATTTGTAATGTGACTATTCGGTGACGCTAAGTAATGGTCGAGGTTGAGTGGTAGAGAGGACATTGTAGTCTAACTTCGCCTCGTTAAACAAGACAAACTTTACCTTTTACCTTTTTTAGCACAAGCGGACACTACGCTACGTACTTAAAACGATCAATAAGCAAACTAACAAAAGGAAACACATGCTTTAGTTTTAGAAATTGAAGATGTACTACAAGTAGTTTCTTCAGTTACAACTATAACTGTAAGTTATAAAAAGATATGTTCAATAAAAATAAACACACGTTGTACGTTGGCAAGCAGAAGAGAGGATTCACAAACAAAAACACGGATCACATTTCCCCATAACCGCGTGTTGTTCGCACGCGATAACTCATTTTATTTCCGTCCACTTTTACGATTATCTCTTCGCTAGCGCCGCCGCCTCTGAAAATTCGCATTCTGCTTTGCGTCTAATCTTACGCTCTAGTGGTTTCGTGGATCAGATTTTCTGGAGAATTTAACTCTTAGGCTTTCGCGGCCGGTGTCACAACTATAATCTAGTTCTTCTGTTTCACACCGCGTCCAAACTTCATAATTAGGTTGAAATATTTCGGTCTCGCTGTGGAGTACCATCTTCAGTTACTGATTGGCTAAAAAAAGCTTGTTTAATATCTGCGTCAGAGCTTCCCCAAATTAAATTTAGTAAAATTAATTTCGTAAGTTAGTTTAGATCAAATAATTTCAAAATAAGCACTCAACAAAACCTTCTTATTGCCAAATAGTGCTATTTTCCTTAAACGAAAAGTCCACTGAATATTTTGGAACATGTGACACCATAATTATTAAAACGAAGGTTTTAATAAATAATTAAGCTAAGACAATTAACTTGGTTGGTAGAAAATATTGGTTTGAAACGGTTCATAAGGTTTTATTTTAAAATTGAAATGTGTAGCTTTTTATAACATTGTACTTCGAAATCGAAGCTTTTCAGAAGGAGTGTCAAATAAGATGGAGTTCTCTTTCATAAATAAAATTAGAAATTACCCGCAAAATTCAAAATCCTTCATTTTGTATTTACTGTCATTGGTCGCATAAAGTGTCAAACAGCTGGTGCTTACTGGTACAGTACGCTCGTTTAAGAAAGACCGTGGTATTTTGGTCAAACTATAAGTTTAAACCCTCCAAACGTTGAAGGTATGTAAAACAGAGAGGACCAAAAACAGTTGTTTTGTCCAAACGTAGGTACAACATTACAATCTAAGCGTAGTTTATTTTTACAAGGGAGACTGCAGTTAATCAAACAAAACTAGTTTGTTTTTAACTATTGACATACAGGGTGAGTTTTAAATACCCCCACCTTAACTTTTTAAAAAGGAAATGTTTGTTTAACTCCTTCAGGGAGTGTTTTATAGGATTCTGAAGTTAGTTTTGGCGTACTTTGCGTCACCCATCTCCAACCCAAAATCCGGGGAGGGTCTCCCAATTTTTTTAAATACAAACCCCCACCCTTGTGATACCTTACAAGAAAAAATATTTTACACAAATTCAACGACGCAAAGAAAAACTTTTATCTCGACTTGTTTTTAAACTAATTCAAAGATCAGGTTTAAAATGCCACATTTTACATACAATTTATTTTTAATGACACAATTTTCTTCATAATACTCTTTGGGATTATTTAATAGGGTTATGATGTTTACCTCAGAGTGATTTCCTTTTACAACAGTTAAGGTGGGGGGGGGGACATTAAAACTCACCCTGTATGTTTTCAACACAGCATCTGTTTACCGGCTACTGATATTACGTAAATAAACCGTCAACGCTTCAATGAGTGACAAACAATGAGGAAATGAAGCAAGGCCGCACGGTTGGCGACACAATAAAAATGTTAAGGCCGGGGCCATGACACGTTGTGCAAAGTGCAGAGATAGCTGGCAATGCGGCTCGCCACTAGCAGGTACAATACTAGTAAGCAAGGGCTTGATATTGGCAACTCCTCCCCTGCTCCGTCGTCAGTGCCACGATACCTTGATACATTGCTTGGCAACGCTCGAGTCATCAGGTGCTTAACACTTAAGTGTGGTAGATGGTAGATCCGCGAAATGTTTAGAACTTAATAACCAGGCACTGGCCAATTCAGGCACTGATGCGTATTACGGAGTAATCTACTCACACCTGTCTTACGGATTGGAGTTGTGGGTGGTTATCAAAAACGCAATTTCCAGAGCTTTCATTCTTAAAAATAGCCGTTCAAAGATTGCAAAACTTCAAAGAAGGAAGTCGTGCAGGCCAATGTTCCAAAATTTGAAATTGTTGACTCTACATTCTTCAAATATGTATTCTTTTCAAATCAAAATATGACCCCATAAAAGGAAGTTACATTCACTCTTATGAAACAAGAGGCAGGGAGAGACACAGGACGATGATTCATGAACGTTTGCCTTCTCAGGCAGAAGTTCAACTAGTCAACCGTTGCCAAATTTGATCAAAATTGCGCAAATTCCGAAGGCGTTCAAAGCTCGTCTAAAAAGAATTCTTTGTCACAAAGGCGTTTTACAATACATACGAGTTTATGGCACATAACTGGGAGACCGCATAAACCACCAACTTACAATAGGGCTAGAGTGGAATAATTCGAATGAATGGGAGAGATTGAATGAACATTACGATAATTACGATTGCATAGGCCCTAACATGTTAATATGTTTTCGCAGTAAACTATTTATTTATTTATTTTAGGTCAACACGCAGCTAAGCGCTAAAGTACCGCTGGCACGGTTGAAGCTGATCTTTTGCAATGTGTTACGCTAATTTGCTAGTTGTTACGCTCACAGCCACGCTTCGACCTTCGGGCTCAGCTTACAGATCTTTCACTGCGGGACGTTTTACTACTTTCGTAAGGGAAAACGCATTTCCCTTACGACAATCGTACTACTTTTGTATATTGACGAATAAAATTAAAACACATATTTACGCCATACGATCGGTTAATCTTTTCTGTTTTTAAATAATTAAAACCGCTTTTTGTAAACTCCCCCTCCCAAAAGAGGACTTCCAGTGGTCCACTTTTGCTGGCTAACGAATTTTACCAAAATATTTACGAAACGAACATTTTTACCACATTTTATGAAAATCATTAGTAAGCTGAACGTTAGGTTTATGGGTTTGGGTAACCATGTGTAGGATTTTTGAATGGGGGGTGTCTTACACTAGCAAGACGTATCTACGAAATCTACCTTCAAGTAGAAAGCTAATACCTAGAATCTACTTTGACCTCATAAGAACCAAAACTAGAAACTATTTGATGTAGTGCAACCTTGGTAGCACTCATTAAAGTGTATTTTAATTATGTAAACAAATGATTCCAAATGATACGAAATAAACTTTAATCTTGAAAAGAGGCTGCCAAGAACATCAGGTGAGACGGATCTTAGTACAAATTAAAATTCCTGCAAATCAACCCCTTCTGTTTGTGAAAAACTAGTCGTTACAAAATGAATTATATTTAAAATAGACATACTTTAGGGAAATGAAATAAAATTAAATGAAAAACTTATTTATTGGTGGCGAAGTTAGGACTTTTAAGTCCTCCCTTCCACTTAATCACAGTACAAAGATATTATATACACAGTTATATACACAAACAATTTAAATATATACTATACTAAGAACTCAAATTACAAAACTACAATACATTACGTAAAATAGTAATATACGTAGTAATCACTTGATGTTCAATTATAAATTGGATGGTGTTAAAAAACATCACTACATAATGTATACAATTTACTTAAAGAAAACATTAAAGCTAAGAAATTAAATTCTTTGAATACTTTATCATTTAAACTAGCATTCACTCGTTCATTCAGACCAAAGGTTCGCCCCGACCACGCACGACACCACACCAGCCATCACCGCCCCTGAGACTCCCGCAAGAGCCAAGTCCTGACTTCCGCCCCAAAGCAAGCTCGCTCCTCAATGTGCTTGATGCTATCAGGAAGACCGTTCCACAACCTGCAAGCTGTAATGATGAAAGACTTGCCAAAAGTGGTAGTTCTGTGCAAAGGAATGGACAACAATAGATCACCTCTTCTAGTGTTATAAGAATTGTACTGGGACATAAAAGAAAAATTCTCTGACAGATAGAAAGTTGGTGCACTGTTAACCTCAGTAAAACAAAAAAATTGTAACGCTTGAAGTGTCTCTGAAAGAAGAATTGGCAGAAGATACGAAATAACGAGAGAAAGTATAAGTTAATTAGCGTTGAGTAGTGGAGAGTAGTGGAGGAGTGGGTAGGAGTGGATACAGAGGAGGCGGATAGAGGACAGTGGACAGTGGACACAGGTGCAATACGAGTTAATCACGATCTATTCTCGCCATCTCGCCATCTCATTGATACAATCTGTTTTTAGTTGTAACCGTGGCTCTGAGCGGCTCTTATGTAATAAGTCTTCTTTTATACCGAGCTTATGTAACGAGAGCTACGCTTTAGACCTTGTTATGTAATAGTCGTGACGACTTTGTGTTCAGTGGGGTTAAAACTATGTGCGATGTGTTTATTTATTTAATCGTCGAATGCAAATTTTTGCAATCATGAAGTTTGAAAAATAAATCACCCCGACCTTGAACGATAGGTGAAGCAACTTCGAAGAATATGAAAATTTTAAGAATTGTATTCATCAGTTAAAATTCAACTTGAATAGTTCTGGCCATTTTGTCGAGTAGCGATGCCCAGCACAACGGTTTCGTAGAAGTAGATAGCGTTCTTATATGAAGGTCAAATTCGGATGTTTATTTTTTATGGAAAGAGAAAGAGTTGATCTGTGTTTGCCTGTGATTAAATTTTTGATTAACCTAGTTTTAGCTTAGGTTTTAAAACACTCTATAGTTTTTTTTACTTGAACCGTTAATAGCATAACAACTAAAAGACATTTAGAACAATTAACTACAGGAAAACCTAGATAGTATGTATATATTTCATTAAAGAGTTGTTTCGTCAAAATAGCATTAATACTAAAGTCTCAATTTTATTTCCCGCAAATTTCTGCAACGACGCTCTCCCGAGCAGCTTAGGTGGGCCCTTAAGGATGTAAAATTATTATGGTAAGGATAGTTTTCAGTATAGAAATTCGAAGACTAGTGTAGGTATATAAAGAAAACTGTATAACTCAATTGTACATTTTTACCACCTTTTCCTTGAAGTTAGCTTTTAAGGGTTAATTGAACTGTCATGGTCGATGTTTTATCGACTGGGGCTCGTGGCGTGGTCCTGTAATCCAGCTTCATGGAGGTCAGGTTTTGAGGATGATATAGGTCTAAAGCGGCTCAGATAGTCTCAGTGATCATCTGATGATACCCGCATCAACTCCCACCATCGTTTAGACATATCAGACCATCACATGCGTGGTTCGGAAGTCACGTTAAGCCGTTGGTCCTTGTATTTGCATTGGTCATTGGGCTATTAATTAATGACCCAGTCTAAGGAAGAGTCGGCCTTAGTTTGTAACAAGACTACACCTCATAACTCATTACTACCACTCATCACACTCATCCTTCACCAGATATTTGCCGTAAAATACCCTCATGAGAGTGTTCGGTATCTCAAATAGTGATATGGTGATATCTTTAGCCTTTCAATCTCTCAAACTTTAATGTATAAAGGCCATGTTGCTACTTCAAATATAGTGAAAGCTAGAAGTTGAGTAAAAGGTTTGTAAGGAATTCATGGTTAATTTAGCAATGGCATACGACTATTCAAGGTCATATTTGCTATTGTAATTTGGAGTCTCGTAAATTTAAAAAGTATAATATGTGAAGACAACTTTATATTTATCATTTGTATACTCTTATACCATCGTGTCGGAAAACAGCTGTGACACTACAAAATTATATTTTAAACCAGCTGTATCATTTTATTTTAATGCGTGCTAAGTAGCAAGAGGGTTATAATAAATAATGGTCTAATCATGGCGTTAGTTAAGTTACATGAAGATGATAATTGTCTCATTTTAAAATTTAAATTTACACACAATAAAAATAAACTAGCAAACTGTTTGCCTTTAATGTTATATCCTCAACAAGTACGAGTATACAGTGGTTGTTTACTTCTAAATCATCGTTCTAAACTTAGGCCGGTTTCCCATCTCTCTGTTAACTAATAGAGATGGCAGATACTAAAATACGTCCCTGCAGGCAGAGGGATGCATCTGCGAGTCAAGCAGACGTGACGGGACAGGTGTGTGTGCAGTCTGCAGTCTGCAGTCTAGCCTGGCCTGGGCCACCTCACCGCCTGGGTGCATTATTCCTAGACTTGCTCTACATTGTATACTGCACCACTGCACCACTGCACATTGTCTGTTCTCCTTGCCTTGCTGAATTGTGTTGCACAACGTGGGAGTCACAGTGCCAGACTTGACTTAGTGGACACCACACCAGCACACGCCACTTTCGCTAGTGCACATTTAGATTACAAAGAATCCATTGTAACTGGTGGAAATAACCCAATTAGAATCTCGACCTCAGCAGTCCACAGTCCACAGCCGTGACAAGTTGGTCGGCTTGGTGGCTTGCTTCGCACTAATGAATGGACCGACTTGACTTGACCGTGAGCGCGAATCTACTTACGTTTAATTAACCTTATTAAATCGTTCTTCCATTTACTCCTTGGCACTTTTATTACTTGTCCCTGTTTGAGAACTATCTTGAATTTTATTTTTTTATTAGCATCAAAAGATAAATGTTTTTTTGTCAGAAGGTTTATATAACAATAACATTTTATTCGCCAATAAAAACATAACAAAAATTGTAAACACTCAAATAGTTCTAGTAATTTTATCAGGTAGCGATGACCAGCACAACTTCACAATTTTCAATCTACAGTCGATTGTTGACACATAAACTGAGCGGATCACTGCAGTGTTTATGACAACAGAACAAAAACTGCATATATACTAGAGATTTGTACGCCTATGACTAAACATGTTTCTTATTCCACTATGTACATTTCTTCAAAATGTAAAACTTAAATGACTTGTGGGAATCAGATGTTACAGGTATATTTTGTCTATTGCAATACTTCTAACAGAAAGTCTACATTTTATTGAAACAGCAACCAACTCTTCAGACGCTTAACAAATAACTTTAGGTTTACTGACTCTCTTACCTGTTTTGGTAGTTTGTTAAAACACTTGGGCCAAGAAATACAAAGGATAAATAAAGTGTTTATAATTTGTCTAAATATCCATACAATGTTACCGGACTATAATGTAATTGTTTATAAAAAAATAGTTCTCCCGGCTCACATCGCGTCTAAAAATCATAACTATTATTTTGGTTTCAGCCAATCAATAACTGAAGATGGTACTCCACTTTTGACGCGATGTGAACCAGAAGAACTAGATTGTAGTTGTGAAATCCTAAGAGTCAAGGTCAGCGGACTTTTTAAGTGGGTTTGGGAGTGGTTTAAAAAATAATAAGTTTACTCGTCTGGCAGAAATAGGAGTAGTTTATTAGTACAATCTACATAGTTAACTACGATCCACATAGTTAGTTCATTTACAATGTACCTAATTAACTATATTCAATCTGTACGAAAAAAATGTTATCTTATCTAATTAACATTTGCCTGTAAGCACCGATTCATTTACAAACTCATCACACATCTCAAACTATTTGGCCTACAAACTTGAAATTTCGCATGAGTGTTTTTTCTGTAAAATATGTGAAGACAAACAAGTTTATATGTGTATTATAATCAACATGAAGCAATAGTAAGGTTTCAAGAATAATGTTGTTAAAATAATTTATTTATGTTATTAGAAATAATCCCAGTTTTGCACAAACTAAACAAATAGATGGAGTGTCGCGGAAAATACAGCGTTTCATTTTATTCCTGAACGATTGCTGCCGAATAATGCATGAAGTAACACCTATGGTTGTTTGCATATTTAATGGTAAGAGTAAACGATATAATCCCTCCGAAAAGACTTTATTCAGGAAGGATAATTTAGGAAGGATGACTTGTTCGACTTGTTAATTTTGTAAGTCTGCGCTTTATTTTTCATGCTAAATTTAACCACAAAAAGCTAAAGGTTCGTTGCTGAGTAGTGTGGCCCAGCTCACTGTTAAAACAAACAAGAGTTATCTTCGGACGGGACAACACATAGGACAAAGTGTGTCAGAAGTGAGTGCGGGGTAAAAATAGCTTTTCTCAACTGCATACTGGCAGTTCTATGAACTATGACGCCGGGCCGAGTGCGTCCAGGGAGGGACAGGGACCACAGTTTGCTAGTGTCAGGGTGGCGCCAGCCGCTGCGTTACGTAAAGTGGCGCGCAGCTCACCGCTCACCTCTTGGTAGTCGGCCAGAATGTAGACGTTTAAATGCCAGGAGATAGTCGGATCGGAAGGAAGTGTTCGATTAGATAGGTTTCGACCGTTTAAATGTCAAAGTTCTTGGATAGTCGATTTAAAAGTGTTCACCTGATCGTGCCTCCTCGAACGAGAGAGCTTTAGATTTTCCAGAACGAGCATGCCTTTGTTACTGAAACCTCGTAGTCTGTTGTTACACAGCTAACATTCGACAAGATAACGTCTAAGAACATTGTCTACAATGGAAAAATATTCAAAATGGACAAATATTGATTTATTTTCTTTTTAAATAAATAATAATTTATTGGGGTTTCATTTCATTTGAAAAGCTAACATTTTCCTCGCATTCTAACATTGAAATCCCAATCAGACATAAGTTTTTGACATTCACTCTCTCTCTCTCATTCATTCAAATTGTACCACTACAATCAGTTAGTGTTTTCCCAGTCATGTGCCATAAACTCGTTTGAATTGTAAAATGCTTCGGCGATCAAAACCTTTTTCAAACGAGTTTTTAAAAACCTTAAGATCTGGAGCACTTTTAATAGAGTTTGGCAACCTTTTGACTAGCGGAACTCCTGCCTGAGAAGGTAAACGTTCATGAACTGCCGTTCTGTGTCTCCCAGTTCGGAAGTTCTCCCTGCCTCTAGTTTCATAAGAGAGAATGTCACATCCTCTTACGAGACCGAGTTTAGATTTAAACAAAAGACAAATTCAAAAAAAAGGCAAGGTAGTGTCAAAATTTTCGAATTTTTGAATTTTGGCCTACACGACTCTCTCCACTGTAGTTTTTTAATGGTTCGGACTGCCTATTTTGCAGAGTGAAAACTCTGTTAAATCTTGATTTTTAGCATCCACCCCACAAAGCCAATCCGTAGGAAAGGTGCGGGTAGATTATTCTGTTAAGAAACATTTAAAGAACGTGTTGAACAGTCATCATTATTTAGGTCAGGCTTAAAATGATAAATAAAAGGGTCAAGTGAGTGCAGAGCTCACACACTGTAAGGGTCGGCAGGCTCCGGAATCAAATCTTGAAAAGCTTTTTTTCAAGTGCTATGGTACAGCTTAAAATATACCACAATGATATAAAAACGCTAAAGATTGCCTTGTTTAGCGAGGCGAAGTTAGGACTACAAAGTCCTCTATATTACTCAACTTCAACCTTTAGCTAGCGTTACAAAAAAGTCACTTTACAAAACGCAAGTGGTCTCTGCGGGATTGAACCCGCGTAAGCGGAGTAATAAGCTCCGAAGTCGCGCACGGTTCCAACCTGCCATGGGTCCACAAAACATCGCACTGTGATCAATCTACGATATAAAATGCAGTTTTAAGTGGCTACAGTCAAGTGATATACATACACCAAGTAAAGATTACTCTATACGTCTTGGCTACGGTTGCACCAAAAAGGACGCGTGGTGAAGGCTTTTTGAGCGGTGCTGAGCCGATCGATAGAGAGTCAGCTCAAGCAACTTAGTGATGTGAATAAACTATACTTTTACTTTATAAGTACCAATAAGTAAAGTAATTACTAATGTTTGGTAAATACTATTAATAGGTGAATAATCTTTACTTTTGATTAAGGTATTACAGATAGAAGCTGAAAAAATTTAAATTTCAGTAAAAGTATTTCTTTTACTTAAATATTAGTAAATACTTGTGTTACATCAGCTGTCTTGTTTTGTTATGCTAAGAAATAAACCAGGGCGGTTGATCCTGAAGTTATATGTATAATAACGGATTATTTTTTCAATAAAAAGTGTTTTATATGCATCTAAATTTTGTGAATTTTGAACTTCTTTCAATAGTTTTATGTTTGAGAAACTATGGTTGAATTGTACTGAGTGTTTTACAATGGCTGATTTCCAAATTTCGGTATTGTTAGTTTCAATACCAAATCCAATGAGTGGTGTTGGAGATAGAAAATAATTAGTAAAAAAAACCAAATTGCAGCAGATATCTGGTAAACGAAGCGTTTTTCAAAGACGTAACTCTTGATTTTATCTTAGGTCAAAGACCTAATAAACCTAATTCTAAAGTTCGTGACGGTTTTTTATGAACACCCTGTATACATAAATGTATATGAAGTTTTGAAAAAAATGCTCTATTCAGGATCGGTGTTCACTTCATGGTCCCTGGTCTGGACCTTGCCTTGCTGACGGCATGAATATTTTATTTGTCCAAAGGAAATTCGATAAAAGTGTATTTTAAGGTCCCTTCCTTGCACCCACGAACACCGTCCACCATCACCGTATCAACACACTACAGATCAAAACATTTCTTCAACATGCACCCACGAACACCGTCCACCATCACCGTAACAACACACTACAGATCAATACATTTCTTCAACATGCACCGAACACCGTCCACCATCACCGTATGAACACACTACAGATCAATACATTTCTTCAACATGCACCCACGAACACCGTCCACCATCACCGTATGAACACACTACAGATCAATACATTTCTTCAACATGCACCCACGACACTTCCACCATCACCGTATGACACACTACAAATCAATGCACCCACGAACACCGTCCACCATCACCGTATGAACACACTACAGGTCAATGCATTTCTTCAACATGCACCCACGAACACCGTCCACCATCACCGTATGAACACACTACAGATCAATACATTTTTTCTTCAACATGCACCCACGAACACCGTCCACCATCACCATTGTATGAACACACTACAGATCAATACATTTCTTCAACATGCACCACAGAACACCGTCCACCATCACCGTATGAACACACTACAGATCAATACATTTCTTCAACATGCACCCACGAACACCGTCCACCATCACCGTATGAACACACTAGATCAATACATTTCTTCAACATGCACCCACGAACACCGTCCACCATCACCGTATGAACACACTGGATCAATACACTTCAACATGCACCACGGACACCGTCCACCATCACCGTATGAACACACTACAGATCAATACATTTCTTCAACATGCACCCACGAACACCGTCCACCATCACCGTATGAACACACTACAGATCAATACATTTCTTCAACATGCACCCACGAACACCGTCCACCATCACCGTATGAACACACTACAGATCAATACATTTCTTCAACATGCACCCACGAACACCGTCCACCATCACCGTATGAACACACTACAGATCAATACATTTCTTCAACATTCTAACAGGTGTGAAGACGCAAAAAATGGACCGCCATTTATTTAGTCGTTCTGAAATAATTGTCAAGAAAATAAAAAATATTTCGAACTTTCCAGCAACTGTACTTCAGGGAAAACAGAACTCTCTGCGTTTCGGGCAGTTAGGAAACTCAACCTGATTTTAAGGGCCTAACAATTAATCCGCATACCTAATTACACCTAGCCTACACCCTACATTAAAAAACTAAACATAGCTTTTTGTTTGTCTTTAGTTCAGGTTTTAGACTAAGTGTAATTAGAATAATTATTCAGATTAATTAGATTAGGCTCCGAAAAACGGGTGGAGCTTCCCAATTGCCCCAAACGTAGGGAGTAGTTTGTCTCCTGAAGTGGCTGAAAATTTCAAAGTATTTCCTTCTAAACTAATCACTTCCACTAATATGACTTACAAATAAAAATAGTTGACCGAAGAGTTGGTGTTAAAATGACAACTTAAATAAACACCCACAACCCAGATTTTCAACTAAAGGGATGTATAGATTCAAAATATTTTAGTTAATTCATTTTGTGTTTTTAAATGAGAATTTAACCTGTTCCTTAAACGTTTTCAAAAAATGTGAAATATCTGCAAAGCTCATACAAATTATCATTAATTAGTTACCTAAACTAGGGATAAGCACTTCTTATCAGCGTATCAAGATGGCCAAGGGCGTAGTTTAGTTTATAATTAAGTACATGCACCCACGAACACCGTCCACCATCACCGTATGAATACACTACAGGTCAATACATTTCTTCAACATTCTAACAGGTGTGAAGACGCAAAAAATGGACCGCCATTTATTTAGTCGTTCTGAAATAATTGTCAAGAAAATAAAAAATATTTCGAACTTCTTCGCAATCGAACTTCTTCCACGGTGGAGAGTGGACCGGAATGTAAGTTTTATTTTTAAATCAAGACTTACTAGATGCAAAACAACAAACTAAATCACTATGTGGTTTTAAAATAGACAATTACTTCAGCCACCTTAAAATGATTACAAAGAGTGTACCCGGTGAACATTAAAATGTTATCAAACACGCGCCATTACTCTCTATGTTCTAGTAGCGTTCAAACCTAATATTTAGACGGATCGTTGTAAAGATACGAACTTATTTCATTTAATTTCAGCTTGACAAAAACTTTTATTGCTCTCTACCACTCGTGGATTTCCCCAGATTTTCCTCCTTCCTTTTTCCCCTTCTTCCCTCTTCGAAGCACTTTCCTTCTTCAATTTCAATGGGGGGAGACGAATTTTGGCAATTTTCCAAAAGAGTGTACGCCCATGGGGGTGAACCTACTAACTGTATACATTTCTGTAACCTATTCACCTTAATCTTTCTTGTAATACCCAACTTGCCTTTGAAAAAGTTGTTATTAGCCCTTAGGTTTTCAGCGTAAGTTTTAAAACACAATTACGATGTTTTGCTTTAGATTGGAAGAGTGCCGAGATTCATAAACATCGGTTGAAACGTACAACAGTGAGAACTGCTAGAACGTTGACCGGACAGACATACGGACAGACATTCTGGGGAAATTGGGCTATTAATTAATGACCCAAACTGGGAAACAGTCAGCCTAGTTTGTAACCAGACTACACCTCGTCATCAAACAACGCTCATCACACTCACCATTCATCCCTTAGTCACCTTGAAATGCCCTCTAAGAGTGGTCGGTGTCTCAAATCAAAGTACAAGGATCTTTAGTTTTACCTACGAATCCTAAAAAATTCAAATCTCTAAATTCGGAAGCAAGTTCTACTTCCAAGAAATGTTGTAAAGTGCAATCGAGATGTTTGAACATAAACGCGCCCTTCTGCACAAGACCAAGGATAGGTCACACAAATGGTGCAAGCTGTAGTAGTAAAAGAAAATTAGAACAAGGTAGATTTTGTATGATTTAGAAAAACAGTCAGTGTTGAATTAGTTAGTTCAAACATAAGGCTGTCCAGCAATTATTCGTAGCTGTGATTTCGACAATTTCAACTTGGGTGTCAGGGTCTAATTACCTTGCTGATGCAATACACTCGCATATAGATATTTGCAACGCAGTAAATCCGAGTTCATCACTTCGAACCCACGCCAATTTACGGTACAGAAATAAACAAATTCATTAGGGAATACAGCGACAAATATGAAACCGTTCTTTCAGCAAGACGGACATTTGTCGACAAAATAAAGCACGCAACGCCACCGGACCAGAACGCAACTCAGCCAAAGTAATTAATTCACGTGTAATAATTTGCTTGCACGAAAATATTTAGCATAAGTAACCCCTTTGTACCGAAACTAAAGCGTGTTGGCTCGGCAAGCGTTCCGTCAGAAGATAATTTAGTAACGTAATCCACGCTGGCAAAATGCCAAAGAGGCGCGCGCGCCATATTGGGCCGCTTCTGTACCGAGCGTTCACCTCGTGAAGTTCTCACGATGCCCTGTTGTTCACCTAATCACCGTTCTAGTGTCACATCAGACACTGACCGACATCACAAAGTCAACCAGTTATCCAGGGTCTCCGTGAAGTGATGAAAGAGGTGCTAGTAGATCTGAACATCTGCGTACAGTTCACGTTGTGCGTACAGGTGAACACCACGCCAACTGACTGTTGCCACAACAGATACTGACCTCTACACATTCACTCAGGTGTCCAGGGTCTCCGTGTTCCCTCCAGAAGTGATGAAAGAGATGCTAGTAGATCTGAACACCTGCGTAAAGTTCACGTTGTGCGTACAGGTGACCACCACGCCAACTGACTGTTGCACAACACACACTGACCTCTACACATTCACTCGGGTGTCCAGTGTCTCCGTGTTCCCTCCAGAAGTGATTAAAAATCTACAAATAATACGTGTGTTCTTGGTGGAGAGGATAGAGAGCAAGTTGTATCAGCGGATCCGTGGCGGTTTGGTATCGCGCCTGACCCGAGCCAATCCGGTGGCGCGGGTTCGATCCCCGCAGTCACCACTTACAATTTGTCACCACTTAAAAACATCAAAAGTGAAATTTAACACACTGTGGCCCACTTCGGTATACCGAGAAATCGCCTGATTTTAGCAGCTGAGAAGTAGGTCTTACTAACCTGGAACTAATTTAGTTTTTTGATAGTAATCTATATGTTACTAATAAAGAAGTAATTGAATTAATTTAATCTTAGCTCTGGCCAAAATAAGTCAATTCAATAGATAGAGCCATATGTTTCAGGTTTTGACATGTCGAATTCTTGTCTTAGACCTTTTTGTGTTGTCGCTAGGGTCCCACGCCTGTGGCTAGAGGCCACAGGGTAGCCTGTGGACGGACAGCGGCCGCCTGTATTTTGAGGGGCGGGGTTGCACCCTACGGGCCCGTGTCTCTCCTCCCACAGCTGATACGAGGTGCGCCTCAATGGCAGACGACAGGCCTTTGATGTTTGGTGAGCTTACCGCGCTTCTACGGGTAGCGTCTGGCGTCTGGCAAGCCAATCCCCGCGCTCAGGCCAGGCGGGGACAGACGCATCGTTCCCACGACCTGTTATGCACCGCACCACCGGACATCTGGGGTGTGTGGCATGACGGATCAGACGTCGTGGGAACGAGGCTTAGGCTTTGTCAACCTCTATGTATTGTATGGTAGACAGATGGCGGCCTGTGTGGAGTGGTAGACACAGAGGGCGGCCTGGTGAGTGGCAGACAAGGGCGGCCTGTGGAGTGGCAGACGGAGGGCGGCCTGTGGAGTGGCAGACGAAGGGCGGCCGGTGGGAATGGCATCTGGAGGGCATCCTGTGGAGTGGCAGACGAAGGGCGGCTGTGGAGTGGCAGACAGAGGGCGGCCTGTGGAGTGGCAGACAGAGGGCGGCCTGGTGGAGTGGTAGACAGAGGGCGGCCTGGTGGAGTGGTAGACAGAGGGCGGCCTGGTGGAGTGGCGAGACAGAGGGCGGCCTGGTGGAGTGGCAGACAGAGGGCGGCCTGGTGGAGTGGTAGACAGAGGGCGGCCTGGTGGAGTGGCAGACAGAGGGCGGCCTGTGGAGTGGCAGACGGAGGGCGGTTGGTGGAGGGCGACGAAGGGCGGCCTGTGGAGGGCAGACAGAGGGCGGCCTGTGGAGTGGCAGACGGAGGGCGGCCTGTGGAGTGGCAGACGGAGGGCGGCCTGTGGAGTGGCAGACGGAGGGCGGCCTGGTGGAGTGGCAGACAGAGGGCGGCCTGGTGGAGTGGACAGAGGGTGCCTGGTGGAGGGCGGCAGGGTGATGGTGGAAACGAGGCAGACAGCTGTCGGTCTGGGGGAGTGGCAAGACAGAGGGCGGCCTGGGTGGAGGGAGGGCGGCCTGTGGTGGCAGACAGAGGGCGGCCTGGTGGAGTGGTAGACAGAGGGCGGCCTGTGGAGTGGTGACAGAGGGCGGCCTGGTTGAGCAGGGCAGAGGGCACCTAGTGGTAGACAGAGGGCGGCCTGGTGGAGTGGCAGACAGAGGGCGGCCTGGTGGAGTGGCAGACAGGGCGGCCTGGTGGAGGGTGCCTGGTGGTGGCAGAAGGTGGCTGAGGGCGGTGGCAGACAGGGGCGGCCTGGTGGAGTGGCATGGAGGAAGGGTGGCCAGGAGGATTCAGCAAGCCACAGGCAGAGGAGCCAAGACTAGATTAATTGCAGTAACAACTGACTTCTCAGCTGCCAGAACCTGGTGATTGTCTCGGTGTACCAAAGTGGTCCATAGTCGATAGGCAATGGACCATGTCTCTGTGACTAACTACACATTAGCAGACGACGCACCGTCGCACGTCGCTACACAACCTGCTGACGAGAGCTCGCAGCTACCAGTAGGAGACGTTATAATATAAATCTACCGTTTACAACCGCAGCCGCTGTTAGAGCTGTTAATCACCTGATGATTTATTTTCCCAGTTATACAATTGTCTAGCTTATACATAAAACTACTCACCGAATATCCGCTGGTACAAGCCACTAGTGGCTAGGTGGCTCGTACCAGCGGATTCACCAGGCGAGTCGTTACCAATTTGTAGTTGTAAATATGTCACTAACAGGTATAAGTTGATTCTGTTAGTTGTTTCTCTAATACATTGTATGTTGCTTAGTTTTAGGAACTAGAATATGATTTAGGCTAAGGTTCACTTGATAACGAGAGGAGTTTTCATACCTCTGGAGACGTTGTGTAGTTTTAAACACAATAACCGGTAGAAAAGTCCACCTATTTCAATGTGACTGACTGTTATGGGCAGCACGCGCAGCCAGCACCGTAAGTGTAGGTAAGTGAGGACTGAGGTAAGATGAGATGGACTTAAAAGCAACTTCAATGTTTACATCTATTTTGAGGTTAGAAATGTTTCAATAGCATGGTTTACGACATACCGTTGAAAAGCTCGTCAAATTCTGAGTAACAATATGTAAAAACCATATTTTTACTCAAATTGACAATTTGACTACAGGGCGTCCCGTAAAAGCAAGCAAATCACGTTTATAGATCTAGTTTGGTAACGAAGCAACATATAAAAAAATGTGACTGCTGACTGCTGAGACTTCTCAAGAAGCAACTCTCGTCTCGCTGGCAAGTAGTGGTGTAAGAGTGTAAGAGTTGATCTATTTGGCGACTCGGGTGGGCCGAGGACACTGCTACACTGCTACAGCTGTTACACTTCACGTCCCCTGGTCATGACTCATTAAGTAAAAATAGATTGACTGGCCTCTTCAACTTCACTTATGACAGAATTTCACTCGCTGATTCTTCCCGACCGATATAAAGTTACAGGCAAATGTTCCTCGTGTAAACAACAAGAGCGACTTTGGTCTCTGCAGTGGGAGTAAACAAGTGCTTCTCTTTACGCCCGTCAAGTGATGTTTGACCTCGTGGCTCGTGTTTAGACTGCTCAATGGTTTGTGAAAGAAAAACAAAAACAGGATCTTCATCTTTAAAATAGTGACTTAAATAATATCTATTGTTTTCGGTATGGATTTAAATATCTTTTGGTGAATATGTGCATGAAACTTTTACAGCTTGGAATAATGACCTTTTCATCCCATAATCTAACTGGGGTTATAGGTAAATACTTTAAAACTAACAAAAACTTATTTAAAATCATTTTCAAACCATCACTTGTTTTTATAGTTTATTCTTCTGTTATTCATTGTTATATTAATCAATTCTTACATCACTTTATTATTGTAGCTCTATATGTCTACCGAACTTGTTTTTTTTTCTTTTAAAACTATCTATGCTACAGGTGTCAATGGCCACTTTGCAATTGGTATGAAATGAGATATACAATTTTCACATATTGATTGCAGTGAAAGTATTAATGTAATGTCGTCTGTTATCTTAGCAATGTTTGTTATCTATTATTGTTGCTACCCATTTATTTTCATTCCATTTTCTGTTCACGACTTGTAATACGAATATACACAAATGTAAATGGAATTGTATCACATTGATGACTAAAGATATTTTAACCAATCAGTGACGAATAAACCAGCTGACTCAGCAGCACTAATTGCAGCTGCATTAGTCAGAAGTGTTTGCCAATTTGCAGTGATTTGCGATTAACCAACGACCCCCACACCCATGGGGGGTAAGGCTACATCAACCATCCTACTTATAGTACCTTTCATCCATCACTGCTTGTCAAAGGACCATCCGGTGATTCAAAAATAACATCGGATGAAACATTTCAACCATTGATTGAGTCACAGAACTATTTATTAACTAATGTGATTCAAGAGTTGTCTAGATTAGTGCTGGCAGATTTAAGGTTTAGATCCTCAAAATTAAACTTGGATCAAAAAGCTGAAATAGCACTGATTGCTATGCAGATTTTTATTGATGAGGAGAATAGCAAACAAATAGTTATTTCATTTTGTTTTCTAGAAAAGTAATATTGGTTGAAACCATGTTACTAGTATATAAAACCTAGCTTCTTAAACTTTTGGCTTTTTATACCAAGTTTAACATTTGGCAGGCAGGGCTTCCAGTAGTATCCTGAGAGAAGTAATAGTGTGGGGCACAAAGTTCAATTGTAATGGATTTCAATTTGTGGGTACAATTTAGTGGAAATCACTTAGTTTCATCATTAATATGAAATAGTTGTACTATGATAGAGTTGTAATAGCTGCTTAGACTTGAATAATCAGGCAATTTAGGTGTTCTTTCAAACATCTGAGTTGTGTCTCTTTATTTGTTTAATTTGTTCTTTTTAAATGTTTTGTTTTCCTATGCATCTTGAATGCCACAGAGTAAATATTTATTTCTTTCTTTCTTTGTACATTATTTATAACACAACAGAAGTACTAAAAGAATTTGTGAATTATCAGACTATGTATGACCAGAATTGAGTTTCAAAATCATTTTCAAAGTCTCAATTTCAAATCTCACGATTTTTCTTCAGTCTTGTCTCAAACAACCTGCTTTTGTACAACTCTTGACTTTATCCAAACATGACACAAGCCAGAAAGTACCCTTTTAAGCGGAGACCAATCAATACGGAAGTTACAAAACGTAACATGATCAAAGTAGATCCTGCAGACAGATTTTTAGCTTTTGTAATCTGTTGCAGAGAGATTAAAACTGTTCTGCTTTGAAGCTTGTCACATATGTTCAATTTAAACGCTGTCAAAGTTTGTGTATTGGAATAATAAGTAAGTCAAACATAACAGGTGTTTTAACAAGTTTTGTGCTCATAAATCATACAGTTACATAAATCAAAATACAAACTACTGCACATCATTCCAGATCGGGATCAGGTGTTTTCCGCTGGGGTACTTTAAATTAATACAACAATATCAGAAGTGCAAGTTTAAATAGCACCCCACACAGCTTACCCAACCTTCAACAGATTTGAAATAAAAATCTTCATAGTAGAAATATAAGGAGTCCTCTTCGCCATCATCACTGTGGTAGTCATTTTTAATTTTAATTTTCTTTGTTCTTTAATCGTGTTGTTGCTCTTAGGTCGGTGTTTACAACAGATCGTTTCTTTTTTATTCATCTTTTGACATTTTTAGTCACGGACTCACCGTTTTTGGGACTGGCAACACATTTTCTGGTGATGATACTTTGAACGTTGTTATTTTCATTAAGAGAATGATAGTTCCCTGGAAGTTGAACAACCAGGCATGGAATCTATAAATATTCTCTCATTCCATCGTTTCTGTACACCAATCCTCCCAGTTGACCTTCTTGACATACGCTTACCATCTGCAACAAATACATAGAGTTAGGAGTGAACAATGACCAGTGACGCCTACCCCGGAACTCTTTTAAGGTTACAGAACTACTCACGCTAACAAATAACTCATCTTTGAAATAGGTGAATTTTACAAGGAGAAAGAGGATAGTAGCTAGCTTACCTAAGAAAAAAGTTTAGGGGCCAACAAAAATAGGCACACTGAAGAGTTACACACAAAATTCACTGATATTTCGCCCTTACTAAGGGCATTATCATAGCACAGAGTTCTTAACACTAAACACAAAAAACAAAATGGCCACTTGTTATATAAATCCACTTGTATCTTATTGTATCTTTTTGTTGGCCCCTAAACTTTTTTCTTAGGTAAGCTAGCTACTATCCTCTTTCTCCTTGTAAAATTCACCTAGTTTAGCCATAAGGCTCTTCCTTCCAAACCTCATCTTTGAAATACATTAACATGTTGTCAAAACCTACACAATTATCGTTCACTATGATAAAGGCTTATATCAACTACCATGGATTACATACCTCACCTTGAAACTCCTGAAAAGTTGTAAGGCACTCGGAAAAATTGTACAACCAAACAACTGCGGCTGAAAATAGCCCAAGCTCCTATTACCCTAAGAAAGTAAGAAACCTAAGTAGTTTCCACTACTTTTAACTAGGTGACAACAAGTTTTCATCTTTCATGTGACACAACGGAAAGTTCCTGCTCCACCCCATCTTCCCCTAAATTTAAATATTACATTATGGTCTACAAACATAATTATGTAAAATTCACGGAAAAATTGACATTAGTGACATAGTGACACTCGTAACGTAACTCTGTGTTACTTTAACAATCAGGGTAGCCCCCACCTCCTGATTCACGATATTATCTGTACAGAATTTTCCCTTCATGTTCAATGATTTCCATAAATTAGGTATATGGTTTTTATTACATAAAGACCTAGTGGATTGGTGGAAACTGTCATCACCATTACTAGGTGTGCAGCTTCAAGTACAAATTACAACATTTTGGATAGTTCTATCTCAAAACTCGAAAGTACAGTAGTTCTGAGTAAAAATATCCGTAAGTTCCAACATTTACGCATTTATTTTTCTATCTATTTGCCCTTAACCAAACGAGTTACGTTGCATTTATGGCCTCAAAAAAGATGAATATCAGACCAATACCAATGAAAGGCTCATAGCCAATGAAGGTTTGAATATTTCATTTGCTGTGATTATAACTGAATGAGAATTTACATAACCTTTTCAATAAAACTTCTCTTAAAACAGTTTTTTTATACAAATTATAGCCCAGTATAAAAAATAAATAAGTTTTAAGCCTGTCAATAGTGGGGGAATTATAAATCCAATAGTAAATATAAACACCTGAGTATTTACAGCTTTTTGGTTTTGTGGGTTGTCGGGAGGGGGAGGGTAGAGTGGTAGGAAATATGAAGGTATTTAATATACTGTATATTTAATACTGATCAAAGGCCTTGAAACTGGATTCATTTAATATACAGTAGATCCAAGCTTACATAATCAAAGTTATTTTATTTCAGCTGTTTTTTTAAACCTTGCTTTAAGCGGTTTTTATGTAAAAAGGGTCTTGTGGCGCCCATTCCGTACTCTCTTGGGGCTGTGTATCGTAGGCCTACTCAATTCTAGAGAAATATTAGCTATGTAAAATACAGTCATTGTATAGATATTGAATAATATATTATAACACAAAATGACAACAAATACTTTTTAAACATTTTATTAGGAATTCCAACATTTTGGGTTCACATCTTGTTAAGAGGTTTTTCTGTTCGTAACCATGCAGTAATCTCCAAAACCGGTCAAAATTCTTAATTAAATGTTTAAAGAGTATGTTTTTCAGTTTGTTTCATTAGCTATACAAAATATAAATCTATGATAGGTACATAACAATAAAATAAACTATTTTTCTAGAATAAAACACTGGTTTTTGATATAATATGGTCTCAATGATACGTTTGAAATGACCTCGCTCAAAGCCAAGAAACAATCTCAGGTTTGGGTGGCAGGGGCCCGAGAAAGTGTGGTAAATGGCAGCAAATCATACAAACAACCGTTGTTTTTTAAATGCTTTATTATATAACAATTAGGCCAAACAAATATTCTTACTTAAGACAAGAGAAGATTAACAATGTTTGGAAGACTTGTATCACAATTTGTTCGGTAGGAAGACATTTAACATAATGTCTAATATAGTTTTTTTTCCTCCACGTTCATTTGTCTTATTGCGCACGTTGAGGTTTCTATAAACTTTGCATCTTATTGCAACTTTTTACTTATTGCATCGTTTATAAATCACTATTGATTGCTTTCTATTGTGAATTGCAATTCTACTATTTGAATGAATAAACAAACTCTACTACCTACTGTAATGGGTTTGAAAGGTTAGCCGTATCTCATTTATATTGTAAAATACTATGGCCATCACAAAGGTGTTTGTCGTTTAACTTTTTAATAGTTTAGACTCATTTATTTTTAAAGCTTGATATTGTTTAATATGTCAGATTTCAGTACAGGATTTTTACATATGATCTAGGAGACCGAGCAATTCATTATAAACAGAAAATTTACTTGTGTTCTTTTAGTTTGGGGATGCCATGTGTTAAAACAAACTAGCGACTAATCTTAAATTGAAAAGAAAAAAAAGAGTCAAAACAGCTATTGCAATATACTACTTATCGAAGGAAACTGACATTTCAGATTATGACAAGAAAAATTGAACCCTCATGTATGGCTTCATGAATTTTCAACTACACCCATTGCCAATTTTTTAACTTTGCCCTAGAATTTTTTACACGCCCTTTGTGATAACTAATGTAATGGAATGGACACAGCTACACATATACTATCAACATTCATATAATAACTAACTCATATAGTATAATTCATATAGTAACTATATAAAATAAACAATCAAAATTTAAATTAGACTAGAGATTAAATTGTACGCTAAGGAATGATTCTATGACACACTATTCAGTCGGAGAGCTTAACAACTAACAAGCATCTAATATAAACATACTTTATTTTTTGGAATACTTTATTAAAATACAATATCAATAAATACATCAGCGATCTACAATTGCTTTCGTATATAACACAAAATATATTGGAAAACTCTCATTATATTTTAGCAGATTTTGAAATCACTTAAAAATTAATATAGTAGTACATAAATAAAATATTGAAATTTATGACAAAGATTATTTTAAAGAGAGCGACTGAAAGGTTGGTTTACATTTACTGCAGATTGCCGAAGCATATGTACTTGATGTAGGTGTACTCGTCCAGGCCGTAATGGGAGCCCTCACGACCTATGCCCGACTCCTTGACTCCGCCGAAGGCTGCCTCCGCCGCGGAGATGAGTCCCTCATTGACCCCCACCATCCCCACCTCCATCCGCCTGGCGACCCGCCACACCTGGCCCACATTGTCAGAGTAGAAATAGCCAGCCAACCCACGCACGGTGCTATTCCCAATAGCCACTGCCTCCTCCTCCGTTTGGAATCTAACAAAAATTATTCAAAATAGAATGGATTCCATCACTATGCAATATCAGATATCAGTAGACAAATGGGTAAATTTATTGCTACAAACAACGCTAGGAATAACTGAGACAACGAACATTGTAAATACAAGTTGCCTGTCTTTGAATGAGATAGTACTCCTCTTTTCTTAAACTATCTGATAAATGTCTGTACTGTTTGAAAATAATTTTGCATGACAAGCCTGAAAGGGGTGATCAATATTTTAATACCTATTTCTACACAAACTGTTTTACAAATTAATACAGTCAAGAAAATAATAAACATGATTAACAATACAAAGATTTTAGGTAAGCAAATTGATCACAATTTTTAATGGGCGTAATATGTTGATTTATTAGCTAAAAGATTTAATACCGTCATCTTAAGGCAAAGGCTTAGGTGGTGAGACATTAAAATGTGAAAAGTTTTATGGTAGTAGCACTATACTTTTTAACTTCTCAATACAATATCTTTACTCTTTCTTTAATTTTCGAATTAAACTAAAGATTCCTGACACAGTACAGACAAAACTTCTTAAAACATCTTGTTTTCATTTATAGTGTCTGCTTCCAAATGACAGTTTTTCAAAATGTAACAGACATTAAACCTAAACTATTGTCTACTATGCTTTATTCGTATCTCTTTTGCAATATGGTATCAAACTTTGGGGATACTCTTTAAACTCTAAATCCATTTCTATCATTCAGAAAAAAATACTGAGGATAATGTTCTTTTCTAAGCGAAGATACTCATGTAAGCGGATACGATACCTGCCACTTTTAAATCTTCTCTAACTGCAGCGGTCCATTTAATTTGTTCTACTTCCACCTTACCTTTAGTTTCATAAAATTCCAAAATTCACTTTGTTAGTCTGGCATGTTGCATTTGTTTTATATGGACGTAGAATTTTAATCTTTGTTTATTAATATTTTTATGTATGTCTGTGTACTCCCCGATTTCCTTACAACTACAAAGTCTGTATGTTTGTTGTTCAGTTTTGTTTGGAACCTAATATTGTTCTAACAATTTTTCTTTCTATTTTTTGTATTTGATCTTTTAGACAGTCTATCCATTTGAACCAAGGTTTCTGCTGCTTACAGGCACTACGGTTTGATAACTAAGTCACATTATCTGGTTTTTAGGTACTTAGATAGCTTTCTCATTACACACTCTATAGTTTGCGCAGCTCATCTTGGTCTTATTGTACCAACTATTGGCCAATTTATCCTTGTTTGGACTAGTTGCAGTTTACGAGGTCTGTCCAATAAGTTCGCGAACTGGTTCAATATGGCGGCCCTGAGGCGGTGTAAAGCTCCACCACTACATCACGCGACTACTGGACATCCAATGAAGCGTCAGTGCTTGTTTGACAGTCAAGCTGTGCCTATCAAGCTGCCTGTGTCAGTTTAAATTTTATTTGTTTTTGCTGTTCGTCGAAAAATGGAGATAAATCAAATCACTGAACAACGAATCAACATCAAGTGATCCAGTGATGCCCTCTCATCACTTTTTGCATTGTGGAAAAAGGACAAAAACACAGGGGGCAAAATCTGGCGAATAGAGTGGGTGGTCAAGGAGGGTGATGGAATTTGTTGCCAAAAACTCACGAACAATCAAAGCAAAATGTGCAGGGGCGTTGTCATGGTGAAGGTTCCATCCATCGCCTTGACACAAATTCTGCCTCACTTGACGCACGCGACCTCTCAAGCACCTAAGGACGTCAACATAGAATTCAGATGTTCGTCTGCAATCATTCTAATAGTTTTCCGACGATCATCAGACACCAAGAGTCGCACACGATCTATGTTTTCATCCTCACATGAGGTCAAATGTTGTCCCTGCCTTCCATCATCTTTAGCGTCTTCACAGCCATCTTTGAAACGTTTAATCCACTTGAAAATGGACGTGTTCTTCAAGGAGTTATCTCCGTAAACAGCCCTCAACATATCTGTAACATCTTGAGAGGTTTTCCCTAGTTTCACTTAAAATTTGATGTTGATTCGTTGATGTTGACGAACAGCAAAAACAAATAAAATATAAACTGATACTGACATGTTGAAAGGCATAGCTCGACTGTCAAACTAGCACTGACGCTTCATTGGATGTCCAGCTGTCACGTGATGTAGTTGGTGGAGCTTTACCAAGGCCGCCATATTGAACCAGTTCGCAAACTTATTGGACAGACCTCGTATAGCTCCAGTACAGTACATTGTATTGTTGTATAGTACAGTTTGTACCGATGATTTAAACCCTGGCTGAAAAATACACTGTACCGTACATCCTAGCATGGAAACGATTTGTTAGTTATTAAAGATAACAAAATAATAATAAGACTTTTTCTGTATGTTTGAGTTTTCTCCTCCCGGATGGTCAGGATTGTTGCAATCCAGTCTACTGTATATTCAAGATGACCAATCCTGCTGACTGTTAATAGGCCGCCGGATATAGCGGCCACAGGTCCCACTCTGGGCACCGCTTATAACACGGAGTAAAAAACTACAAACAATGTTTCAAACTAATTAATATACTTAAATCAAAAATCTATTTCAATGGAAGCATAGAGCTAGTGAGTATGCTGTATATAAACTCTAAAACTTGTACTTTTCGGTTTTCGTCAAACAATAAGTTATTTATCACGGGATGTTGTTTAAAACTTGATATTCCTATAAGAGCGTTGAACTTGAATTCCCGTAGTAAATATTTTGTTTATTAAGAAAGTTTTATAATATAGAACTTTTTTTAATTATATTTATAATATAGATGATTTTTGCAATGTTCCCAAAATTAACTTTTAGATTTAAAAACAATTTGTACCTAATAATTACTTTTATTTATTTGTTTGGCTGTGCAATTGAACTAAATGTTGATGATCTGTTAAATTAAGTAAACTCTTATAAGTTATTCTTAAGACTTGGCTTATGTAAGCTGTAATAAATGACATTGTCAATGCATGTACTCTGTTTTACGACAATAAAGATTGATTTGATTTGATTTTACGTTTTTACTTTTATACGCTGCAACATGAATGGCTCTATGCTTGTATTGAAACACTTTTCCCATTTTAGTAAATTAATCTAGTTAAAACACTGTTTGCAAATTTTCCCATGTTAAATTCCCCAACTTAGATAGGGGCTGCTCATGCTCTATTCAGCTGCCTCTCAACGAGAAGCGAATATACTACAAATTGTAGACTGATTATTTATTGTGTAGAAAACTGATATTTAAAAAACTTAAGTGATACTTATAATTTATACTTCAAACGTCAGCATAAGAAAATTTTGAATCACACCAACTCAGCATATATTGAAATACAACTTGACATACAATACAGCATGTAGTATAGAATATGTTTTATTCAGTCCTGTAATAAATAGACACAGAAAATTTCTTTCTTTCATTTTTTTCAACAAAAAAGTAAAGTTGTTTAAAGTACAAATTATGCTTTTATTATTCAAAACTAGCCTCGTCGTATGCTTCGTTCCCGCGGAGCTTAATCGGCTCTCAGTGTATGTGATTCGCATCACTAATGACTATACTTTTAAGTTAGGCATTTTCACTCTAGCACCTCCAGGCTGGCGCTTATATACGGTTTTATACATTTTGTCTTCTTGGTTGGTATCAGTTATCGTAGCAGTTCGCAATCATTCACTCATATTTATTGTGAATATGTTTACACTTGTTTCTTCCTCTTTCCCTCGCAATGCATACTAACTACCCTCCCCACAGTCTACCCAGCTGGGAGAGTATTGGCTCACTCAATAAAGCCGGGCGTAAATATAACTTGTGACAATTTTCTACCTTCATTGTCAGTGATACCGCATACATTCCAACCAGTCGTACCAAGAGACTAAAGAAGTGGATATTGTAAAGCCAGAGGAGATGCCGCGATAATTGAAAAAGGTTGTCTGTTTAACAGGCTAAGTTTTGTCTCACTCTTTAAGGGTGTTTGGTCAACAAAATTTACATTTTTTGTCAAATTTTGTTTTATAAGCATTAGGCCTATTAAAAGAGTGAAAAGTTGGACCAAAAATTTTATGTGTTATTATATATGAAGTTATAAAAAGGCCAAAGTGTCGACTCCGTTTGTTCTCCCAGTCAAAGGTGGTTTGAACGATATCAACTCAACTATACTTAAAATTCCTAAAAGATATGTCCGAACCAACTGACATACTTTTTTCCCCATATCGCTCATAAATAAAAGTGAAGTTTTTTAAAAATATATCTTACTTATATTTACATTATTCACCTAAAAACATGTCAGATGATAGGCATAATGTACAGAATGAGTAAAAAATATGTATATAAAAATTATCAAGTATTTTCGAGTTAAGCAAACGGAGATCGCCAGAAATCGCCAAGCCGCGATGATGTGAGTGTGTACAGTGACCAACACGCAGGCAGCACTCACACACACGCAGCGTTCCCCTACCACTGCTCAACCCACGCCCGCCTCCGCCTCGCACAGCACACACACTGCGCTCTGCTCTCTACCAGCCACTGAGCTCAACCTGTGTCCTACTACGACTGCATGTAAACAAACAATAGTTACCTCTAGCACTTAGAGACATTTAATATATGCAAGATATCCTAAGCGCATTTCACGGTGAGTGAGTAGGCGCTGAGAAACAACAGAGTAGGTGGCAGGTGAAGGAGCTACGGGGTAGCTGAGGTTGAAATGGGTGAGAGACGGTCCTGGAAGACGGGTACCCCATTCAAACAGAGTTGTATTCTTGGTCGGTACCTGATCACGGTTGCTTTTGTGTTTACTTTCCAGTTCCACACCACCAAGAACCTTGCAAACTTGAGTCATAAGTTGATTTTGAAATCGAATATTGACGCTTCAGACATTTCCACTGTTATCGAAATAGTTTAACAGCGACCATATGCAGACTTAGGTGTTTTTAAACCTACATTACAAATCAAGGTTGAAAAATCTAACTTTCTAGCATAAACTAGGAAAAGGAAAGTTTGCACAGATTTGTTCGGATCGACACCACGAGGATAATAATTATACATGTACAAGACATTTGATAACTCGTATAAATTATGTGTTGAGCCCTAGTTAAGTAAATAATAAATAAATTTATATTTTTGAGTTTGCAAACTTTTCAGAAATTAATTTTTACTATGACATTTCTAATACTCCGTGAAATTGAATAACTAACTAATTGAAAATAATTTTAAGCATTGCTACATGATTCGTAAATGTACCAGTTGTAAAGGACGAAAATGAAAATATTAATGTAAAATTTGAAAATATGAGTTAGTATCTTTATGTAAAATTATAAAATACAACTTTTTTACTCTGTAAAATTTTTGCATTATGCCATTTTTATGGTATTTCAATTTGAAAATTTAAATAGTCAGCCATTTTGTTTCTGTGATTTTATGAAATAATCTTTTTTTCTTAAATTTACCATGACACATAAACACCCTACCAAATTTGAATGCAATCGGTCAAAGCGCTCTGGAGATATAAATTTTAGGTAAAAATACAAAATGGCTGCTACCGGGTAACTAAGAATTTTAGGACCCTTGTTTATGGAACTTTTTCATTGTTTTGCATAAGAAACCCACCCTGAAATTTGGCCCTATTTTTGAATCACCCTGTATAGGTAAAGGTCAAGGTTGAGTGGGAGAGGACTTTGTAGTCATAAATTCGCCTTGTTAAACAAGACATACTTTACCTTTTTTTGTTGGTTACGGCTGTCACGCTGGCCGACAATGTTATATTTGCTAAAATATATGCGACAAGCATTTGTAAAGCATTTACAATATGATAATTAGAAAGAGAATTGTTCTCAAATTAACAAGAGAAGACAACACGCTGAAGTACCAATCAGTGTTGAGGTAAGCACTGTCAGTGTGCTCTCCACGCTAGAGGTAAAGCTCGCGCAGAAGCTCACAGAGCCAGGAAGTCTGGACGCCAGTCAGATGAATATCCTTCATGCCTGCCTTCAATGAGTGTCCACAGAGCATTAGAATATATAGAGTTGCTATCCATTAGAAAAGCAATATATGGCAGTGAAGCCACTTTTCAACAGCCTCAGCGCCATGAGAAGAGATAGAGCAAAATCAGTGGTTTGGGAGTGCTCGCTTGAAGACGCAAGCGCTCAATTTCACGCAACGATTTGAACAGCTAAACGTTGATGAAATCTCATGAAACTCGCATATCAAGTAGAATATAAGTCACTGGTCCCAACAAAGTGACATTTATAATTGTTTATGTTAACTAGTTTTTAATCAACTGATAGCAGCATACAATATATTTTTAATTTCTTGTGTTGCTCATTTCATCAACACTTACCTTTAATTCAATTCCGTTCGTTAGAATACTTTTTTTATATAAAATACTGTCTACAGTTGTTTAATTATATGATTTAAGTCTAAACAATACAAAGGTAGTCTACAGATTTAGTATTTATACACTGTAACTGGATAGTCGATATGGTTTTTCTCTCTTGTGTTTGTGAGTGGTTGTTTGTTTGTTGGACGTTGGTGTGTTAACTCCGCAGTTAAAATATTAAAATAAATAATTATAGTGGTTTATTATTATTATTCAATTAAAAGTGCACTGGGAATATGGGATCTAAGAAACGATATAGTAAGTACAAGCCACTAAAACGCATAAACGCTCCAAGCTCCAAAAAAAGATCCACCAACAAAATCGTGAACACATAATAAACACAGCCGATTCTCATCCCAATCGAGGAAGAAACCAACCACGAGACTTTCGACAGACTTGTGGCATCAATGTAAGTATTTAATATTTGTTATATTGTTACCATTGTACATTACAGATATCTTTACTGTGATAGTTTACTTCAATCAGACCATTAAAAAATGAGTTTAATAGTTTTATTCTCCTATATTCTCTTAACCAACGACATTACAGTATCAATAATCATTTTCAAATAACTCCCTATGTCCCTTATAAATATTGTGTAAACAAGTTGATTATCAACGTCACGGAATACTGTTAATATAATTAAATAAAACTTGTTATCATCAGATTACAAATAGTTTTAAAGTATGACAAGTGTAGTACTAATTCATGGATCTACAAACATTGTAGAAGCAGGTAGAATGGGAAATAATGGCAGTTGGTGACTGAGGGTAGGTGTGTAGAGTGTAGACAAGTGTACCGGGCGCAGGTGGATGAGTGAATCTTGTGCATGTGCGCAAGGCGGGTGATGCCGAGCGAAAGCAGCGAAGTATTTGGAAAGAGGGGAATTCCTCCTCCATAATGGCCAGCTGGCCCGCATTTTAAATAAATACGTCGAAAAGTGACTCCTAGCGCTGTGCCTGGCAAACCGCAAACTACTTTCCCCGCAGCTCTGTATATTGGTGAACATTCACCTAAGGTGTAATATCATGTTCCCTATTTGAGAAAGAAAAAAAATGTTATATACAAAAACTGTAGACAATTTAATTCACACGCTTCCATTTCCGTCAAATTTAAGATCCGGACACTTGCATAGGCTCTAATGACATTTTTAAACCCCTAAAACTGGTCCCCAATTTGAAATTTGATTTTGGAATTTCCTCTTGGTTACAGGCCAAGACAAACCTACATGCCAAATTTCAAGTTTCTATCTCATCTGGAAGTTCAAACATTTATGTCAGTGAGAGTGAGTTATAGAAAAGCGGTGAGTGAGTGAGTGAGTCAGTGATCACCATTCGAAAGCCGAGTTTTATAGTATAGAGATAGAAAATAATGCTAAATACAAAAGTTGTAGATAATTTAATTTCAAAGAAGGCTTTTCTGTCAAATTTAAGATCTGACCACTTGTTTAGGCTCTACTGTCAAAATAGTACACCTCTACATACCCGGATTTTGCTTATTTTAAACCCCCAAACAGGCCCAATTTGAAATTTGATTTTCGGGAATTTTCCTGTTGGTAACAGGCCAAGACCAACCTACATGCCAAATTTCAAGTTTCTATCTCATCTGGAAGTACCCAAACATTTATGTCAGTGAGTGAGTGAGTGAGTCGTGATCACTGCTCGAAAGCTTTGAGAGCTTTATAGTATAGAGACTAGGTAAACCTATCATAACTCAAACAATATCTACTAAAATGAAAATGTCAAATATGATACAATGGCATGTAAACGCTACATATCTAAGCTCCAATTTCCACAGTACATATTTTAACAGAGAGATATTCCATATTACTCAATTACTAGTTTTGTTATATGGGCCACACTTAAAATTTAGGTTGTTTTGAAGGTTGTCATTATAATTTAGCTTGGACAGAGAAAGAATATTTATAAAATGGTTTACTGAATATAACTTTTGTAGGTTTCAAAAAACAGTTTCGAGTTTCAGGAGAATTTCCTAGAATGGGATATGCAACTTTTATTTTATGAATGAAGCCCTGGGTGGTATCTTACTTCTAATTTGGGAGTTACATTTTTAAAGGAGAATAGTTGTTTGTAATTTTTTGTGGTTTGGTTTGGGTACTAATAACTTTTTCTGGATATCTCCTGTGAACCAATGAGTTTAAAAGTTTTGTAATGTATACAACTGTTCATTACAGTCAGATTTTTCAAAGCAGAGATTTTTTGCCCTAATTGAAAAGCCTTTAGGATGGATTTTTTATATCTATCGGATGGCAGCTTGTATAATGTATGTATTACTATTTTGTTGGTGCTTTTTATGTTGGTTGTTAGATTTCAATACTTTGATAACTCGGAAAGTAGTTATACTATCTGATACTATCCATGTAAAGTTTCACGTATCGAAACCATTTAATCTATTAAAAAATTCTTGAATACCAATAATACTTAATCTATTTAGTTTGAAATATATTTGATCTTATGATTCTTAGCTTTCAAACTCATGGCTAGTCACTCACTTTATGCAGGGTGCTACTGGTCCAAAGATTTCCTCTGTGTAGCACTGCATATTTGGCTTGATTTCTGTCAAGAGAGTCGGTTCGTAGAATTGTGGACCAATATCAGTAGCGCGTTTCCCTCCACATATGACCTTGGCTCCTTTTCCTACTGCATCTTTGACAATCTCTTCCACCTAAAACAACATAACAAACGTTTGAACATTTCTTTCTACAACATAAACAAGATCAGCACATTTTAGTAAAAAGAAAGAAACAGACTTTTCCTGCCACTTGAGAAAACTACTCCTAACGCTTCGGTAGTTAAAAACTCCACCTCTTCAGAGGACTACACTAATCTATGAACTACATTTAATTAATATCTTAAGATCCAACCTAAGACTATTCCAACCAATATTTTTTTGGAAATTAGTGTTGAAGATTAGTGTAGTCCTCTGAAGACGGGTGGAGTTTTTAACTACACAAAACGTTAGGAATAGTTTTTCTCCGGAAGTGGCAGGAAAAGTCTGTTTCTTTTTTTTTACTAAATTGCTCTCCACCACTATTATGAACTTTCAAACGAATCACCACATTGTTAGTATAAACTGAAAATTCAGGATTTTGGAGAGTCAACTGTCTTATGTAGTTTTAGATTTGTGTGTCAATGGCACCATACTTGCCTAAATGTGTTCTGTAATTGGTCCTTCTAGATTGCAGTCAATATTCTCAATAAAACTAACTTCTTTCAAGTTTTCATTTTGTCAATGTTCTCTACTAAACTAGGGTGGATTTAAATTTTAGGAGTTCATTATCACTTATGAAATAGTCATGCCAGCAACACTAACGTATTGGCCAGATTTGTAGAAGGCCCAAGTGTGATTCCTGGTGATCTACAACATGTTTGTCAATGCAACAACTACCCCTGCGGTTCGAGAAACACATTAACTTGTTCGTCCCAATTTTTCAAAATATAATCCGAGTGATTATAAAGGCAAAAAACTGTTCCTTCAACCCATTGAAATAGTACTATGGTACATGATCATAGCCCCCTATACCGACCTCAATTTGCCTCTACGAGACAGGCTCATGCACCACACTGCGTTCTTATATTGCTTAGTTCTGACCCAAGTTATTCCAGAAACAATGGTTATTTCTGAAAGTTCAAATCCAGAAATAGTTGAAATCTGCCATCGTTTGCAGGAGTAACTATGAGGGACTCTTTTTAGGACGATACAAAATTTCCCACCACAAAAATTCCATTGGATTATTTTTTCCCACAAAACCCACGGGAAATTGAAATTTCCCAAAAGATTCAAACAATTTTGGGACTTGGCCATTTCTAGTTTATATATAACAACAAACCAAACTTATACCGTACCTTCTTGACTTGATTCATGTTGATAAGTGGACCTTGGTTTACATATGGTTTGGATCCATCTCCAAGTTTAAGTGTTGCCATTTTATCTTTTAGCTTTTGCACGAAAGCATCAAACACTTTTTCTTGGATCAAGAACCTATTGGCACTTACACAGGTCTGAAAAAAATGTTACATTAAAAATTAATGCTCAATCTAAATCAAGTTAACCTTCCATCACCATGCTGAAAAATCAATACTTGCCCTAGGAAATATACAAAATGATACACAAATTAAATAAGGTTTTCTGTTTGACGGCAGCAGTTTTAAACATTGATAATAAACCGTATTCTGTTAAGATGGGTTATAGGAAACCATTGTATTGAATTGATCTCAATACATCTGTTTATTTTGTAATTACTTCATGACAGAGGCGGCTGGTGAACTTTTAGTTGAGGGGTTCACAAGCTTCAATTTACCGTAGTACTAAAAAGCGTTTTGGAAAAAAATTTAATATATACACATAAAAGGTGACACTCTTCTGCCTTTTTTACCATTTTAAAGCTGCAATATAAAGATATTTTAAATCAAAATACTATTATATTGACTTTATGTAATATTAAAAAATGAATTTTTAACAGCCCAAAATTTAAAATTTTAAAGTAGGCTATTTTTTTAAATATGTAGTTTATAATATAAAACATTTAATTATTTTAATGTCAATAATAGCTATTCAAAAAATAAACAGGAAAAAATACAGATTTGGAATATCAAACTTGTATATTTAAACTACAAAAACAAGTACTTTTTACTAGTATATGTTTGTTTTAGATCATGTTCCGTTCCATTATTTTCAGTTTTTGAAAACAAATTCAACTTATCTATTTTTTCTTAACGGAAACCCGTAAATAACCTTTCTAGTTTCTACTAAAGTTAGGGATGTTTGAAAATATTGTCAGTATACGGTGATATAGAATTGAGTGTAACCAATAGTGTTGGGACCTTCGAAGGCAATCAGATTGCGCGGAGCTGCTTATGGGGTAGCTCCACATAAGATCAGTGTAATATCAAGCGACCTTCCCTTTACCCACACAATGGACTGGTCTGACCCATTGATAGAGCAGGAGCTGCGCAGCTGGCACCTCCGCCCGCTTGCAGCTGAAATCCCGTCCGATATCATCCTCACAAAGGCAGGTTGTTTTCAACTAACTGTCTAAATTTATGATTATATCAAGCTGAGGCTGTACAGGTGACATTAATATTTTGTACAAATTTACATAGGGGGTTCACGTGTTCATGTGCTCCTATGGACGAGCCGCCACTGCCTCATGATGGTAAATACACACAAATAAAGTGAAAATAGTTACCTGGCCACAATTTCTGAACTTGGAAGCAATGGCTCCTTCTACAGCCTTATCGAGATCAGCAGACTCAAAGACAATGAACGGAGCATTTCCTCCCAGCTCTAAGCCAACTCTTTTAACACCAGCGGCACATTGTTTGTACAGAAGCTTTCCGACTTCGGTGGAACCTTAAATCATAGCAACATTTTTAGGGTCCGTAGGCAAAACCAAGGACCTTTACATCCTCAGCATGTCTGCCTGTCTGTCCGGACAGCAAACTTAACAGTTCTCACGGTTACTTGTTTCAAACCAATTTTCCCAAAAGTGGCATGAATGTATAATCTTTTAGCTCAAAGCCGGAAATTTTGTAGTGATACTTTAAAACTCGGTTTAAAACATAAGGACTAAAAACAAGATTTTTGTCCAGAGGCAAAAATAAAGGTAAAAACATGACAAAATTAATCATTTCAATTTTTAATTGTTTAACCTTTTTAAACCTTGATCACAATTTTACCTTTATAACCCAATTACCCAATAACTTCAATTATCAAGATAATATGGCTTAAATTGTTTTGATAACAAGAAAGCAGTTCTGCAGGTAGTCTGCACAATATTGAGACACAAGTGTTATGAGATAAAATATGTTAATAGTTACTATGGAAGGTAAGATTAGATTAAAGTAGGCTGGTAATATATCAATTGTACTTCAAAATTCGAACAAATTTTTACTGTGCTACCCCGGTTATCTTAGCCTGGGAGACCCACCAGAAAATTATGGTTATTGTTACTCCAGCAACCCTGATTTATTTATTTAGGATATTTTCTTCTATTGTTATTTGTTTTTGTTCCCAATACATTTGACATGAACCTATGTTTGTATGTATTTTACAATAAGATGTTTGATTGTGATTCTGATGTATAATCCTAGTACTAGATGTACAGGTAGCGTATAAGAGAGATGATGCGTTCACCGCAAAGATATCCTCTGCAGAATCTAATGGCTCAGCCAAGAAAGCCATCTTCCCTCTCGCACTCCAGGTCCAACAATTAACATGCCGGAGGCACCCCTGTTTTGTTTAAGGTTATATGGACATGCTCAATCAACAAGTGAGGATTAAATACTTGATTATACTATTTACCTGTGAATGATAGACCAGCAATGTTCGGGTTGGTACAGAGCTCGTTTCCTATCGAAGCAGCGTTCCCTCTATCACTTGTAACTATATTTATAACTCCTTTTGGAATCCCTGAAACCAAACCATCGATTTGTTTAGATACAAGTTTCCAAATAGCCTAGTTTGTCTGGTTAGCATTTATTATTTTGATTAATTTTAACAACAAATTCATATTTATATCTCAAACTTAAGCCTTACTGACAATTCCTTAGCTTATTGTATTCTGTTTACCTCTGCTAATTGATTGACAATTGCTAATATTAAAAATTATGAAAATAAAGAGGTTTTTACTTAATTGTAATACAGCAGGGCCTCAAAACACTTTCATCTCAGCTTGAATTCCGTGAAAACTAGAATCATTTTCAAAAAGATTTCTTCATAAAACCCTTTGCACCAAACATTCTACATAAATCAAGTTTTAGATTATTTAAAACCAAAGAGCAATGTTAGTGTCATCGTTTCTATCGATGTGAAATTTATGACTATTTTTGGAATCCTTAAAACCAGTCCATCAATTTGTTCACCTTCAACTACCGAAAACCTCTAACTCAAATTTTACAAATGGAAATCTCTACAACAAATTTTACATTAAAAGAAGAAATTTTACAACAAAGGGGTTGAATAAGTTGAGTGGTTGGGATTTATTAGTTGGACCTGCAAACTTTGAGGGTAGAAATTACAAAGACATCATTTGTTAACCTCAATATCTTGATACTTATGGTAGTTCTACCTTTATACAAGGGCCGTTCAGAATGTAAGGAACGTTTGCCTAACAGAGCCAGTCCCCTACCTATACGATCGCATATTCACCGATCCGTTTGGGATAGTTTTGTTGCATTACAAACATTCATCATAGTTCTACATTTTAGTGGCTCCAAATTAAACACCCGTGAAACTTATTGGTTCTTTTTATACACAGCAGAACATTCCTATAGAATTTTAATGAAAAATTATGAATTTTACAATATTATTGAAAACCCACTTATTCCGTTAGCTAAAGCCACTTCTTCTCAAAAGTACTGAAGAGGTTTAGAATCCGTTTGGGTTGAGTTCAAGTAGAAACACAAATTGGAGATTTATCACCATTTCTATTGTCGTGCATGAGTTCTAAAACAATGAATTGAGACGTAGAAACATCTAAAATAAGAGCTGTGATTCATTTCTTAGAAACTCATTCGAAAACACGTTAGTCTTTGTTCTCAAATATTTGTTTAGTGATCTGCTAAAACCATAATTGTTACTTGGAGTTTGACCGTGACTAAGCTCTATTGACACAAACTAATTAGCTTAAAATTGGGATTGGCTGATAAGAAGTAGTAAACACATACCTATGGTGATTATGAAGCTACACCACAATTATTTTCTTAAGATCATAATAGTATGAACAATATCAACATTTTCAACCAAATAATAATTTATTTATATTACTTATTATATATTGAGATTGAGTTTTCAACATTGTGCTCCTTCAAACTATTTTATACTAAACTCAAGATAATAAGTTAATAACTATTATGTCCTAAAATTTTATCCTTCAAAAACCACCTTGAAGCCTGAAAAATCTTTGAAAGAGCCTGGGTTGAGCTTAGCATCAAACTACAGGTATCATTTAGCAAATTACCACGCTGCAAATTCGATCTCAATAGGTTGAGTCCATTCAGAATAGTTCGGAAGTGTTGAACTGTCAACAGGGCCGCCATTTTATATAAAAAGAACCTAAGGCAGTCTGGTTTACAGCACTGTTCTCTATGCTCTCATTTGATTAACCTTCCAGAGGTCGCACCACGGAGGTTACCTCCGGGTGAATCTCTGTTTGTAAATAAAATCGCCTATACGTGGGCCAAAAACCTGTGAATCTTTGTACCTTCCTGCTCTTTCTTGAACATTAAAATATAACTTAGCCCTTTACAGCTTTGATGTAGTTAGTTTTTAACTGTTCATATTAGAGCCTGGAGGTAACTTCCGTTATGCGCCTCCTCCCGTTACGGAGCAATCCGGAGTTAACCTCCATGTGCGACCCTGCTTGCAGCAGATGAACTGACTGTACCATTTTCGTAGTTTTTTGTGTTTCACTTCACTTATAGCACTTTATTCCGTTAAAATGTTGATAAAAATGTCATACTGTAAGAAAAACTATGTTTGGCCATTTTCACTAAGGTTTTAACTAGGGGTGCACGGGCCAGCATTTTAAAATTCGGGTCGGGTCGGGTTGGGCTTTTTGGCACTCGGGCTTCAGGCTTTTTTCGGGCTGGGTGAAGGTAAAAAAAACATATTATTTATTATATTATTTTGACGTTGTAAAACTGTTTACTACAGGGTGTTTCAAAAGTTGCTATCCATACAAGATGATCTAAATGACTTGAACGAGTAATGAATGATTTCCTTGTAGGCCTGTAACACCGCACCTTGTAGCCAAAGCCTTGTAGGCTCTAAAACAGGGGTACGGAGTCAGACTCACACATTTACAATGAAAATTAAAAAGCATAAGTAAGTTTTAACGGCAGCAAAACCATACAAAATCCTGTTCAGGAGAGGCAGGAGCACAATACTAACAGGGTTGCTGTGTGAGCTCTCAAGGAGAGTGAATAAAGATGAAAAGAAGGCATGTCAGTAGAGAACAATATTTCACCTTTTATATCAATTGGACTACAAAATGCAAAGGGAAGAAATGTCATCTTGAGAAGGGAAAAGTTAAAAACAAAATGGAGACACTAGAATATAACAGATGTGGGGAAGACTAACTGATAATGGTTTCCAGTGGATTTCAATTTAGTTATGGAATTAGAATTAATTTTGCAACATATCTTGTGTAATTCATTAAATCGCTAAATCACTATTTTAGATTCTGATTTTTAGGCAAATATGGTTTGAAGGATAAGTGTGATGAGTGGTAGTAATGAGTTATGAGGTGTAGTCTTGTTACAAACTAAAGCCGACTCTTCCTTAGAATGGGTCATTAATAAATAGCCCAATGACCAATGGAAATGCAAGGACCAAGGGCATAAAGTGACTTCAGCCTGCTTTTTTAACTTTAAAATCAATGTTTTTGATGAAAACTACCAAGTATAAAAGTATTTAACGACACCGCAGTATTAGATACAAGGTCGCGCAAAAGATCTGATGGTTTTAAGTAAATAACAATCGTTTAAGAGATACAAAGTGTTTTATTAAAATTACAGATGGCTATTTATGAACATTTATAAAATAACCAAAGAAGTTTATGTGATCCGTTCAAGATTTGAAAAGACGCTTTTCAAATAATGTCCATCTTGGGCCATGCATTCTTCAAATCTTGCACTGAAATTACACACTTTCCTAACATTACAGGAGAAATGTTGGCTATTTCTTGGCGTATGGCTTCCTTCAGGTCATCAATGTCGGGTTTGTTTGTGTACTGTGCACTCTTGATTTGCAGTCCCCGAAAAGAAGTCACAAATGCTGAGATCCGGGGAGCTAGAGCTGCCCGTGTCCAAACGTGAGATGACTCGCCACGAAATTTGCTTCTTAAGAAGTTCATTACCTCATGGGTAGTGTGGGCAGTTACCATCTGCTGAGGGCAAATTCTGCTGCGGTTTAAGCTTTTCAGCGGATTTGGGGATGGAAGTTTTCAACATAGTCAGATATTGTTGGGAGTTGACAGTTACAGTTGACCGCTTTCTTCAAAAGTATGGGCTATAACACAATTATTTGTTACGCCACACCACACAATGACCTTGGGACTATGAAGAGGTCGCTCATGCAGTTCTTCTGGATTTTCGACCAATAGCGGAAATTCTATTTATTCACATATCCATCCAAATGAAAATGCGGCTTAAACTCATAAAGACAAGTTTATCATCTGTAAGCAAATCAATCATTTGCTCTGAAAATGCTTTGGCGCTGTCAGTGGGTTTCAACTGTTGCACGATAGCCATTTTGTACGGATGAAAGTGCAAGTCGATCCATAATATTCTTTGCTTTGTGCGTTCAGACATGGCAGGCAGCGTGCGAGCCGCTTGAGACTGGCACCACTTCCCTCACTCTCTCGACGTTCTCTGGCGCCCGACTGACCTTGGGCGGCCAGTTGATTTCCGTTTAATGCTGAACCGGTAGCTCAAAGTTACCCACCCACGGTTGGAACTTTCCCTCTCGACCCACATTAAAAGCGTTCTGCGGGTGGCTGAACAGCAACAACACTATCGCCATTTTAAAAATGCTTCCTAACAACGGATGGTACTAAGTCGACTGCTGGTTACTAAAATGTCCTTGCGTAGGCACTGAGACGCCCTTCCCCTTACACCCCCACCACACACCTGTTGTCAGCGCTGCAGCAAAACCGCCAGATCATTTTTGCAGCACCGGTATATTAACTAAAATTGAGGTTCTTCAATCAAATTATTTTATTTCGATCAATGGTTGTTTGTGGTTCTTTGTCGTGTGTTGATCTACAGAACACAGCGTATTTTAAAATAAAAATCTCAAAGTAACTTTATTACATAATCACTCACCCTCACCCATTAACAATGAATAACACTTTGACTCACCAGCCCCAAACATTGCAAGAACAGTTGGGAGAGTCAGGTATGAATCAAAAAAGGATCGAAATCACAAATGAGTTTGCCCCAGTGAAGGGTGAGAGAGAAGGAATGAGACTGTTAAGCTACTAGTGAACAGCGATGGGGCTGACAACAAACAGAAGACAGGTGGAAGGACAAGGAAAAGCTAAAAGACAAGGTGGAGGGGTTTGTGGAGGCAGAACAGTGGTGACAGAGAGGGAAGACAACAGGCACAGTACTTGTGGTATTGGAGAGGAGGCAGGTGCCGGTTTTTATGTGGGACAGGTGCACACCCTTATCAGATAATGCTACTAGAAATGAAATGGTGTGCTGTAGGGAAAATGCGAATAAAGAAATGAAAGAATACTTATTTCAATGAAGTTAGGAGTTTATAGTCACATGCTCCGTTGAAATACTTTAAAAATCATGCAATTACAAAATATTATTTACAAAATAATTGGAATAGATGTTTTGAAAATGGGATCAGAAAACTAGTGTATAAGGTTTACAAGTAATTGATTTATACAGTACATAGCACTAAACCTAAACAGGATAATTTTGGCAACAATACTCCGTGTGCTGTGACCCCGACCACTCAGCATAGCATTCTAGAGTCTGATTTTAAGCCTTGTCGTTTAACATTATCAGGGAAGGTTCCAGTGATGAGAAATGAGCCTGAAGCTGATGATATGTAGATAAACAACAGAAGAGCTCAGCTTCAGTGTTGTGAGAAACTTATTTATTTATAAATGCCAAGCTATTGAGTTTTTTAGCTATGATGGTATACAATGGGGTTAAAATACTCTGGACAGTATTTTCAATATGGAACTCAAATAAAATTAATGATCAACAGTGCATTAGTTAAAAGCGGTGCAGTTTTTGAACACCTTTAAAATTCAAGCCGGACTTTGGCAATTACGTCAGTTCGTTTTATCTTGACGTCACAATGTAAAGTGGGGTCGAAATGCAATAACCGTTAATGGAAGAAATAAGTAAAACACCTTAAACTGTGAATCGAAAGACTCTGTTTAGGTAGCAATCTTTTCACATTGCCAATGGTTCGTTAAGACCCGTCAGAGTACTTCAGTTTAGCTCGTTGAGGTTAAGTCTTGCATGAGCAGTGCTTTGGACCATTAACGAGAAGATTTTCTATCAAAACATGCTTTGGCTTTGGTTTCGTAGAATCCGGTTTGTGGGCCTAAAGTGATTCATCTAATGGTTTATTAAAACGCATTTGAAACTGCTTTAGGAAAGTATTAAATTTGTGAAGTCATGGCGTACATGGGTCTAAGTAGTTTTCAAGCATCATGATGTATGAGTGAAAATAACAGTGGACCAAGGAAACCTTGGGGAACCCCTAAGTGTCTAAGTATTGCGTTGCCTTGTTGCTGTGCTCCACATGTCCGGTATTAGCTGTTGCTAGCAACCACATATAAGGTTATAACCAATCACAACATTTTCTCTATGTTTGATCGATCTTTGAGGATGTATGTACACGTAACTGGCACAGTAGGGTGAGGCTTTGAGAGAGAAATGATCTAGTACAATTTAAAATAGATGGTGGTTTGATCCAGGTCGTTATAAGTTGCACAGCCATATTGATCCATTAACGGCCATGGCGTACCTCAGAAGTAAACAGAGCGGTGGTATTGGAATTTGTTTACCGCTGCTCAACATGGTTCCTTATCCACCTCAGGGGTACCGCTCACGACAATAGAACAAATACAATATCGACCACGGCCAGAATAAAGCTGTCGGTTAGGCCCAGATAAAAGCCCGTTAAATTGTCGTTGACCGATTACAGCCGTGGCGACCCGACCGAAATTTTGGGGCCGTGCACTAGTTTAACCCACCTGGGTAACTCTGGTGCTCTCGTTTGAAAACCAGCATCCTTTGGAAGGTTAAGATTTTCTATTGCCTTTGTGTAGACCATTTACAGTGACTTCACGGTTACAAATATCTAAGTATTTATTTTGTACAGTGATAACTTCAGCAATATAGCAAATTTGAAAATCGAGGGTTATCCAGAAAGTAAGTTCGCAGTTACCTCTAGCAGAAGTTAGCCGTCATTTTGATATGTGGTTGTTCCCCAGTTCAGTGCATCTAGCCATAAATCTCAGGTCTGTGACGTACTTTTTTAAATTACTGTGTATGCATTGGAAATGTCTCTGTCAATTGAAATCCGAGGCTGTAAAATAAATGCAATAATAAGGTTTTGGCTGCAAAAACTGTAAAACAGTGAAATCTATCGGCAGCTTTTGAAGTGTATAGGACAATGACCATCACTTAAGGTGAAGTCGTCAATGGAGCATTAAACTAAAATGGCCAAACAAATTTTGACGAAAAGCGGAGTGGAAGACAAGCTTGGCCGATGCCGACCGGGAAAAGTTAGTGAAATCAAAATTCAGAATGGGTGCAGCAGCGTTAATGTTTTGGACCATTACCATATGGCAATTCACTACTTAATCGGTTGTGAAACATGGGTGGCTATGTTAACTGTGAGACGAAATTGCTGTCAATGCAGTGGGGACACAAATTTCCCTCAGAAACAAAAAAATGTGCAACGATGTCGATAAGGAAGATTATGGTGACCTCTGAATGAGAGTTGTTTCCTCATCCGTGAAGTCGGATCTTGCATCAAGCGACTACCACTTGTTTAACAATGAAGAAGTGGCTGGCAACGCACAGTGTTTTGACGATGATAAACAGCTGCAGGAAGAAGTAACAAAATAGTTGAAGGAACAAGCGCAGAACATTTGATTGAAGAAATTTTAAAGCTCAGTCCATCGGTATGATAATTGCCTATATTTGTAAAGGCGTTATGTAGAAAAGTAGTATTTTAGTGTGGCTTTCAATGTATATAATAAAATCTTTTCCTATTCTTCGTAGAATTTTCATTGCAAAACGTAATTTACTTTCTGGATAGCCCTCGTATCTACCATTTATTGTTAAGACATCAAGCCTGTTCCGGGACTTTTACATTTGATGCACATTATTTTGTTTATATGCTGAATGAAATGTTTACTTGCTTTGCTTTTAAACAGTTACTTTTCACATCCCAACTCAGTAGACAATGTGTAGAGAGATGTTAGATTGAAGAGATCAAGTGGTTAGGGAGTGGTTACCCTTATGCACGTCTGCAGTGTCATGTCAGCATGTGCGCTACCACTGGAATAAAGGAAGGCTTGATTTAGGAGAGGAATGGGACTGGGATCGGCTGACCAGACAATCATGAGAGAAAGCGACAAGCAAGCCCGCTGACAACCACTTAAGGGACTCTAACCCCCAAGAAATGGAGTGTCTTACTAACACTCGGTGGACCCCAAGATGGCAGCAAGCCTCTCCTGAAGTCGCAGTTTACCCTGCTGCCGGGTCCCCTTAAAATGATATCTGATCCAACCTTCCCTGGTGGGGAAGCGTGTTTAACTTCCAGACAACTACAAAGTTGACCAGATATTGGGTGAACAACTCTTTTTTGATGTACCCCAGTATAAAGTAATCTGAGCAGGTACTAACCAAACAGACAATTAGTAACAGAGCAATGGAATACTGGTACTGACCGACTTGCTGAGCTAGATCAGCCAGAGCTAGAGCAGTGAACGGAGTGTCTTCAGCAGGTTTGATGACGCAAGTGCATCCGGCCGCCATAGCGGCTCCCGCTTTTCGGGTGATCATCGCTTGCGGGAAGTTCCACTGCAGGACAGACAATATACAACAATACAGTGACAGATCAAGCCAAGCAAACAAAACAAAAACTAAGCCAATCAGTGACTTATACTACTCCACAGCAAGACTGAAACATTTTAAACTAATTATTATGTTGTTTTAATGTGAGAAACTGGAAGAATTAAAGTGACAAGTGCAACAACTTTCAAGCCAATTTATTTCAGGGGAGCATAAAATGGACATTTCAAGGCCACCTGGGCTCAGTACAGTTGGCATGAGAAGCAGTGTTCTCAAAATTTGGGCAGTAAGAGCTTAAATTTGTAAAAAATAGCAATGGCTTTGTGAGCTGTACATTATGGTTGAAAGTGATTATTTGGAAAGATAGAATAGATTATAGAGCAATAAAGGACTTATTGTGAGCCTAACTAAATAGTTTAAGAATTTAATAACATTGTTTTCGACTCTCTCCTCTAAGTCTTGAATATGATTATGAATAAGAATACTAAAAAAATTCCAAAAGAACAAAGGTGTAAAAAAGAACAACAGTAATTAACATAAGAACGTTTACATTCCCAAATAACTGCTGCAACCTGATGGTTTTTTTTCTTTAAACTTATCGGCTGTTCCACTCACCTAGTTGATTTCATGTACATCTGGAAGTTGATAATTACAAAATATTTTTGGGAAGGAGTTCCACCAAAAATGTGGTTTTAATAATCTAAAATTGCTCTCATATGATCCATACTAAATGTTTTAGGAAGGCCATATAACATCCTGGCATAGAACCTTGGCAGTAATGGCCCACTCATCACACTAATTTTCAAACACATCTGCTCACCGGAGTGATGAGTGCTGCTACTCCGATTGGCTGCTTCACCATAAGCATCTCTTTGGACTTGTGGGGACTCTGAATCACATCACCCTAAACCAAACAAACACAGTTTATAAATCAAAATTATGCTTTATTACAATTTGTTTTATTTAATAGCACATTACAAAATGTCTTTGACTTAAATACCGTACCACACTTGACTTGACAAAGTTATAATAATTTTAAGTTAATGTGACCAATTGAATTCGAGCATAACTTGGATATTAAATATGATTTGATAAAAAAGTTAAGAGATTTGTTCAATACATAAAACAGTACTGTGGTACGTGAACTGTGCGTGGTACTGTGAACTTTGCGAGGTCAGAGACAGGTTCTATACGAGTATATTTTAATTACCTTGCAATGTTATTTTCCGAGTCATTCAGTTCCTTAAACCCTAAGTGTCTTAAGCCATGAAAGTAATGTGCCGCTAGTTTGCTCACATAGGACCACGTCAGTTACAGTAACATGCCAGGTCCGCCCAGTAGATGCTGCTTTCTAGCGGATTTATTTGGAACTCGGGATTAAAACTTTTACGGATCGTTGTATTGATTTTCTCCTTTATTCTGTGTATTCCAGTGGGGTGGAAAAAAACTGAACAGTTTCATTTTGCAATCCAATTCAGCTGTCAGTCTACATGCATTACGTCGCACTCAACGACCCGTGTTTACCAAGTCTTTGCAGTGTTTACTGAGTTGTTTTGTTAGATTTGTAAACAAATGTGCATCATGATGATAGCCACCAGATTACTATTAATCAATAAATAGGTTAAGGTTACCTTGTTGATCTGTCGAGTAATCTTTATTGTAGTTATAAGTACTACAGCTGTTTTTTATGACGCTTCTTCAGATGCGAGGGCGTGTAGTTTTATCACTCATAGAGGTCGTCAAGTTGATTAAATAAATAGATAAATAAATAAAGAATAAATACACACTCGCACATTGAAAGACATTTAGAACAGTTACAAAAATGAAAAAAACACTGCTTGGCCAAGCACACGCCTCGCATGAAGGAACAGTCGAACTGGAGCGTGATTGGGGTGGGGTGAAAGCCGACTTGATATCAGCTGGTCTATCCATTATGCGATGTGATGTGTAAGCCTACTCCGACACCTGTTGTCTTCTTCCAGCACATTCATAGCGTGGTATACAGAAGATAAAAATACATTTCAATGAAATATGGCTCAACAGCGTTGAATTACACATTAAAAAAAAATTAAAGAAAAATAATGTCACTCTTTCATATTCCACCAACAATAAATTGAGTACCATATTAAAGCCCGACCTGACCTACAGTAAACAAGAGCCTCGGAGAAAAACGGTGTGTACAAGTTGTCCTGCAACGACTGCCCCAAATACTACATAGGCCAAACTTCCAGATCCTTTAGAACCGTTTCAAAGAACATCTGCCGTCAAAATCAAACCTTCAAGACAAGATCAGCATCGCACACATCTCATTGATAGTCAACACAGCTATTCTAGCTTTGATGCCAATATGACAGCTCTTAGTGTGTGCAGCAACAGAGCCTACTTAGATTGTGTTGAAGAATTTCACATCTACAAGGCTATTAAAATTGAGCCAGACAATGTCCTAAATGAACAAGTGGAATTCAAATCAAATTCTCTGTAGACCACCGCTATGAATTTGGTGGAAGAAGACAACAGGTGTCGGAGTAGGCTTACACGTCACATCAGCGATAACGGATAGACCAGCTGATATCAAGTTGGCCTTATCACCCCCAACCCACCGCCGCTCCAGTTCGGACTGTTCCTTCATGCGAGGCGGATGGGCTTGGCCAAGCAGTGTTTTTTCTTTTTTTGTAACTATTCTAAATGTCTTTTCAATGTGCGTGTGTGTATTTTATCTTTTATTTATTTATCTATTTATTTAATCAACTTGACGACCTCTATGAGTGATAAAACACACATCCTGGTATTTGGAAGCGGCCTAGAAGGCAACTAGTACTATAACTACAATAAAGATTATTCGACAGATCAACAAGGTAACCTAAACCTATTTATTGGAACAAATGTGATTTGTTAGTGAGTACATATTATGAACGAATAAAGGTATAATTGGTTGATTGTGTTTTTGCTAGAGATCGTGGGAGATAGTGAGATTCTGCAATGGATTGACACCTCCAGCAGCTGGAAAAAGTCAGACTGTAGGAGTTGTTCTACTCTTAATAAGTAACGGCTTGAAGAGTTAGTTCCCAATCCTCACTCATGGATTCCTAGTCCACTGTTCATAGAACTACTTGTATAAACCAGCAACAATTTTACGGTTAAACGTTGGAAAACTTACATAGGCTCTCCTGGCTTCTTCAGAGAACCAATCCACAAATGAGTTGCCGTATGTGATCTCTCCTAGTGCTTCCGGGAAAGGTTTCCCCGCCTCTGCAGTGACCAGGGCAGCCAGGTCTTCAGCACTGTCGACCATTGCATTGTACCACTTGCGCAGCAGAATGCTTCTTTCCTGCAAGTTTTCAAAACAGAAACAAAAGAAAAATTGGTCAAGTTGAGCTCTGCCAGTGAGACGAATCTAAAGAGATGTGGAATGTGGAATAGGACCAAAACGTTGTAGATACAAGTTATTGTTCATAAATCCTTGACGCTAATGTCAAATTTGAGTGTTGTTGGAGTCCATAAGGAGCTGACTAAACATTTAAAAGTAAATTAGTATTCCTGTATTTACTAGTAATTCCTGCAGGCTCAAGAACAAATATAGGTAGATATCTCAACTCAGAAAACATGCAGTGAATTGACAGGAGGGGCTTTTTGGTAGCTTGCCATACGTCTAGCAATAAAACTATCCTTCATAATCATTACTTGACTGATATTAATATTGGCTCTTGATTAATAAAGATTTCTTAACTCTTTGTTTGAAGTTTGTTGTTGACGATAGAAGAATTTTTGAGTTTTAATATTTCAAACTCAGGATTTATTGACGATCATTAGTTATTGAAGATAAGGAATCTCTCCTTCAAGTAAAGTGAGTTCATCAACATAATGACTTAGGGCATAATTACTGATTCCCACTTGAGATAGCACAAAAGTGAAAAGGCTTTGTGATAAAAGCTTAAATTGAGATAGTAAATTTGATTATTATTAAAATTGTTAAGCATATTGCAGACTAGTGAAGATAGTTCAAGCATTATATTGTTTTACTGTAGGATTGTTGTTTAGAAAACAGTTCTGTAAAATAATACTAGGTACAGGGTGTTTCAAAACTTATGCTTTCAAAAGTATTTTAAGGTACTACTTACTACTTCCTAATATATTCCTGGGACAAAATGAAGCCAGGAAATCATATTTATCCATCATTAAAGTGTTTTTTTTTTTCTAAAATTATCAAAGAAACGGATTTTCACATAATTTTTGTTAAGTATGCAAGTATTTTGAGAGGTGGTTGGATAGAGAGCCAGAATTTAAATGGGATAAGGAATTTAACATAAGAAAATTTGTAAATGATGTTTTAGGTAGGTTAATGAACTAAAACAGGCAAGGCTTTTAACTAGAAGCTTAGGTGCTGCTGCATTTAAAAACAAAAATTGAGTTTGTTTATAAAACATAATTTTAATTAGGCTTAAACTTATAGAACAGAATACTATGTTTAAACAAATTGAGTTTTGAATTCGATACAATACTTTTATTTATTTAGTGGTAAAATTTTTAGTATTTGTATGCAGCTATTTGATTCCAGAGGAAAGATTTTATACGTTTATCATTATTAGTACATGTATCCAGCAGTACTTTAGAATTTATGACTTATTTTAAGTATTTTTAGTTTCAGTCACATTTTTACTTAGTGATTGGACAATTTATATTTATAATTTTTTATCTGCATAAGATATATATACAAAATTTTAAGTTTATGTGTCAAGTAATTTTTGATTTAAAATAAAGAAGAAAAACAAAACTGTATCTGTATAAATAATTAAGTGGCTTTGAGTAAAATAAATTAGATTATCTGGTTTCATTGTCCCAGGGACAAAATACTCAATGGGAATTTTGAAACATCCTGTCTAGTTTCGAAAAGCTTTTGTTATTTACAAACAAGGAAGAAACAAAATATAAAAATGAATAAGTTTCACAATTTGTGAGGAATTACATGTTAAAAACACTCACTATTTACAAAACTATATTTGATTCTCTTTGGGTTTAAAAATTAAAACATTTTTCCTCATTTAGCCAACTTTATTCATTCCCTGGATAGCTTATGCATTCAATTGCTAATTTCAGGCGATACAAATAAATTAAAAAGCTTGAACCTTCAAACAACCTGATTTGTGCAGTTTTAAAAAGATGGTTTGCAATACATCTTGCAAAACCCCATTTAAGTTATGGATTCATCTCAGTTTTAATTACACTTTGGTGAAATTGCCCAACTACAGCATTATAGACCTAGGCATCTCTTGACCATCCCTTGTCTATAGTTCATAACTCTCAATCAAGTCTTTGATTAAGGTTGAGAACCACACATGTCTAAGCGACTCTCTTTGTACAGCGGTGTTCTCTGGGACCCGTCTGTAGCCCTCCGAGCCTTTCTTGTCCCAAGCGGCAGAGAAATTACTCAGTAGTTATTTTTTCTAAACTCTACAGGTGTGTCTCTACAAACTGACTCATTTTATTTCCAATAAACTAAAGGGTAAACACACAATCAATTAATTAAAAAAACATATTCTAATTTAAAGGATATAAATTTAAATATGTCAGTTTGTAGAGGTGAGTTTTAGAGGAATATTAAGTATTGCCTGCAGTCATCCCCATTTTCAAGTTGGGCAGCAGTTCTCAAAAATCAGCTATTTATCAATGCCATAGCTTCGCTTAATAGATGTCTTAAAATGTCATATAGTCAACTCCAGGTAGTATCCTCGTGACCTTGACTCCCTTTTCTCTCACTCCCCACAAACAATATTAGAGCGGATCCGTGGCCAGTTGGTGTCATACGACTCGAGCTCATCCTCTCGGTGGCGCAGGTTCGATCCCATGAGGCACCACTTACATTTGTAATGTGACTATCTGGTGGCGCTAGGTAAAGGTCGAGGTTGAGTGGTAGAAGGACTTTGTAGTCCTAACCTTGTTAAACAAGACAAACTTTACCTTTTTTAACTTTTACAATATTAGTCCAAATAGCAATATCACCTACCAGAATTACATCCACCTCACTGATAAATCTGACTAATTAGGCCTATTCAAGGTTTTGACAGTGGTATAGAGGGCATATAATTTTCTGAAGTGCGGTTGCAGGAGTTGTTTTGTTATCGGTGGTTATTGGTGATTACAAAATGATGTCTACTAAACGCAAACAAATCATATTATAAATACAGCAAAACTTCTGACATGATGCAAAACATTGATCGTGGTTCAACAGTAAACAATGTGCCAGTATAACATTAGCATTGATTGTTACAGTAAGATAACAATAACAGCATAAACATAACAATACTCCATCGCCATCCTGTCACCATTTTCTGGTTGCTTTGTGGTAAGTCCGTGAACTATCAGGTTCGACTTACTAGCGCTCCTGACTCAGTAGCTAACTAAAACCGTGGGACCAAGGCTACCACATTAAGACCATCGCGATTGCTAAATACATGTGAACTAATGACTAGATTCCACATGCACTGCTCACTGAAATCTGTTATCCTCATTTTTAGTTGTTTAAGTCTTTATATACCTTATTGTACAATAATTTTGAGTTTTTGCAGAGTAACAGCGATTTTGCTTATCAGGAAGCCTCAACCCAACGTTATCGCGTTTGTCGGAGTTGACTGTATAGCTTTTTCTCACTCTAATAATGGTACAGTAGGCGGCTGCTCGAGCGGATCAGCTCAACCGGTTCGGGATGGTCGGACCACCCCTCCATGAACAAAATTAAAATAAAGCAACATTTTTTTTTATTTACTAGTATTTTAACATCAACGTTAAGCGCTAGCAATTTAAACAATATTTAATGACAATATAGTGCACTAACGTCCGTTCACAATACGAGCTACGCTTAAGCGCAACTGAGTTCTGAGTTTGCGGTCGATGCTGGGGTTGTCAGGATACACCTGCCAGACTGGAGCAGGAGTGGATCGATAATGTCAGGCTATCTACTGCGCGGTGGGGTGCCCCTCAGCCCCTGCACTGTCACAAATGTAAACAACAGTGAGTCACCTGCAGCTGATTAGGTGATGTGGTATCTGTGGTGTGATGACTTTAGTGTGTCGGTGATTAAATTGTATGATTACGATGGCAGACAAAAAGCGCAAGAGAATATTCATTCATGGAAGGAACCATTAAAGAAACCTTTTTTACTGTAAATATGAATTGTCCATAAGTGAAAATACAGTATTTTGAACAAAATAAATACATTGTTGAGCGTTAAATGTGTTTTTATTTAGTAAGACCTTCAGTGTGAGTACTGCCTCGAGTGAGTGGTTTTAAGGTGTGTGGCTCAGTAAACCGCTCAGTAACTGATCTGGACCTCAAATTACGTCTAGAGTCTATTTTTATCGATCCTAATGCACCAGGATATGCTTATCGGTATCCCCGATGTCCAGTTTTTGATCGGACCATAACCGCCACATTAGTCCGTTCTATCAATCTACTGTATTAATAAAACTAAAATTAAAACTGTCAATTTAAATAGTGAATTTTCTTGACCCAAAAGCCCTAAGTTGATTGGAAATATGAGATATACCTTAGCAGTAGTTGTTCCCCAAGTTTTGAAAGCTGTTAATGCTATGGCTTCTTTGTGTCTGTAACATCCATGTCCGGAACCTTGTCTATTACTTGCATGGTGGCTGGATTCACCACTTCAAAAGTCTTTCCACTTTTAGCAGACACCCATTCTCCATTGATGAATGCTTTGGTTTTTAAAAGTTTCAGTTGGTTTCTTTTCTGGCCTGACAAACTCAAATGCCTAAGTCCAATAACCTGTAACAATTAAATTGTCTTATGTCTCAATCCATAATATTTGATAACGTCTTGTTGCAAAAAAATTGTGCGCTGACGTGTTATGCACATGACATGTGAACATTGAAGGTATGTCACTAATCAATGATCTTATGATTTATTTCATGATAACTAAAATTAGATAAAGTATACTGTAGATTTTTCTCTAACTTATATATTTTTGAATTTATGATACTATCCCAATTATATTGTTAAGTTATTAATTTATTTATTACATCTGTATATGTTAACTATTTATGTATTTATATATAATTATTGGGTTTATGTACAATTGTTTTGATAATATCACGTTTAATTATGGTTGTTTAGCTCTGAGATATTTATTAATTGTTACTACTGTTATGGAATTAATATAATTATAGTTTATTTGTTGTTATTACTTTGTAACTTATATTATATTGCTCTGCATGTTTTTATTTATTATTTAGCATGTTTTATATATTGTTCAGCATGTTTTATTTATTAATCGCTATTTAGTATGTAAAATATCTAGAATTAGTATGTTTTTTCTCAAGTCTATACTTATATTTATGTTCTGTTATGTTTTTTTTTTTATATTTGCACTGGTCTCCGCTGTGAAGTTTTTTTTATGTATGGTTCAATTGTTTGTGGTATATTTTGGACTTATTATTTTCACCACATTATGTCATGTTAACATATAATGAACTGCTGTAATGTAATTGGATATTATCTGTTTTACAGCATGTAAATTAAATAAATTAATAAATAAAAATGACTTACATGTATATACATGTAAAACTTTTTGTGAACAAGATTAAGGTGGTTAGCAATAAAAACGGACAATTCCTATACAGAATTATTTATAAAAGTATACTTGGATAATGAATTTGAGCTTAACTCTTAGGCTTTCGCGGCCAGTGTCACAACTATAATATAGTTCTTCCGGTTCACACCGCGTCAAAACTTCATTATGATTTGATTGAAATATACCAGTTTCGCTGTTGATGATTGGCTAAAACTTCGCCCAATCAGTAACTGAAGATGGTACGATTCCACAGCGAGACCGAAACATTTCAAGCCAATCATAATGATGTTTTACGCTGAAGAAAAATAGATTATAATTTGAGGTTAGGGTTTTATCCTGATACTTTACACCTGAGATAAGTCAGCCAGCACCGGGGGCTGGGCTAGGAAATACCAGGGATTAGTTTCAGAGAAAAAGAGTCAGGACCTCAAATATTCCTGTTGGGTTTGGTTGGCAAAACATGGTTGGCTGATGTGATGAATTGGCTGTTTGAGATATGACTAGTAAAGAATTAACTTCTCAAGAAACTCCTCAACAGGTTAAATAGGCCTAAAACCTTTGTTTGAAGATAATCCACGTTGGGGAAAATTGCCCTAATTTGACATGTGGTGAACTTGAATTTATATATGCTATTAAACATTATTACCATATAGGCAATGGTATGGCATTTTTGTTTCTAGGAATTCACACTTTCCCTTCTGGTCACGAGCCGCCACTGCTTTGTGTGTCAAAGTTGATCCATGAGTATGCCTAGAGATATGGCTCCTACTATACGTATATCACTCGTGCCTGTGATGCATAAGTTAGTGAAAGGTATCTATCTCTACATACCAAATTTCAAGTTTCTAGCTTATCTAAAGTGAGTAAACATGTGTACATATCAGTGAGTGAGTTACACAGAGGTTTGTAAATATTATGGATTATAAAAACTACTCACCCTTGAATTCGAGATTGAGTTCATCAGAAAAACTTTCGATATCATTTTCTTGATTGTGGCCTGAACCTATTTGTTGGCAAGAAAGGTTCACACTGCCCTAGCAGACGAATGAACAATAACTTGATTAACCTAGAAATATTAATCTGAGTCTTCGTCAAAGATTAGTTTATTTTTAAAATGTTAAAATTTTGTTGAAGTAAATGTTAACTAATAAAAATGTCCAGTTACGAATATATGCAAGTGAGTAGAAGAGGCGAATGAGAAGAAAGGTTATATCAATCAATTACAGTTTGTTTTATTTATAGCTAGTTAAAAAAAAGTTTAAGCCCAAAAAAAAGAAACAGAGTAAAGCTACGTGGAGACAGAATGGACCTAGCTTTTCAGGATCCGAACATTGACTTTAAATGTTTACTTGATACTTGAATTATTCATTTGTAACCCGAGTCTCCTCGACTTCTCTCATAGTGTACAGTGGCCAGCACAGTAGTTCCAGCCGGATGTGGCTTCTCAACTTGTTTTCATTCATCTTCTTCACTGCACTGGGGAGCTATTATAAAGTTTTATTGCTGCCGTCGGGTGACAGTTCTGTGTCCTTGCATGCCTGCATTTTTTCACTTCTAAATCCAAAGCTGTCCAACGCTAGGCTGACCCCCTTCCCATGACAAGCTACGTTATAAACGGACGACCCTAAAAGGTGGAAGCTAAGCTAGCCAAAGGTCTGTTCGCACTGAGGATGGTGAGTAAATTCAAAAACGGCCGGCTCAGTAGGCTGGTTTACTTTAGCCTGGTGGAGTCACACATATCATACTCAATAGTTTTATGGGGGGCTATCAAGGGCCACTTAAATAAAATTTTTATTTGGCAAAAAAAATCAATTAGGGCAATTCTCGGCCTTCACTCCCAGGCACACTGTCAGGACGCATTCAGGCAGCTAAACATCTTGACAGTCCCATCATTATTTATCTATGAGAGCATCCTGCATGCCAGGCAGATTAAGTTTGATAATAGGCTAGAAGAAGAAACCCACACTTATAATACAAGACAAAAGAACACATTTGCAGAATACCACAGGCTCGTATACGAGAAAACCCAGCTACATGGTAGGAAACTGTTACAAGTTTTGCCTCCTCAAATTCAAACAATTAAAGATATTCATAAGTTTAAGGTTGCATTAAAACCTTTTTATTAGAACAGTGTTTTTAGTGTGTAGACGAATTTTGGGACTCTCTTAAGACACAAGTCACCCAAAATAAATTTGTATGTTTTACCTTTTTTACAAGACTAGCCTATTAACCTCTCCAAACCTTGACCTTGTCCCTGGCTCAACAGGGCAAGCTTGACGTGCCCAATGCCTTTTACAAGGAGACTGGGCAAGAAGATTAAGTTCAAGTAAGTAAGTCCCTTAGGCAATTTTGAAATGATTAACTATAACCGACCAAACAATTTGACATGTAATACTCTCTCGATACTACGACACGAGTTTTACCGATTGGTCGGACGATAGCTTTCCCTAGCCTATGCTGGTTACGAATAAAATAAACCTGAATAAAACCTTGGATAAATAAACGTAGTTCACTAAAACTATAAAAACGCTGTAGCTTACCAAAATAAAGGATATGTAATCAACTAAAATATTAATATTGTAGAATTTACTTAATAAAGTAGTAAAACTAACCTTAAAAAGAAATACACTTTAAGGTTATTTGAGCAATATATGTTTCAAACTATGACATAGACCATCGGATGAGGCGGGGCTCAAATCTACGAACTCCCCGCAGTCTCGCGCGCTACCGACTCATCCGCCACGCTGGTCAGACCCTCTGTTCAACAGATAAAGGAAAGGTAGGCGTTTTATACTTTCTGTTTTAAGTTTTTTTGAATTATTTGTTTACCGTGGTTGTAATACCGTTCATAATACATTACGTTAGGCAATATTTGGCAATTAGTGACCCCTCGGTGTAGCGCGGCGTAACGCTTTGCCAACCTCCACAGTAACATAACGCGAAATAATTTAACTTAAAACCGCTTATTCGATGCTGAATTCATTTTTTGGGCTTGCCGATGATGATATGGATGTATTTTGTGTGTTTTAAAGGTGGTGCAGAAACTACTTTGAAACACCCCATTACGCACAGTTTAATCGAAGGACGATGTGTCGACTGAACAGCTACAGTGTGTGCAGCTGATGAATGTTATCAGGTCCCCTCAATCCTGGGTTCTAGGCCACTACATTGAGTTTAACTTTGTTTTACAAGTTGGCTCTACCTAAATAATTGTTTCAATTTGTAAATCAAATTTTCAGGAAACTTTACTCGGTTGGAGATTAGACACTAAATCACTATTTGAGATGCCGACCACTCTCATGAGGGTATTTTAAGGCAAATATATGGTGAAGGATGAGTGGTAGTAATGAGTTATGAGGTGTAGTCTTGTTACAAACTAAGGCCGACTCTTCCTTAGAATGGGTCATTAATTAATAGCCCAATGGAAATACAAGGGGCTTAACGTGACTTCCGAACCACGCAGGTGATGGTCTGATATGTCTAAACGATAGTGGGAGTTGATGCTGGTATCATCAGATGATCACTGAGACATAAAATTGTAAAAATTTATATCACATGTACTTAGTGATGTAAAATTCGCATTCACAAAACGTACGTAGGCAAAAACACGAAACTAATCCAGCAAATGGACTACTCGTCTACTCGATGAAACGAACAAATGCGAGTCGATTGTTCGCTGTAGTTACTAGTAAGAGCGACGTCACGGACCTAGCCTCTTCCGGGTTAAATTGTCTCAACCGAAAATGTTTCCACCCATAAAAATATATACAAAGACACAGAGTAAAGCTAAGTGGAGACAAAATGGACCAAGCTTTTCCGGATCCGAACATTGACTTTAACTGTTTTCTTGATAAAGAACCAGGCGACTCTTGTTTTCATGTCATGAATTAAAACACATTTACAAAAGTTAAATTTGGTTTCCTGGTAAACTTAACCCTTTGAAGGTATTAAAATTTTAATTTCACCATTAGCGTTCACACTAATATTAAGTTTGGTTGTACAACGTTTCATTGTTTTATCTTTACTCTGAGTGTGTCAAACCACGGTGGGAATGAAAAGCGCGCAAGGTGAAATTCTCATACTCGACGCGAGATTTTGGGCTCGTTGTACTCAACGAAGATGGCGGACCTGGCGACACCACCTGTAATGGTTCAATATAAAGGAAAGTGGTTCTAAGCTTCTCTGTATTCGATGTGTACACCGCCCCCAACCGCGATGCACCGTGGAGAAGTGTACACCGCTCTCGCTCCCTACTCCTCCTCCTCTAGTGCCATGGCGCAAAACCATAAAATTAAAGTATATGTAAAAATATTTAGGAATTTGAATATTGTTCGGGGCTGCCACGGCGGGAAGAACGTGAACTACGCAGTCCGGCAGAGGACAGATTGCCTGCATTGTGCTCCAGCCTGATGTCAGTTTCGGTACTAACTCTTCTTGAAGTAAAACCACAGTTAACATCTTGTGGATTTACTGGTAGAATGTTCATTGATGGTGCTGCAGTTTGGTAGCAATGTTTCTGTACTAACTCTTCGTGAAGTAAATTTGTAAGTTGTAACGATTTATATGTGTTGCAGTTTGGTGGCAGAATTTCTGTACCAACACTTTTTGGAAAGGAACGTTCATTAATTAGTGCTGAGGAGCACAAAATGTAAAAGTTGTATATTCTGAAAGCCCAAATTATGCAATACATTCCGATACAAATTAACATTTCATTTGCCCCACACGGGGTGGTGGGCTAAGTGAAATTTAGGCCACTCTGAAATAGGTTCTTTTCTGATTGCCGGCTTTGTTAATGGGCACAAAATATAGAAGTTGTATATTCTGAAAGACCAAATTATGCTATAAATTTCGATACAAAATAACATTCCATAATTACATAATCAAATGCATAAAAAGCACCACAGCCTAGAATGTGGAACAATTATTGTTGACTTTAAATATAGTATGACGTCAATGGTGGAAACCTCAAAATATGTTCCTAACTGTCTCTATGCACCTTTACTCCTGAGTTCAGAATAGTCATTTTCAAATAACAGCAGCTGATTTGTTGGATCTTAAAAAAAATCTGCTGTAGGATAAGCAGAAGACAACTCTTTCAATAACTTTGGGCCAAGGATTAAATCAACGAGACTTGTTTGGCTAGGACTTAGTACGCAGATTTAGTAAACTGAACAGAAATGGCTTTGCGTTTATATTCCAAGTTGTTTAATGTTTCAGTACTTTCTAATAAGCTCATTGAGCCTACTCAACAGCAAGTTCGCAATGTAAGTTCACGTCCTTTTCTCAGTTTAAAGACCAAGTCCTAGGTTAGATTCCAAATTTTAGCATTCCTCAATTCATAATTTTTTGCCCCTAAGCCCCCTAAGTATACCTGTTGGAACTATTTCAACTTATTACACTGAAACATGTGGTAGGCCTATCGATTGAAGATTACATACCAAAACTGTGCATACCTCCATTTTTGTTGTTATACCAGAGGCATTTTAATTGCAAATTTGTCTTAATTATGTGGGAACACAGAAATGGTTTTTTGAGAAAGTGATCCAAACCCATATAGGCTACCTGCCCTGGGACTTCTGACATTGCACTGGAGGTCGCAACTCTTAATAGTGACCTACTGATGTCGTTATTAATCAATCAAAGAATCAATACGTTTCATTTGTTGTTGACATAATCTTTAAACAACAGTTAACAAATCTTTAAATTACAGTTAGTCTCCATGCTTTTCTAGTATGAACTGCACATTTTTCAACTGCTATAGTTCGTATTGTGTTCTATTTCAACTTCATATCCATTAAAGTTTCTGTGATGATTTTGTAAACTAGGCCTAGCTAAATAAGTTGAACTTTCATTTGATTATACACAGCAAACGCTAAGTTAGATTGATATTAATTTTGAATCCTTACATAAATACGTACATGGGTCTTAACTAGTTAGAAGATAACCAAAAGTACATATCTAAACATGAGTGTCGGAAAGACTTTCATTGAACCTTTCAGGCTATCTGCTTTCTGGTGAGCTACTACACTTACTGAAAAATTCAAAAGATTCTTTGAAATGTAAGCCTAGAAATACAATTTGTTGAATTCTCACATACCGAGGTCTAATTGAATAGCCATGTTAAGTTTGTTTATAAACCCTTTGAATGTGTCTTTGATAGGTTTGCTTAAGAGTGTGCAGTAGTGACTGTGACCTTGAATTTCGTTCCATAAGAACAATGTAAAAACATGCATCTTCTTGGGGCCTTCCGCATCTAACAGTTTTTGTCGGATTTTTATTAAATGGACTTTGTTTTAAAGTGCATTAAATATTTTAGTGACTCATCGCTGAGCCAAATTTCCAATTTCTCATTTATCAAACGGTGACATAAATCCAAAAATTGAAGAAACGTTGTATTAAATTTCTTGGTTTTACTATTTAACCAATACAATTTTCAAAAAAGTGGTCAGTGGACACTGCAGTGCATTGTCTTCTTTCAATTAAAATGTATTTCAAAAAGATCAGATAAAATTTGGGGCATGAAGTGTCAAGAAATTGCTTGTTTTACATTGTTCTTATAGGACAAAAAACAAAATGGCCGCCATGTACTATGCACTCTTAAATTCAGGTCCATTGGGTAATCTTGAATTGCTATAGGTCTACTGCAAAGCAGAACAGTTTTGATCTTTCTGCAACCGAATATGACATTTAAAAATTTTTTAAGGGACTACTTTATAAACCGTACTGCATTTTCAACTAATTGTAAATTGCTTAAAATTGTATTTTGTGGTTAGCATCTCGGTTCAGAGATCTTCACTCTGATGAACTAAAACTAGATCCGTGGTGGATTGGTATCGCGCCAGCCCGGATATCATCCTCGTGGTGTGGATTGATCTCGCAGTCTACCACAATACTTTGTAATGTGACTATCACGTGCTAGGTAAAGGTCGCTGTTGTAAAGGACTTTGTAGTCCTAACTTTGCCTTGTTAAACAAGACAAACTTGACCTTTTTACCATTTATATACACATTGAATAACATCTTTGACACAACATCTTGCCACTGTGATGGACCTTTTCCCTTTTTTGGAAGTACCCAGTAACGAGGAGGAATCCATATATTTATGATGTATTGTGTTGTTTAGTAACTTGATCATTTCTTAGAACTATGAAGCTTTGTCGCCATGTATTGAACTTTACATTAGTTTTTATACAAATGGAGAATTGCCATGTAAGATGATGAATAGGTCCTTCAAACAGCATGTAACAGCTCTTCCAGCTGTACACAGTTTTTTTAAATATCATAATAACTTTGTGCTTGACCAACGTAGCAATACAAATTTCAGGATCAACTACAGTAGACTCTAGATCTTTAGACCATTTATATACCTTTTTGAATAATTTCATGCCACAAATAACTTTGACACACATGGTTGAATTCATTGCCAAACTGTGGTTTTTGATCATCGTAACTTCAATATTATGATGAACAACTACATCCTTATGTAAGAAAATGCAAGACTGCTAGGAAAGGACATACCACTTTATTTAAAAATCCGTTTTCTTTTGTTTTGTTTATATTATGGCTACTATTTCTCAAGATTATGCCAACTATGTAAGCAAATGTTGTACTGTACGGTTTATCAATACAATTTACAGTTAGTCACATAATTTGCTTGAACAAACAATTTTGGTGCACTGTAATTTTCCTTAAAACCATTTCATCACAGATTTGTAAAAGTTATATTACAAGCATTGATAAAGCTAATTTAATACAGTACTGTTCCAGTTAAAGTTTGATTCATTAGTATAATAAAATCAATCTAGATACACAAGTTAATGAACTCTTACATACATTTTTTAATATCGATATTACAAAAGGATAATTTCTACTATTTCTAAGACTAAAGATGAAACCTTTTTATGATTTACCAAGCCATATTATGATATTCAATTTCCCAACTGTTAAATTACTTACGGTTGATACACTAGCTGTCTCAAAAAGGAAACTGCTTCACCTCATTTACTATTACTAACTACTGTATAAACTAACCAAACAATTTTAGTAATATGTTGACTAACTAAACAAATATATCCTAGTGAATAATACAGGTTTTAGCTGTTGTAACATAGTGTTAATATACTCATCAATCCTCAATATTCATCATCAAACAAGTACAACAAATTAACAACTCTTAAATAAAAAAAATCGCGTAAATAAAATTTTCACTAATTAAGTCTCATTTAAGCTACGGTCTAGCAGTATGGGAAGGAACAACAGCTTACAATCTCCAAAAGGTTCTAGTAGCCCAAAAGCATGCAGTATAAGACTAGCATGCCTGAACTTTAGAGCCAGCTGCAGAGAAGACTTAAAAAATGTCAACATTTCTCACAGTAATTTCCTTGTATGCACGGTCTCTGTCTGGTACTACATGTTGATGGAGCTAATCTACAAAGAGGTTCTGACTTACACAGCCACAACACCAGCTCACCACCTATCAATGTACCAGAGGAAGCCGTTATACATGGGAATGAAGATTCACAACATGCTGCCTGAAGAAACTAGGAACAAACTCAAGACAGCCCTTACCAACTCTGGGCTCACAGAACGTCCGTTCTAGACACACTCTAGATGAGCTGCTTAACTGGAGAAGAAATTAAAACCTGTATTGTTTTTAAATATTGTTGTATTTGATGCATTATTGTTGTTGATGAATTATGAAATACAGATATTTTTCCTTTGTCTTTGACAACAAAAGATGACATGTTGTGAAGTACCAGGTGTGAAGGTACTAATCTCAAGTTCTGCTGACTTCAGTTCTCACTTATTAATACTTGTTTTATTTACTAGGCTGCCACAATGTCAGCTTTTGATCTCCAGCACAAGACTCCTGTGGCTAGGAAAATTGTAAGTCTATATAGTTCCTGCCTTGATTACCGAGTTCACTTCTTGCTTTGTTTTACAGTAATTATTGCTTGATCTTCGTTGTTTTGGTGTGGTGTTGGTTTGACTCTTCTATTGCTTTTAATCATAGTGTACTAGCTTTTGTAACTTTCAATGTACTGTTTATATCTAGCTGTAAGTATTTTGCTTCATTAACTGGTTTTATTTATATATTCACTCAAAACTTCACTTCAAGTTTCAGCTTAACATGATTCACATGCGAATAATTAATATCTCCATAGTAAAGTAAAATACCACACAATATATATATCAAATGTATATATTTATCAGTAATTTTCTATTGAAATATTTCATTATTTACTAATTCGTGTATATATATCAAATGTATATATTATCAAGTATTTCTGAAAATGGAATATGCTTTGCGTATTTACTTATGTAATGAATGCACTAACTTTTCTACTGTGAAATTGTGCATGGAATTTTAAAATAATTGGATCAGGTCTAACTAAAGTAACAAATAATGAATGCCAGTGCAACATTTGATAGCCATCCCCCTAAACTAATAACACACACTATAATACTAAATAAGCTTAGTTTCTCGATTTATTGCTTTGTGAATTAGTTTTTTATAAGTTATTAGCGTTTTGCCAAACAGATGAAAGTATTGAAAGTATGAAGCAACTTCCGCTGTGGACCAACATTCAACAAGTTTTTATAACTAGTATAAAAGAAAATAAAAATGAATGGCAATTAGCTCTAGTATAATCTATAAACCTTTAAAAAAATACCTTAAACATTTTAAACTTTGCCTTGTTAAACAGGACAAACTTTACCATTTTTACCTTTTAAAATCCATTTTTTCCCTCTGCCATGTTATGATGTTTAGTGCAACAGTTTTTTTAACAGCGCAAGAGTGACCATTAGTTAAGTTGCCCTTTAGACTTATGCAGAGGCAAACCCCTTATTATAGCAATTTGAAAAATCAGCCAAGTAGTCAAAATTAAAAAGCTGAATTTGAAATGATGAAACAGTTGAAACTAGAAGGATTGTTTTGAATGCAGCACCGTAAGTTGGTGAGTTGTTCTCAGGTCAGTTGGTGTTCACTTGTTCAGTGTTGAGTGTGATGTGATTGTGCGCTTGTGGACTTGACGTAGCATCTGCCTTGGTGTCTTCAGAGGTGAGAGGTGTAAGTACTGTCACTGTAGAAGCTCTAAGCTGAACACAACTAACTCCTGTCCTCGTGTCTAGGTTGGCATCCCCAAGGCTCAGTACGGTGGCCGCCACACAGTCACCATGCTTCCCGGAGGAGGCATCGGTCCTGAACTCATGAACTATGTCAAAGAGGTTTTCAGGTACGTAACTGGTTTTGTTTTTGTTGGAGGCAAACTTTAGATTCCACACGCGAAGCTTGAAAAGTTCTTGTTGAAGATCTTCAAAACTGTTAGTGGAGACAGAGTTGCTTTCAAAAAAACTGTGGGAAGTGTCCGCAATAATCTCTAATGTTATCAAAACCACAGTTTTGTACCCTAATTTGATTCCTGTATACAGTAGTATATATCATGTGTGAACAACCTTCTGAATAAATAGTAAATACTGAATTGAAAGTAGATTTATTATTATTTTAATCCATTTAGGATTGGAGGGGTCCCAGTCGACTTTGAAGTTGTCCAAATTGACCCGAAGAGTGACAGCAATGAAGACTTGGAGTATGCCATCACATCTATCCGAAGAAATGGTGTTGCAATTAAAGGTCTGCACATTTAGTCATGGTTGTGACCAGATAAGCAATAGTTAATTACAGTGGAACCCCTCAAATCCGAACTAATTGGGGCTGTGGCCTGTTCGGTTATTTGAAAATCTAAAATTACGAAAAAAAACACGGTAAAATTAAGACTGCATACGAATGCAGTCCATATTATTGCAATTAAATGTCGGGATCAAAATATATGTGTAGTATGTATCCACAACACAGTACAGTACTGTAGTAACACTCGCGCATTAGCACAGTGCAGTCGGGTGACCCACTGAGTGGCGTGGCAGTGAGGGACTGAGGGGTGAGTGACCTTGCACGGAAACTCTGTGCCGATGAGCTATAAATAGACCACTCGATCGCAAGTGAGGGACGAATGTCCGCCCTTCGTCAAAAGAAGATAACAGATTTCATCTAATTTGAAGTGTGTACTGTATTTTTAGTATGTAAACTGTAAATAAAAAGGTTGAAATGCTACTGAAATTGTATTTTTTTAACAACATTTTTCACTCAAAGCCTGTTCGGATTTGCCGGGATTTGATTTGGGGTTCGATTTGAGGGGTTCCCCTGTAGTTATATTAAATATATACATTTAGTAAATTCTGAGAAGAAAATGATCAGTAAACCCTATCTAGCATGGCTGTTGCCATATTTCATTTATAAAATGCTGTGACATTTGTTACATTGTACATGTTTTGAAGTTGTATTATCAAGCTACATGGTACTATCAAACACCTGCTTTTGTGCTGTAAGGTTTGATTATAGAACAGGGGAATTTCCATGTAATTTGATTTGTTATCATAGGTGTTGAAATATTTAGTATTTCTCATACAAACTTACTATGAATTCTGTTGTTGGTTTTAGTGGTTTACGCATTGAAACCCTATGAAATTTAAAATTTTGATATCATCATTGACTGGTGACTCACTTTAAATATTGTTTGTAGAACCATGTCTAATTACAATACAGTAAATACTAAATACTCTAGAGACTCAAGAGATTGACTGTTCTTGGACCAAAAAGTTATCAAACAATCGAAATGTCAAACTATCCAGTATATACAAGATTTGATCACAGAGAGGTACTAAAATATTGTTGAATACGGTTTATTTATTTCACAGTACAAACTATTTGTAAATCTTGCTTTGTCTATCGTTTTTATTATTGTCAATAAATCACGGAAGGTGTCAAACTATAAGGAGTGTCGAACTATTATGTTTCTACTGTATATTCTTGAACTTAATCTAACTTCATGATGAAAACCTTATTATTATATATTCAAGTCTGGATCCTTATTATAGTTACTCACCTAAATAAATACAAAGATTGTTTGAATAATGTTGAAGGATTGCTTGTGGGTTTGCAGGTAATATCGAGACAGGAAGCTTAGACACCGGGGTGATCAGTAGAAACGTTGCATTGAGGAACGAACTGGACCTTTACGTCAATGTACTCACTTGCAAGTCCTACGATGGAATCGTGGCTAGGCAGAAGAACATTGATATCTCTATCGTTCGCCAGAACACTGAGGGCGAATATGCTATGCTTGAACACGAGGTATTTTGCTCTTCTAATGCATCCATTTTTAATTGGTTTTAACTCGTGAGTTTTTAAAATCTGGTCGTGAGAAATTTGACTATATTTATGTAACAAAGAAAATGCCAAAGATTGCAATTGTAGGTTTGTGTACAGGTAGTCAGATAGCTTTAGCAATTTTTAGACCTCCATTTTCCGTCATTTTTGACATATAACAAGAGTTCCAAAAGTCACAAAAACTTAGGTACCCGGTTTTACCCTACTTTCCTCTATTGTTCGTTTTAAACAATAAAAATGTTATTTGTATTAAATTATTGGAAAGAGTGTTAATGCACCAGTTTGTGTTGTTTGTGCGAGACAAAGTAGTAATGTTATGGGCAGTGAAGTTTGTCAACTTGTCTATCTGCTTTTCTTCGTTTTGTCCAATACACAGTCATAATAGCTCAGTAAACAAATTAGCTTTTGGTTCCAGAGTGTACATGGAGTTGTAGAGACTATGAAAATAGTCACTAGGTCCAACTCGGAGAGAGTTGCTCGATTTGCCTTTGAATACGCAAAGCGATACAACCACAAGAAAGTTACTATTATTCATAAGGCTAACATCATGTGAGTACGTGTTACGTGTGTTTGACCTGCTGTGGGTTTTTGCTTTGACTTTGTGCTGTTTTCAGAGTGTGACTGGCGTCGTGGAAAGCATGAAGGTTGTCACCCAAGAGAACTCGACTAGAGTAGCACGGTTTGCGTTTGAATATGCAAGGAAAAATAATCGCAACAAAGTTACCATTATTCACAAAGCTAACATCATGTTAGTAAATAGTGTTTTATCCTAACTTAGTCTAAGCTATTTAAGTTGTTGCATTTGACCTTCAATAGTTCAACATAAGGTGGCCTTGGTGAGGAGTGGAAACACTAAAGTAAATGTTGGACTTTGGAAAACAAACAAGGAATACAGTGTATGAGTGGCTGAACCGTTAAACCATAAGTTTCATAAGGGAATTGCTGAACTTTATAGAATAGGCCAACATAGACATTTAATGGCTCTCAAAATCTCTGTTCTATTGGGTTGACACTGTTCTGAACCAAAATATTCAATGTTGAACTATTGAAATTCTTCTCTAGATTCAAATGTTGTATTTGACTTTTCAATACTATTCGCCACAACATATTGGTTTGAACATTTTAATCTTTTTAATTTTAACGGCTTGAACAGAAATTAAGTATTAACATACATTAGCTGATGGACATTGTGAGTATAACCCAAACCAGTTATACACAGGTAAGGTGTACCAATATAACATAAGATTAAGACACATAGCTGTGTATAACATCATAACTATACTTCTTTTCTTTTCTATATATCTTTTTATTTTAAGATGTGACAATTAAGATAGAATAAGACACTTTTGACTTGATAACAAAGACTTGTATTTGCATGTTATTAAATGAATACATAAAAGACACTAATTAATTCTGACACAATCATGCCAGTTCACAATCATGCATTTTAATACTGATCTAGCTATGCTATGCTGTGTAATGATGTAACGGGTTTATTGTGATGACAGGAAACTGTCTGATGGCTTGTTCCTGGAGATTGCCCGAGAAATGGGCAAGGAGTACCCTGAGATCGAGACCAACGACATGATCATCGACAACTGTTGCATGCAACTGGTCTCCAACCCTCACCAGTTCGACGTGATGATCATGACTAACCTGTACGGCACCATCGTGTCCAACGTCATCTGTGGTCTGGTCGGTGGAGCCGGCCTTCTCTCCGGCAGGAACTACGGCGACCATGTAAGTAACTGAGGCCGTGTGGATTCCTTGAGAATGGTCATGTTAACTTGACACCTCGGAAATATTTGCTTACACACTCATGTCGGTTTTCAGTATGCTATTTTCGAGCCCGGCACAAGAAACACAGGCACAGCAATCGCAGGAAAGAACATCGCCAACCCGATCGCCATGTTTAATGCCGCTGTGGACATGCTGGAGCACCTGGGCCACCTGACTCATGCCAAGCTGCTGTCTAATGCTATCAACCAGACCGTCAACATCGACAAGATCCACACTCCTGGTAACACACTGCCTGTCTACCTGTGTCTGTTTCATACCTTCCCGCCAAAAGCTTCCTGTTTTTTATGATTGATTTAGCTAGTCCAACACATGTTTTTCTTCCCCTCAAAAGAAAAGTTTAGCCCAAGAGCTAATGAAAGTCTTTTTTAATAAAGTCTTTTTTTAATAAATAATTAATAATTAATTTTAATAAATAATAATAAAGTCTTTTTTTAATATTTGCAGAAATTTAACCACTCTTTAAGAAGAGTAGTCGAATGAGGAGTGGGGGTAACCCTTATTAATACACTACATGTACAAGTTTGCTCTACAGTTTTGTTAATTTTAACAGGGTTTTAGCCCTTTTAAAATAAAAAACATGTTATCAGGAGAAAAATATCATCATGAATCTTGCTGTTGCCAATTATAGTACAAACAAAAAAACCATTCACAAAATAGTAAGAAGAAACTGATCAAAAATAACCAATGAAGGAAACAAAGAAGCCGATGATAGAGAAATAATTTGTGTTCCATGTGACCAAAACCTTAATAAAGCTGTAAGAAAAACATTCCAGAAGACCAACTTCAAGCTAAGTTACAGAACAAAAAGTAACAGTTTTAGAATGATCCAGAAAGCTACACAAGATATTAAACCTACTAATAACAATTATAAAAATCCTGGAATAAATAAGCTTACTTGTTCTGATTGTCAAAGCTATTACATAGGTCAAACCAGAAGAAGTTTTCGTAACAGATATAAGGAGCGTATCCAAGCATTTAGATCCGGGAACTGCCTCCGCACTTCCCGGTACTTGCTACCTTACTAGAAAGAGCTTTCCTCGAGTTCGCTCCCCAGCTAAAAGACTTAATACAGCCTGCTTCCAAATGACAGTTCTTCAAAATATAACAGACATGAAAACTAAACTTATTGTCTACTATGCCTTGTTTGTATCTATGTTGCAATATGGCATAGAGCTTTGGGCAGTCTCACCAAACGCTAAATCTATTTTATCATTTAAAAAAATTCTAAAGATAATGACCTTTTCTAAGCATAGATGCTCATGAAAGCCAATATTTAAAGAGCTTAAAATATTAACTTTTCCATCTTTATAATTTTATATATTCATATACTCGTAAAAAAGGAGTATTCAGTATTAATTAACGACAATCACCAGCATAACTATCAAACCAGAAAAAGAGGGATTTGATACCAATCCACAGACTAACCGCTTTAGAGAAAATGCCTCAGTATATGAGGAGAAAGCTATACAATAAGAATAAACTACCTTACACAATCAAATCCCTAGGCAGCTTGAATACATTTAAAATGGAACTCAGGAGATTACTTATTGAAAAGGCTTATTATGTGTAGAAGAATTTCTAAATGATGTTATAAAGTTCCTTTAGCTTAACTTTATTTTGTAAATAATTTGTTATATTGTATCCTTATTATAGTACAGTACAATCTCACTAATCTGGCCCTATTTCGATCGGAAGCACGGATTATTGAAAATGCCGGATTAGTGGAGGTTCACTAAAAAGACTCAATTTTGCCAGGAAAGATTTTTCTTACGTTGGAAGATGATTCACTACTCTTAAAAATAATCAATTTAATTTTTTCTTGTGAGTTTATTGAATTCCTTGGAATAGAGTAGCTAGCGTATCACCACTTTCAAATTTTGTTAGAATCACATACTTTTTATCAATTGTCAAAGTAACATGTTTACGTTTTTGCGACATCTCACGGTTTGTACGAAACGGGCGCACAGATTAGCAACAAACAACGAACTTTTCTCAGGCTGTCTGCAGTGAACTGAAGTAATCGATACATACGACACAGCTTTACAGACGAGTCGAGTGAAAACAGGTGACTAAATGACGCGATCCCAGCGCCGGATTACTGGATGTGTCGGAGTGGCGAACGGCCGATTATAGAGACTGTACTGTATAAAATTTATAAACAAGTTGATTTCAATGTATTGTTTGTTTGGCGTAATGTTTTTTTTCTCTTTCAAAAATTAAGAATTATTGCAGAGCTATTTTTAGACTTAGTTTTAATATAGCTTGGATAAAACAAATTATATTATAGGCCAATTGACATTTTCACCAGCATTGCTGGATGTTATGTAAACGTTATGTGAAATAAAGATTTGACTTTGACTATTTTATTGTCATTAAGCTTGTATGACAATGCCATAGATAAAGTCTGTTATTAATTAGAAATTACAGATAGTACTTTAAGTAGTAGCTAATTTTATATTGCCTTTTTTAACATTTTTTGAGCTAACCCGCTGGTCCAAGGCACCCAAGCATTCCTGAGCTTATTGCACCACCCAAGCATTCCTGAGCTTATTGCACCACCCAAGCATTCCTGAGCTTATTGCACCACCCAAGCATTCCTGAGCTTATTGCACCACCGCAAGCTGACAAGTTGCCACGGGTAATTATGCTCTGCAGGGTCATATTCTGTTCTAGGTTTCTAGACTTCTATGCTAGGACATAACTAGCAATATGGGTTTGCAGTTTTATATTTTACGAACGCAATCTAGTTCTAATAATTAAATGGTCACTAATATTGAAGTTTTCATAATTTTATTGTTTCAGATCTTGGTGGCTCTGCTACAAGCTCTGAAGTTGTAGAAAATATCATCAAACATATTCTGACCGACACAAAGAAGTGGTAAGTTTGCTTAACTTATTCTACTGTATTTCATCAATTTATGTTTTTTCTCCTGAAATTAATTTGTTTAAGAGATAGAATATCTTTATCTACAGACTTTAAAACTCAAATAGTGTCAAAAATTATATGTAAAACCGAACTTATTATAATTTTCTTGCTTTTTACAGTGGTTTTGCTCAGTTTTTAAACTCAGTAATTTTTTAAATACCATATACAATATGAAACTACATGGTTTTGAGGCATAATGGACCAGTTCTATTGGAAGTAATTGCTTTAGGGACATAATATCATGATGTAAAGAAAAAAGAAGAGTTTTGACGTAACACCAAAAATGTTGATAATTGTAGTAAATGAAATCACTACTTTGAGAATGTGTATTTTTAATACTACACTAGTTGTCATGGAATGACTAGGAAACAAACTCTCATTAACTCTTTGCAGCATTGTTTTTAGTGAAAAAGTAACCCTTTAACTATATGCAACTTGGCAAAAACCTAAATATTACACTAGCATATTTTTAATACTTAAACACACAACTTTTTTAAAGTTTTAATTTAATTTTTGTAATCATAGAAAGTCTTATGCTTATATTGCTTCCAATTTCACTTGTAACAATTCGTTGAATGCATTTTAGAGTGATCTATTAGGAAGAAATGTCAAAACTGTAAGAAAAAGGTAATTCAAGTTACAGAGGTAATCTGAAATTTTTAAAGTGGATCGTAAAATTTAAACTCCACTGACCAACACATGTTGAATGAGTTTTCAATGCATTTTGCTTTGTGTGTACAGCAGTATATATATAAAATGGTAAGTTATTACTGTTGCATTTTGCGCTTGCTAGTCTGCTTCTCTGTTAACATAATTATTATGAAAGTTCATTTTTTCATTTCATTCCCACCTATAGTTAGAGAAGTATTTTAATTTGTCCACAGGTTTGTTTATCTTTGTACCTTTCAAATAGCATTCATTTCATCATACCCTCATTCTTTGCAATCATATTCTTTTTGTAAACATTCGAAAAACTGAGTGCGATTACTTGCAATCCGTGCCGTGTTTAGCAAACGGAGAGTTTGTTGGATGGAAGAAAACAGAAAACTTTTATTTGTGGGCTCTGAAAGCCACTAATTACAATCTTGATTTAGTGTACAAGAGGCTTCCATGATTTAGTTTCAGTTAGCACGTCATGTATTCGCAAAAAGAAAATTAATACACGGTGGGAAAAATATATTTGGATCCTGAGTAGAATCTGAACAACAAAATGAAAATCTTTGGCGTGAGAGTATTGTTTGCGACAGTCATTTTGTTTCAACATTTAGAGCAGTGTGAAAGGGTCACAGTGTTCAAAACATAATTTCACAGAAACATAACTAGCCATTAGCCAAGCTTTCCAAGGCAGAACGTCTCGCTCCTCTAGCCTCAGTCCTCTACAGTCTTCACGCTAACAGAACTTATTCTACAGATACCTCATACATAATAAATAACATAACCTACAACCTCATCATCAAACATCCACAAACACTTTGATTTCAAAGAGAGAGAGTGACAACTTTTTAGATAAACGTATAGAAAGTTTACAATTGAAAAATGATGAAAATGTTTGTAACTGTGTTACTGTAATTGTTACTATGAGACAAGAAAATTCCATGTTGCAAGTATTTCTAAAATCTAAAGGGTCTTATGGCATGTGATAGTACTCTATGCGTGAGTCACATTATTAAGAGAGCCGTGTGCATTATACCTGAGACGTACTAACTCTGGAATGGTGGTGTTTGCTAACCTACAATCTCATCAACAAACAGCCTGGAAAATCTTAATAACTTGATTAAAAAGACAAAGAAAGAGTGACTACAATTTTCAGATAAATTATAAAAAGTTTGTAGTTGAAAATGTATTGAAGTGTTGGTGTAACTGTTACTATGAGTGTTCTGAAACTATGAGAAAAGAAAATTCCATTTTGCAAGTATTTCTCAAATCTAAATGACCCAAAATATATTTTGTTCGAAATTGTCCCTACATGGAAGCAGGCATGTGATGTGAGCCATGTGCATTATCGTTATCTCTGAGATGTACTAACTGTGGAATGGTGGTGTTTGGCTATGTGCTGACGTAACCGCTTGCGTGTGCCGTGTGGTGTGGTGCGTGCCGTGCTCTTACAATAATCACAATCTTCTTGATCAAGTCTCAATTTGACATTGTATTTTTCAGATCTGCTGAACTCAGTGCACAAAGTCATCTTTCTGTTATCCTCTCATCCCTGAGGGCCTTTCGTGGTTTTTACTTCTGTTTTATTTAGTCTGATCATATTCTTATTTATTTCAATACCTTTCATATTATTTGCTCACTTTCATGTTCTTTGCTGTAATACAAGTCACGAGTACTTAAAAGTATTTTCTGGACTGCAATCGTTAGGTTATATCTAGAGGCATTTATCGTGAAAACACTTTTTAAAAGCTATTCATTCTTGTTACAGGGCTAGGCATTAAAAGGAATCAAAAGGTTTGGACAAAATTTAAATTGTTCTTATCGTTAAGCTGTGAAGAAATCAAACCATAGGTGTGTCCAGACACTTAACAGTATTATACTTATGGTAATATACAAAAATGTATTTAATTACTATCTGTAGTTGTTGTTTTATAATAAATACTTGTTGTCTCTTTCTATTCTTTCTAATTCTGACCCCTTTAAATTTGTCTGATACAATAAAATCTGGCAATTTGGTACCAAAGCCAATTTGGTTTATGGACAGTTGGACTAAGTGGAAATCACCAGTTTCGGAGAATTCAGAATATAATATTGAATGCTGCTTTGCAAGGGTCCTGGTCACTCCCACCAATGCACAAAACTCTACTGTCCTGAGGGAAAGAAGAGACCTGAGCCAGGCAACTGTTTATTTCAATGCCAATTTTAGACAATCATAAACTTGAATTATCTTAATAAACAAGTTTTAAATCGATTATAGAGTAGAGCCTCAATAATGGGTATACATTAAAAAAACTCATTTTAAAATTAAAAAACCAATATTTAATAATCTTGAAAAGTGAGCTCGAATATTGGATTAATAAGAAGAAACTAATTTGAAAAACAATAACCAATATTCATAATTTTATTATGAGGTGCCTTTCAACAGCAAAGCTGCCTCTTGAAACTGACAGACATATTATTGGGCTGGAGTGGGAATAATTCGAATGAATGAAATGAATGAATGAATACCTGTGTATGTCTGAAAGATACTTCGATGTGAATGAATGGAAAATTTTAGATAACCTTAAACACTGACAATTGCGATACAATGTATATTGTTTATGCAATAAAATAATTATTACGCTGTTGAAAGGCGCCTCATAATAAAATTATGAATATTGGTTATTGTTTTTCAAATTAGTTTATTCTTAATATTTAATAAGTTTTAGGTGGAAGAGGCCTTTCAACATCCAAGATGTTATCATCGGGACCTCAACAACTTAAAGCAAATCAAATAACAAGTTTTAAATAACTTACAGGACATTTTAAATTAGGGCTATGTGAGTAGTCAAGTATTGCAGGACTCAACTCAATTTGTAACAAAATTAAGTTTTATATTTTTCAATTTTTGAGTTTATGTTATTTTGCTTTTGTATTGTTGATTGTAAAAATGTGTTAAAGATGTTTCCTAACTACCAATACTACTCTATTTCTAGACTCTCTTCTTCAGAATGTGAGTGGGCATGTTATGTTACAACTCGTGTTAAACAGTAAAATAAAAAAGCAATTAAAGCACTTTATTCAAACAAATCTATTTTATTACAGACCTTAGTTTATTTTTATACAAGACATCTATAGATACAGTGTTGGGTAAACTAAAAAAAAAGTAGCTTCTTCTTACTTAAGTACAACTACTTTCCTAAAAAATTAGCTTATTAAAACTAATTTTGAACTAATGTAGTGAGCTAAAACTTAAGCTACTGAAAAAAAGTTGCTGGCTACTTTCCCACTAGTTCTGACTAATCTTAGAACATATTTAGAGCTGGGTTCATATAGCCTATTCACAGTGTTTGGCCAACTTTTGCGATTAGTTATGGCCATGCCACACTCGTCGTCTCGGGAAGCAGCAGCACGTTTTATATGACGTAACCTACACGTATGAATTATTTTGACTATTTTAGCACGGATCATAGCAGAAAGAATCAGGGTGATTCACCCTACATAATGGCTCTGATTTTAAAGCAAACGCTAAAAGTTAATTAATAGTTATAAGAAAAAGCTGCTACTTCTTACACAAAAATAAAAGGAAGCTAATTTTATTGCACTACTATAAAACACTGTATAGATGTTTTCTTCAAACTAACCTGATAAATAAATATTTGATTTTAGAGTTTAAATACTACTGCGATAAACAATAGGAAATGATTGTAGTAGTATTTCTAATTCTGAAATCCTTCCAATGTCAATAACAAAGATCAAACCAAAAAAATACTGGCCGTGTGAAGATTATTAAAATTTTAAGTTTTTAGTTTACTGTTAATGAAGTGTGAGTATTTTTATAAAAAAAATATACGACCACATTTTTTGTGTCTGTATCGATTGTTCTAGTTTACATTGTGGTTAAGTGTGCTACCTAAAATCTAGTTTAAAAAAATTGGCACAGTGTTAAATTTAAGAAATAACCCAAACACATTTTTATTTGGACTTGCAAATTTCTCTTTTAATGCCTGCAGCATCATCTGTACAAAATGATGACTCATTAAGCTAGGTTTTCCTAGATCACGTCGGACAGACATTATTTTCAGACAACTAAAATGTGTCCGGCTTCATAAGTTGTGGCGGGCAAATATTGTCCGTTCTAACCAGGTATGTCCGGCGTGAGTGTGGTTTCCTACACCTAATTTGTCTGAAAGTAATTTCCCGGATTTTTGAACGTGGGAATATAAGTTTTATGCGTATTAATTTAGTATGGATGTCGTAGCACTCGCGTTATTGTTGGAGAGGGGAGCAAATGAGAGTTTGTCGATAGTACGGTAGTTCACCAGAGAATGTGAACACAAAATGTACAAAAACAGAAAGAAGGAGGGTGCTTATAAGATTACGATTTGTATATATTTTACGGCAAATGAAACCAAGTTCGGTGAATACTTTAGGGTTAGTAGAAAACTCTTTCAAAAACTCCTAGTCTAAATAAGTGACGATTTTACCAATAAACCATACAACAGAGTCTCTAGGCCAATCTCAGCTACAGAAAAGCTGTTTTTAATTTTTAGGTAAAACATTGTTTTTAACCGTTTGGTCTTTGTAACCTCTGTTGTTTCAATGAAAAACCACCGGGTAGTGACGAACCAAATCGATTAACTTCTCGTCTTCGTCCACAGTAAACACTTTTGACTACTTAATGACCTAGAATCACTAGCACGTGTTTACTGAGGCAGTGCGAATGTCCGGCGTGAAATCACAAAATATCCGCGGGGTTGGATATTGATTGGACCGCCAAGACCTCCGCGGGACAGACAGCAGAGTGCTCCAGAGCAAGTGGTGGGAAACAATGTGTCTGGCGAGACCCTGTCCTGTCGGCGTACCTAGGAAACCCGCGTGCGTAGCGATATGGCTCAGACTCCAGCTTGATTACGTCATGTCGCTCACGTAGATCCGGCGTGATCTAGAAACCAGGCTTGGCATAGCAGCTTTTGGTATTCCATAGATGAATGGGAGAAAACAGTTGCTTTAGTTGAATGTTCTCTAATTTTCTCATACATTTCATAGTCCTTTTACAAATGAGTTCCCTTTGAGGTAAGGGCTGAAGGGATGTAAACAAAAAAGTAGTCCTCAACTCTCACATCCTCACATTGAAAATAGTTTGAGGTTCTTTTATTTCAACCTCTCATCTGACTTAATAGTTAGCATAATACTAATTACCAATGTATATCAAAATTAAATATTTTCTTGAGGTAACATTTAATCAATATTGAGTGGTTTTATTGCAATATAATTATATACTTTATTATTATCTTCAGTTTTAATATTAAACATTCAATGTTAATAATGTAAAAAACATAGCGTGTTGTTTTAAATTTAAAACTCATACTGTGAGACAAATATGGATATGTTAGAGACAGTGGTTCCTCCGTAGATGCCGTTGTAGTAGAACTTCATGACGAGTTGAAGGTAGATTTCCTGGGGTCCGAGCAAAGGCTGGAGCAGTCTTATGTTTGCGATGTTATGCTCTGCCTGTTTGAGCTCAAAACTCTCAAGAGTTGCAGGCTGCACATTCCTCGGTGTGTGGACCTGGTGACAGTGACATAATTGAAACATGCATTTTAGGATTATGTATCATCAATCTTTAACACCTCAGTGTCTTAAACGGTTAAAGTAACGCGCGGCTAGTGTGCTCACCTAGGACTGCCTCAGTTACAGTAATGCGCTGGGTCCATCTAGTATGTGCTGCTTTCTAGCAGATTTATTTCAAATTTGTTGGAATCAAACGCTTTTACAGAATGTTATATAGATTATTTCTTGACTTGATCAGTCGTTTCTCCTTTATTCTGTCTATTCCAGCTGAGGAGAAAAGCAAAACTGAACGGTTTCGTTTCGCGAATAAACTCAGCTGTCAGTCCAAATTACGTCGTGCTCTAGAACTTGTGTTGCACGATGTGTCTTATTGGTGTTTATCGAGTTGTTTTATTAGTTTCATAAACAAATGTTATTTGTGAGTTAGTATTGTGAATAAATAAAACTATAATCGGGAGGTTGGGTTTGTGTTTGCGATCATGGGTGGGTGACAGTTAGATTCTGAAATGCATTGAATGCTGTTGAAACACCTTCGGCAGCTAGTAAAACTCAGACTGTAGGTGTAGTTCTACTGTTAATAAGTGACGGCTTGAGGGGTTAAATAATTATTGTAGTACAGTACCCAAAGTCAAGACAACTACCGGGAATTAATATACTATAAAGCCATTTGGGTGACTGACTGGTGAGCGAGAGAAATGTTTAGGCACTTCCTGTACAATACCCCTCAACCATATATTTTTTAAAGGTCTTGGTGTGAAACCGCCAGGAAAATCTGAAAACTTTTTTCAACCCCGTAGCGGTAGCAGCCGTTAATGGCGTCGGCGAAAATGGGGTTGTGCAGTGGTTTACTATTTTGACTGCAGCTGAACTAGTAATCGGATCTTTGATTTGACGAATAAATCGTGAGTGTGGAATGAAGTTTTCTACAACTTTTGTATTTGACATTTTATCCTTTCTCCAATAGGTAATTTGCTATTTCGCTTTAAAGATAAACTGGTCAAAATTTACTTTTTTTGTGTGTTTGGGCTAATTTAAAAGGTATTTATATACCTCTTAGGACCACAAAAACCAACTCAAGTTAAAACGACTAAAAAACACTATGCGGAAAAAATGTAAAAAAATAAATTTTGCCATAAAGCATCTTATATAAGTACCCAAAGTGCGTACTTTCGTTAGATTTTGATGTTTTTACACGCAGCTCATGGCGCTTTTCAATAAGCTACCGTGGCTGAGCGAAGCAGTCCTCGAGGACGCCAGGTCGAACAGCGCCATGGCATAGCGAATGGCGCCTTCAGCATCAAGCTACCGAATGGCCAGTTTTATCAAGCGAGGCCATAGGCGAAATGGAGAAGTCTGGGGTTGTAGTCCCCAGCGAGCCGAAGAATAGTAATAAGAATCAAATCCTGATATTTAAAACCAGGAATAGTATTCAAAATACAGTACAAAATATAACAAAATAATATATGCAAACAATTGAACAACTCATGGTATGTAAAAAAGTCGCAAGAGTTTTTGTTCCACTGAGACATTCAGTTGTAAATGACATTTTTTAATCTACTAAAATTGAAGTAGTTTTGGATATTCTGAAGTCTGCCCCACCTTGTCCAGGAGTAGTTGAAACTCAACTTTGGCGGATGACCAGAGAGGTCCCCTCATTGTGAAGATGTCCAAGGGACCCTTGGGTATTGTCAGGTTAGACACCAGTGTGATGAAGTGGAATGTGTACGTCAACGGTTTCTGTAAACATTCCGTGTCACCTTCCCGACACGATGTCATAATTCTCTTACATCGGCTGTAACAAAGTTCAGAGATTAAATCAAAATAATTTATAACGTAAAAATGTGGTTTTGGGTTAAACCCCTTTTAAGCCATAAGTTTAAATTAATATTACAATAAAACAGGCAATCCTGAAGTGGTAAACTGAGGCAACAGACTAAAGCTGGGTGAAAATATTCTTGTTCATTAAAACAGCAGCCTTTAAAGTATAAAACCAACTCCGGGCGCAAACCAAGTCAAGACTAAAGCTGTGTTTTTAGGATGAAATAAACAGATAATAATTGAAAAACAGAATGAAATTACTTTTTGTGCTGCGAGTCCTTTATGTAGTCAGGTGGACAGGCTGTAGAAACACATCTGTAAGTGCCTCTCATGTTCATGCAGACTTCGTTCCGGTCAGTGCAAGGGTTCTGATTGCTGCATTCATCGATATCTGTAAAAACCATTACAATTTGTAACTTTACTTGAAATTTCATGGGGTTGGCATATAAAAAATACACTTTTTTGGTTTTTCAGCATGAAACATTTTTTTAAAGTTTAAGCTTTTCCAATTGGTTTGTTTGTAATTCTTAATTCTTTTGGTTAATGGAGTATTCGTTTTCTAACCATAAATAGGTCTACTACCTCCAGTCTTTTAAACAATAAGTGCTTTTTTTCTTTACCATTCAAATACACACTTAAAGAGTCCAATTTCTGGTTAACAGTAAGAGAAACTGTGACTTAGAAGGTTGCCAGTTTGATTGGCTTAATTAAGTTTTCTTAACTGTTGATGAATATCTCGTTATTAAAACTATTACAACCTCAAAATCACAAATAAAATTGTTGAAATAAAAATTAATAAATAGTTTATACTCTATTACATAGACATATTATTACAATTTTCTTTAACAATTGACATGAGTTACAATTTTCCATTCCATCTGAAATCGAAGTCCCTTTCAAACATACAATATTTCCATTTGCACTCCATTCAATCGAATAGTTCCGCTGAAAGCTTAACTATCAGTCTGTTAGTATGTGTTCTCCCAGTCATGTGCCATGAACTCACCTATACTATAAAATCCTAGAAGTGTATAAGAACAATATGTTCAACATTTAAATATTGAAATAGAAATAGTTACACAATATTTTCAGTGGTGCAGTGCTACTACAATTTTTATAGAGTGAAGTAATACTAGTATTGTAGAGATTGTCTACAGATCTAAGGATTTCTCTAGTTTAAATCATTGTTCATGAACCAAATAGTAAATACCTTGACACGAGGCACCATCGATTCCCAGCCTGTAGCCTTGGGGACACTGGCAGGAGTACGAGCCTGGCTGATTGACGCAGTAACCGATACAAAGCCGCCGGTCCTTGAACACTTCACATTCGTTGATGTCCACACACGTCCTAGACATAGCCACACGTCAGTGGGTAGTTAAGTGGAAGACTTGTTTCATTTCATTCACACATAACCTACACTTATTTATCAAGACAGTTAACAGTAGATGCTCATAGGTTCAAATAACATTTATTTTCTTTGTGGTTAGTTGGAACAGAAGACTTTTTAGTTCTACCTTCACCTTTTACAAAAACCATTTTCATTTGATGAGTAAGTCAGTAACAGTTAAAGGAAGCAATAATTTAATTACTTAGCCATGGCCAACAATGATCTCTGATAATCTGAATGGTGTTTTTGTCCTTAGGTTGCTGTTTATACGACTTTTTGAAAATCAATACATAGATCATAGTTTTAAATTAATTGAGACATCCAAAACGGACTTGCCTTGTTTTATATTAGGGGTTCTATGTGTTGTAGGTCAAAGTAGGTGATATATATGCATACAAAGTAACAACATAAGCAAAAACAGAACATAATACAATGTTAAAAAAACTAGTGTTGGGCTGTTTGTTGGAAATGGTTATCTGTAACTTTACCAAAAATTGGGCTTGTCGTAAAATTAAATTTACATTTGGTTTGTTGGGAATTGAAGTGTCCTCAACTGTTGTGTGTTACCTGTTGTCCTGGAAGATGGAGAAGCCTGGACGACACATGCAGCGGAAAGAGCCCCAGGTGTTGTAGCAGGTGTGGTCACACACGCCAGGCTGCTCCACACACTCGTCAATGTCTGCAAGCAATCAAACACATCCTGCACAACTGCTAACCAACTTGCCAATCTAGCTGTCAACACTTGCTGAGAATTTCTAGCCGTCAACATTGTGAAAATGGCTTGAAGGCGTAAAAACATCTGATGTTGATGGATAAAAACGAACACTACAGCATGCTTTGCAATGTAGCTATGAGTGTTATCATCCTTGAACCGTTTGAAACTATACGTTGAAGATTGGTAATCAACTACGATAGTCAACATTATGAATTAACTGGCGATTATGATCAAGAGCTTACAAGTCAACTTTTAAATAACTTAACTGATGGCTAGTTCTTCACCTTTCTTTCAAATAATTTCTAGCCATTGATATTTAAACTCACCGTCACACTGGTTGGTTTCTTCGTTGAGCCGAAAGCCTGGCTCACAGTTCAGCTTGTTGCTGCAAATGTAGCCTCCTTGAATGTTAATGCAGATCTGATCTTGTTTACAAGCGTCTTTTCTCTCACATTCGTTTATATCTGGACATTCAAATACAATAATATTATATTGTGTTAACAGACAAGTATTAACAAAGGGCAAAATAGAATCATTATGTTATATTTTCATTTGATTACTGTCATGCTCATGATTCAATAAACTATAATCTTGTATTGGATACATATTTGGATTTCTCCCCAACATGAATTTAGTAGGGAAAGAAAACCCTTCGAACTTATTAGTTTAATATATGAGGAAAGAAACCTGAGGAAAATTCATCCTTTTAACCCCTCTCCAAAAATTAGATCTCCGTTTTGTTCAGGTTGCCGTGCTCCAGACAAAAAGACAACCAATCATTTGTCAGTACACACATTCAGAAGCTTTAGCATTGTGAGAAAGTCTGCGCCACAAGTACTCTGACTCTACAGTGATGATTGCTCATAGTGCTCCTCTGCAACTGTTTTCCAACTGCACTACACTTTATAGAGGGAAAAGTTAAACCAACCCTGCACCTACCCTAGTGTAAAATTAATAGTAATCTTTTGTTAATAAATGCTAGTTTATTAATACCACAATATATAACTTATGCCCATTAAAAAACAATCTAAAATACAATTTTAAAACAGCAATTTAAACAAATAAAATTTGAAATGAATTGTGTCATTGTTCTTTGGTATTTCCAGGGGCAACAATTTTGAAACATCTTGATCAGTGATGAAACACGCTATTGCATCTGAAGAAACAAAACAACTGGCTAGAGAAAACCTCTATTTGTCCAGGATTGTGAGAGAATCCATTGAAATTTAGAAGCCCAAACAATTTAAATCTCAAGGAAAATCCATATAAACTTGCACAATCAATCTTGGACACTTCTATTCAAAAGCTACCGAAACAGTCATATAATCAAGTTCATCAAAATCCACCTAGAAAAATAGCTTGATTGTATTTACCTTTACATTTTGCTAACCTCTTTATACAATTATTTTTAGTCTTTAGTTTTAAAATTAAATTGAAGATGTCTACCAAAGAGTAGACGAAACATCTTGAACCATCTGTCAATGTCATTGAATTTTTGAAATTCACCACCTTAAACTACCCCCAAACTCGTGTACAATTAGTATTCACAATAGAAATGTGAGAGGTAACAAGTAAATCAAACCGTTGAAGGCTCACACCGAGGCATCGATTGTCAGGGGAGAGTGCGTAGCCGCGTGGGCACCTGACTGTCACGTGGTAGGCGGGGCTAGAGGCTGAGGAGGTGAACACATTAGGCCTAGGCGTAGTGGAGGTTGAGGTGCTGGTATTGTAGATCTTGTCACAACGGAAGAAGCCGGGCGTATTCCTGCACTTGTAACCTGGTCCGAGGTGGTCACACATGCCCAGAGCACACTCATCGTTGTCTGCAACCGATTAAGAATGTTCAGTTGTTTTCTTTAAGAAGGTTTGAAGTAAAAGAGTGTTCTTGTTGAACAGAACTTCCTCTATTGGATCTCATGACTGGTTGTATATATTTTTCTAACTAAAACTTGTGTTACTAGCGACAGACTTTTGTCTAAAAAGTAGTCGTAGTCACTAGTGTTAGTAGTAGGTTGAATGTTTACGGTTTAGGTTTGAAACAAATAGTTGGCTTTTCACCGTCTTATTATGGTTTGATACAACTTTTTCGTACAGGAGTTTGGTTTCCTGCATCATCTTTTATTTCATTTAGTCCAAACAAATAACTTAATAAGATTCCATTCTACTTACTTCAAAATATGTAGTAATTAAATACTTATTTAAATAAACCCCTGAAAATGTAATATCTTAAGAATACTGTACTGATTGAATTCCAGCTACCTCTTAAATCCAGTAGTGTTATTAGTTGAACTCTTGTATCTTTGAATATTTATGCATTAAGACAAATGAAGCACTACTGTAATCTAACAACGCTAAGAACAATATATTTTTCTTTGTTTCAATCCCATATTTCTTATGGAATAGCAATATATGGAGTGTGACATTAAGTTACTAAAACTCAATGCATTTAAGTAACTAAAGTCATTTATAAGTATTTTCCAAATTACAATTCATTGGGTGACAATGATTCAGTAGCTCAGTCAAGTCAGCAACATCAGCAGTTGTTTGGCTGACTGCACTTTTCTATCATGAGTGAGTGAGCAGTACAGTCGAGTTGGGGACCAGAGGGGCACCTGGAGTGGTTGGCTTAACGTCGTGTTAGTCAAAGGTAAGGCCTTGATAACATTTTATATTTTCACTTTGAATAGATATTTTATTGTGATCATAGTGAATGCCCTCCCCTGATCTCAATATATCTCAAAGCCTGTATTTTTCCTGATATTTTATCAACAAATATTTTTAAAAGTATTATTCTTTTATTATTATTTATTAATTAGTTGATATATTTTTAATATTGTATTAATATTTTTAGTTTGGTTTGAGAATTATATTGGTAAAATACATATAACTTTATATAACTGAATAATAGTTTATTTTAATAAATAACCTCTCACAAGTTTATTAGAGAGTATATATTTATATATAATAAGAGGTGACAGCACTGACACCCCCAGGTGTTCGTCACAGGAGGCACTACAAAAAAACCTAGATTATATACTAAAATTACAAAAAAAGCTATCAAAGTTATGTTTGGATTGTCTAGTAATGATTCAGTCAAAACATATTTCAAAGAGCTAGGGTTTTTAACAGTATACAATCTATACATTTTTGAAACAATAAAATATTCCAAACAAAGTAGTATTTCACAAACACAAACCCATACACACAACACTAGAAATCACTCCACGCAGCAAAGACATAATCTGAGCTCTACAAGAAAAAGACCACATTCTGCGAGGACTTAAATTTTTGCAGTACTTGCCTCAAAATATTACAAATGAACAAAACCCCATACAATTTTATACAAAATTAAAATCTTTCTTGAGGAAAATATCTGGCTATTCCTTAGAAGAGTTTTATGATTACAGAAATCCTTTAAAAAATTATTGGTATATGTTATATTAAAATATAGTTAAACAATAAGTTAAATAAGTTTAGTTATTTTAATTAAATAGTTAATTAATAAGTTATTAGTTAAAATATAATAATTTCTATTGCCAATGTTATTAGTGAGTACATTTTTAATTGAAAATTAAAGTTTTTTTAATTAAATCTTGTAAATAAATCCAGGAAACTAAATTGAATTATTTATAGTTGTTAAATTATGTTGACACTATTCTGTACAAATATTGTATGATTCTGAATAAAGAATATTTGAATTGAATTGAATCAACACACACCGAATTTACGTCTTGTTTCAGAGGAGCCATTATGAATGTGTAAAAAAATTATCAACGCAATAGGTTTTTATTAATTAAAAAATAAATAAACTGTTGAATACTGCAAGTAAGATTTAAATTACAGATGTAAATAAAAAGTACTAACCTTCACAAAGGTTAGTTTGAGCATTCAACGTGTAACCTGTGCCACAGTTGGCTCGTCTGACGCATTGGAAAGAGCCGATCGTATTGTCGCATCGTTGAGTCTCAGAGAGACAGTTGTGTAGATCAACTTGACACTCGTTAATGTCTGAAAATTCACAGTATAGTACAACTTGTGAGACAGTTACCAGTTTTCATTAAAACATGCTGGATATCAGAGTTATTTCATAATGACCCGAACGAGCCAACAAGCAGGGTTGACTCGTTTCAATCTACCCCTTTGAGTCTGTTGTTTACCGACATTTCACACAAGGGTTTCCCCAGGAGTTTTGATCCGTTTTTTAAAGCTTTCCGCTTCCTCACCCATTGTTGCTCTTGGGTAGAGGGGATAGGACCTCCCAGTCTTTACCTGGCTTGTTTGTGGGATAAACTCAGCAAACAAGTGTCCCATTGAAGTTGAACTTCTATCTGTAAATGCAATGATTATACTCTGTTGAACAAACACTTACCTTGGAGTTTATCGAATGAAAAAGCAAGCATAGCAGAAGTTGATAGTTGTTTGTCAAATATATTATGGACTGAACATTAATAACTAGAATAATATTGGTCCTAAGTTCAATACATAATTATTGTGGCAGGAGGCATTACGTGGAAGTTGATTAAAACTACAGTACAACATCATTAAAAGCTTGCCTATTTACTAAAGTCATGAAAATTTACGCAGGTCCTTAAAGGTTTACCTTATGCTTTTATGGCCAGACAATAGACACATAGAAAACTTCTTGATTAAATTTTCTATAAGGAAATGTATTAACTATCAACGTCAAAGTTTACGAAACAATTACAAAAAGCTTATTAGTTCCTCTAGTAGTCTAGTGTGTAGAGTATGTTGGTGTGTTGTCGTGTGCTTACCTACACACGCTTGTGTGAGAGAGTCGAGCTGGAAGCCAGGCTTGCACTGGCATAAGTAGCTACCCACTGTGTTCTCACACACTTGGTTGCTGTCACATGGACTGTCCTCCTCGACACACTCGTCCACATCTGTAAACATCCGTGAAAATTGAGTAGGAACAATACCCAAGTATAAACAAATAAACAATAATTTATTGCTGTAAAACTTCACAAAGCATCGACAAAATCAGGTTGTCAAACAGCCACAAATAGGACAACAGGACAAAATCAAACAGCCAAGAATGGCAGAGTCAGAATTCTTACTGTGTAAGTATAACATAATTATGACATTAATGAACTAGAATAATTGATGAAAAATTGTACAAGTAAAAAACATTTGTTACAAGATCATTTGGTACCAGAAAATAATATCAGACAGAGAAAAGAACTCACTTAAGGAATAAACTGGTTATTTAAAAGCCAGTTATAAAATTTAGTTTTACATGAATTAACTGGGTATTTAAGTATATGGTCTATTAACTACTTGTAAATTTTGGATACATAACAATATGACTATTAGTAGTTTTAGTTAATCTATAGAAATGTATTGATGCAGTATATTTATTTTTTGTGTTGTATTCATGCAATTTGTGTTTAATTAATTGTGGATTTTTGAAGATAAATAACAAATCATAAATATAAATGTTAATGACTGTCGGTATTTGCAGTTTTATAAAAAGAGGTCTCCAATGCTGTAATAAAAGCGAATGTGACATTGTTCTAATAACCTTGTTTTCAATATTAGGATTTCTCCTATTCTACTGCAGTTGCAAGAAAATAATGCAGTATCTAAATATTGATTGGAAATATGCAGAATATGTGGATTTAATATAATTTTGATCTATACACAGATTATATCATTCATATTAGCCCCAGGATAGTATTCAACAATTAATGGTATTACCTTTGTTACTATCCTCTTTGTCAAAGGACTTTGACGCTGTTCAACCTAATCAGGCCATAATCATGTCTTCATCCGCCAGTTACTTTGTCTTCACATTAAAACTTCCACATAAAGTACATTACACACAGGAACGATTTTACTGCCAAAACAAAAATAACAAAACAACACAATAAAAACAAAACATCAAGCCGCTCACAAACAAACTCCTGTCACGTATGCGCTGACTACACTGAGGTTGCATCTACTTAATCCCTCCCCACTTCCTACTGGCTGGACTGATAACAGATGATCAGCTGGTACTGGTACTTCGACAAAAGAGGATAGTAACAAAGGTAATACCCATTAATTCTATACACAGAGTCAGTTGATCAATTTGGAAAACTACCCTGGAAAGCTAGAAAACTCCCATGGTAATTTATTAATTTATTCATAAGAGTAAATGCTATGTACAATGGGTCTTTTTCCTTTTACTTAGCCTACGCTTGTAAGTGTTGATCTTACCTATACAATTGTTGTGGTTGAAACTGAATCGGAAGCCTGGCTGACAGGTGATGGGTGTGGAAGAGGTGGTAGATTGTGGTTTACGAGCACACCGGTAGCCTCCCGGCAAGTTGACACAGTCCTCTCCAGGGTTGCAGACGTACAGCTCCGCTTTGCATTCGTCAATATCTGAACATGTTTTCCTCACATTGTAAGTAACACAATTTGTTTGTTACTAATTTAAAGATACAAAAAGGTTAATATATTGACATTTTTGAACATTCATAACCGCTTTCAACAGCAACCCTGTCATCTTCAAACAAACTTGTTACATCAAAATTACTAAGAAATAAATTTTTAGTAATTTTGATGTAACATGTTTGCTTGAAGTTGTTAGCGTTGCTGTTGAAAGTGCTTGTGAATTAAAAAACATCACAATATATTGGCCTTTTTGTATCTTTAAATTAGTAATAAATTGCCCAATAATCTCCATTTCAAGAATCTACAATTTGTTTGTTGTTTACAAAATACTTCATATATGAATATCCAGAGGTTTAACCAGATTGAAATTATGTAATTAATTGGGCTATGTTTTAAGAATATGTAACTATGTGTATAAATAATAGGTAAACCCATTAGAGCATCTTATAAAGTTTTGTTATTATGTAAATATTTACATAATAGTTATGTAACTATTTGAATTTCTTTAAATTCAAATTCATACAACTTTATTTAGCCACTGGCTTCAGAGACTTGAGGTTGCGGATTCAACTCCCTAGGTTCTAGGCGTTTGGACTTTTCACCTCAAGTACGCCTAGTAGCGCTTCCTGGTAACGAACACTGGAATCAAAACGGTGTCGAGTGCACAGCAAACTAACCACTTGTCAAGATTCAAACACGTGAGTAAAATCTAGAGCAAGATTATCTATTCATTGCATAGAAATTTAAATTAAATGTATCACAATTGTAAAAAAATTGAATATAGCAAAAATTGTATAGTTATTTTTACATCAAGATCTCTTTCAGACACACAGTTCTTATATTCCCTCTCCCATTAATTTGAATTATTCCATTCTTAGTCTCCAGTCCATCAACCAAGTGTCTGGCCTCCCATTCACATGTGCTATATACTTGTCTGTACCGTACAATGCTTCTGCAACCAAAACCCTTTTGCGACGAGTTTTAAATGCATTAAGCATTGAACCATAATGAAATAGTGACTGTTTGTCTTACCTAAACAAGCTTGAGTGAGTGAGTCGTGTTGGTATCCAGGCCGGCACTGACATGTGAAGCTGCCTATAGTGTTCTCACAGGTTTGTGAACTGTCACATGGATTCTCTCCTTCACACTCGTTGATGTCTACAACCAACAACAATACAAGTCTTTAGAATGAAGTTTTCTTGCATTTTGGTTGGCTATTTGATTTAGTTTAAAAAGTGATTCTCAATGAAAATGATTGTTCTAAATCTTTTTTACATATTGCATTATTATTTTTCAAAAGATGCTTTAATTTTTTACAAATACAGTGTATTGGAATTCCAACAATCCTAACTTATTAGAGTCATTGAATAATATGTACTTAACATTTATCAGTCCCTCCATTAGATCAGGATTGACTATGAGTTAAACTAAGCAAAGTTATCTTTGTGATTTAAGATTGAATGTACTTGAATACTTTTCCAAAATTAATGTTAACTTTTAAGTGGCTTCCTTTTATTTTTATGAAATTAAAGTAATTTCAACTTTTGTTAAAATCATAATTCTCAGTTTAAATAATTACATATCCCTTATAGACTGTGATGTGACATGGACTAGGGAGGTCGGGTTACCAATGCAAGTGTTTTGCTGTGAACTGTAGCGGAATCCAAGTTGGCAGTTGCTCGGTTGTCTCGGAGTGGTTTGTTTGTGCGTGCAGCGGTAACCTCCAGGCATGTTCACACAAGTCTCCCCTGCACTGCAGACGTGCAAGTCCGCTTCGCACTCGTCCACGTCTGAGCAACAGACAACGTGAGTGCCAGTTGAATTCGGATCAAAATGATACTTAAAACTACTAAATCTTGAGGTTGTTTGCATTATTTCATAATATTTATAAAGTATCAAAAGTCTTGTCTTAGAAATGTTCGGGTGAGCTCGCCTCTCGGCTCCTCCGACTACAGTCAATAGCAGATTCAGGCATACAGTGGAACATAATTGCCATCACCTTCGACGTCAGTCTTTTAAGATTAATTAACTCTAACGCAAAGATGGCACAAAGATTGTTGAAAACTCATTATGCTAGAAATCTGAGAATCGCAAAAGCGGGGTAATTGCCCGATAGGTAAATATAATTTTTACACTTAAAATGCTAGGCAACAGAAAAACTTATGATTTGGTAATATGTGAACGATCAAACTAACTGTGTTATAAAACATTGGTTTTAATCTCTCTCCTAATATGAGAGCAGCGTTTTTTCTATTGCAAACCCTTGTAATTAAGCCACTAAAAGGCAAATGTACAATGTTGACACGAGATTTCATAGTTTCTAGCCACTTGAAAACATAAAACTTTATGTCCGTGGACTACATTGATTGGTCATAGAGCATCACCATTTTTTACACCCGAACTCCACACCTTTAAAAATGTTACAAAGTATTCACTCCAAAAGCATCCTGACCAGAAAATGGAAATAGCCACTATTTTCATAAATAATTAAATGTTGCTTTATATCATTTACAAACTATTGAAAAATAAAAGTAACAAGAGATACAGGGTGAGACACGTGAACCGTACGGTTTTGACGGTACTTTGGTTGTGGTAGGGGTAGAGAGAAGATTGATGCGTCTCTGAACTCGTCATATGATGCCATTTTAGTCAAAATTGAAAGGTAGACTGTTGAGCATCACATCGTTGCGTATGGGTGTTTGTAAAAAAAATCTTTGGTGACCCTGCACCGACTTTTCTGGGTGCATGATTAATTTAAATTCCCGATAATTCTTGCAAGTAATGGGACACGTTTTTATTTTAAAATGAGTATTTAAGAAAAGTTTGCAGTACTGAGCAACTGAACACATGAACTTTTCTGAGGTGGCATCATATTTCCAACGTTTTCATGTATTAAAAGTTGATTTTAGTCTAAAAACAACCGTGTACTGTTTATTCGTAAAACATCAGATTCCCGTGTGTCAGCCTGTACAATAAATGCTGACAAAATTGATCAATTCCTTCCCCCAAGCTCAAGGTTTCTTTTTTGGGGTAGTAATTCCACAATACTGTGTATTATAATTTATTATGGCACAAAGATTGTAATAAATGGAATACATTATTTTTATTCATTCATTAATTCCTAAACAACTCAGATATATTTTTTAAAACTTAGTGTTAATTTGTATATTTTACATTACCTTGGCATAGCTGTGTATCATAGTTGAAAACATATCCAAAAGGGCAACGATCATCCCCTTTTAACGGAGTACTTGTATTTCTATTGGATCTTGAATCTGACTCAGCATCAAATCCTAAAATTAATAATACATGACAAGTTTAAATTTTCATTTTTGTAACACTTGGTTCCAGAGTATTAATAACCATGTACATAAGTTCAGGTCAGTAGTTATTATTTAAAACTAAATATATAGTAGATATAGCTATTAAACTGTACTCCATGGAAGTAAATAAATAAATAAAAATGCTTTTATTTCAAGGGTTTCTAATTGGACAATGTTTTTCAGAACAACTCACGTCAACATCAAATGAATCCCTTAATTTAATATTAAAATTATTTAAAACTACTGTAATTACAATGTGTTATTTTCTAAATGTCCGTCTGTAACACAAAAAACCTCGATAGTCTCAATACCATTGCAACTGCTCCTCATTAATACACTTGGATTTTCTCCTACTCAAACCAGATTAGCATAAAACTATTCGAATTTCCTCTTGAATACAATCTTGGTTTGCATCTTTGCCACTCCAAAAGAACGCTGAAGAGAAGAACGTCCTAAGAATTGTTATCTTGCCATGAATGAAATCTTTAAAAAGGCTTTAACCAGCTTCAGCTCTCAAATCATGACATGCGGGTATAGTTTAATTTGAACTCAGTCTCAGTAATGTACCCTAAGCGCAATGAATGTTTCTAGTGTTCCACTACAATTTGAGTTGAACTATTACTACCTGACTCTGTGCTGGATCTCTGATCTTGGGAAGTAGAAGAAAATTGTTTCTCATGACAAGAGAACGTGCCGAGCTCATTACGGCAGTTTTGGTCTCTTGAACAATCGTGCAGTTCAAGTTCACATTCATCCACATCTGCAAAAACACCTTTAATTTAATAAAATTTTCAATTTCATTAATTAAAATTTAACTACCCAGACTGTTTAGCTTTGATCTAAAATCTTTGTTACAATGTTTTGAGGCTCAGACTTTAAACTATTATTGCGGACATTTTTCATCGTTAGTGACCAAGGTGATCACGACTTTTCGGGATCTGCAATCCGATCCCATCTTCAGGTGAAATCACCCACCTAATTACCCCCTGGCGAACCAATGACTTTGCAGAGAGCCTTCACCGTGTGTGGACGTGTTTCTTTGAGTTTTTCTTGTAGCTAAGTTGTTAGTGTGTCTAATCAAGTGGTTTTGATTAGTAGGCTTGTTTTTTAAGTTTTAGTATTTTAACTCAACAGCTACAGTTTGTTTGGTTGTGCTTAACTGGTCAGCTTACGCTGATTACTTTAGGCTAGCTCGTTTTCAAATTTTAATGTGTCATATTTTAGGTTACTATTCACCTGAAGATGAAATCAGATTGCAGATTCAGAAACGTTCATCTTGCTCACTAAGGATGGAAAATGTCCGCAATAATAGTTTAAACTCTAGAATTCTCCCAACGTCAACAACAAATTAAAAAAAAAGAATATTTGAGGCTATTCAGCAATGTTGCTTACCAGAGCAAGTTTTGTTGTCAGGGTTGAGCTGGAAGCCGTTGAGACAGGAGCACTCGATAGCGATGCCAGTGTCCGTACACTTCTGCTGACAGGGGTTGCTTCCCTCGCACCTGGCCACAGAGTTTGTTCAAATAATTTTAAAGCAAAGGTTAAGACGTGTTGAGAAATTATACTACAGTAGTTTATAAGAATAATGACTAAAAAGGAGATTATTGACAAGCTTCATCTGTTATTAAGAGATGTTCTTTTCTTGATATCTAACTAAAACTATATTTTTATGGGTCTACTAAACTTTATATTAAGGTTACTAAGTTTATAGTTACCGGTCAAGAAGTTTGGCTTGCTGGCAAGATTTACCATCTGCCATTAGGGTGAAATCCCGTTCACATTCACAGTGGTAGGATCCTCCTTCCTCAGGCACGCAAATGTGTGCACATAGTTCCCCCTTCAAGAAATCACAGATGTTCTCTGAAAAACAAAATCTCAATAACACTATGAGGATAAAATAAATTTATTGAATTTACAGTTTTCTTAAACAATAAAATTATTGAAATTATAATGTTTTAAAACAGTCAATTTATTTTTGTATGTTTTTGTTGAAGAAGCAGGGGACACGTTTTTTGGAAGGTTTTATTGTAAAGGCACTACAATGTTTAAATCAAACCAATGAAAACATGCTGCTGCACATGATTTAATAGTAGTGTTTTGTAGCAACAGAGCTATATACTGAGGGGTGGCTTATCTAAACACTTATAAATAGTATTTTAATTTAAAGTACACAGCAGATAAATACCATTGGAGTGTGGCTTCTTCTGATTCCTCGTGCTGGGAGGGCTGGGATGTGGTGGAGGTAGCAGGACAGGTGGGGAGGGCGTGGGATGGTTAGACACTGGAAGAGGGATAGGGGATAGTTTATCGGGTGTAGCAATACTTGTGCAGCAGGTCTGGTAGGTTTCATCCCACATCTCGCTCAGGGAGAACTCTCGGAACTCACAGCCCATGGCCATTGAGCCGGATATCATTCCCAGCTTGCAAGCTTCACAGCAGTACTGTTGACACACAAGTTTATAAACTGTCACGGTTGTGTTCTAAATAGTTTAAATCTAGCTTTTGTTACTCCTGTAAAGGTTTTAAATGAAAGACTAACCATCTTTACAAAAAGTTCAGATAAAAAGCTCTAAAAGGGACAAATAGTTTTAATGCCAAAATATCACATGTTCTAGTCTACCACAGACATAAATACTCAATGCAACTAAACTTTAATTACAAATGGAACTGCAAATTCTTTAATTCCTTGAGTATCTGTAGGTAGCGAACTAGCGATCAAGGATGACCAGGAACAAGTTCCTTATTAGTGCGTTATTAGAAAAGCACAATACAAGTTAAACTCAAGTATACTGTAACATGTCATCTGGAGTGCTTATGCCTTGGCACTTATTATACATCCCAAGCATTTAGTGTAAACTTGCTTAAGCACAACAAAAATTTAGTGTAGATTTGCATATGGCACTCTAAACATTCAGTATAAATTGGCATTGGCTTATGGTTTCGGCTTTTGTAATGTGATCCAAGCATTTATTGTAAAGTCACTTAGTTACAAATTAATGACATATAACTCGAACTGAAAGTAGCATTTTATTGTTGTAAACTAGTGTTTCCTTCCTCTATTTCAGCTTCAGAGATGTATGTCATAACAACAAACTATTGTTCTTTCTCTCGAACTTCGACCTCGGGTTTAGTAAAATAATTAGGAAATATTGTTCTTTCCTTCCTGGTACGGGAGATATACGTAACAAGACAAAAGACAAAAATAGCTGCCATTTTCTAACCATCATATAGTATTGGCAGTATACAGTTGTACAAATGTTCCATTAAAGTAAATGTCTCTTCAAGCATACCATTGAAATATAGTACTATATTATTTATTTATTTACATGCTTTATACTCGTACAAAGCAAATTTAACATTGTTATTGCATGTGTAAAAATAAACTTACAAGTTTAGAAACAAATAAGTGCCGAATATAATTGATAGTTTGAGTTTTATGGATATGAAACCACATCATTATGGATGAAATACAGATTGAAAATAGATTTAAAAACATTTCATTCTAAATATTTGTTTTAACAACTTTTAAAGAAGGTTGGAATTATTTTAGCTTAGAAAGCAACATAATGACAAAAAAATGCAGTAAGCTTTTATATATTCTTATATTCAATAATTTGTCTATGGTAAATTAACTATTTTTTACGCATCTAAAATGTCCTGTTTGAAAATTTCTCATTTTAGAAGTATTATTGTTCACAAAAAATTAACCCTTTTTAAGTTTTAAAACTACAGTATACCAGTCCTAACCTTGCTGTCTTCGTGCTTTGAAAAATGGCAACTACTGCCCCTAGTTGCTGCTAGTTTTCCTTCCTTACATTGGATGTCTCTGAAAGTAAATGTCAAATAAATAGGCAAATACCAATATAACAGTTGTGATTGAAACCAACAACTATTGAATTAAACAAACAAGTACAAAAAGCCACAGCTCGAATTGCATAACCTTCTCCTTATTTTAAGCTGGTTAAAAATATAGACTATACTTTCTAAAACATATTAAAAACCTAGGCATGTTAGTAGATGGTGTTAATTTGGTTACATAAGAAGGCACACTGGCTCAAAACCAACCCCACTCTAGGAAACAAAATGAACTCTGAACATTTCAATTGCTTTTGTGTTTTACCCTTCCATTGTGTTAAAACTACATACTAAACTAGGACAGTACTTAGTATCAAAGTAGAAACTTATTAGTTTGGCGCTCATCCCTATAGCTTGACACCTTCAGTAGTGACTTGAAAATAACAAAAATGACAGACATGGAAAGATTTAAAATATTTTTGTATTTTAGTACGTGAGTGATACAGTAAACTTGGTCTTTCTTACTTTGTAACTCTTTACTCATTGAAAAATCCTTATTTAGTGGTATTTCAATATATGTCTGTGATAAAATCCTTCGTATGTCTGATAGTTCTACACTCTTTTAGTTTAAAAATAGTCTAATTATTGAGTTTCTACTGTGTTTTCAAGGGAATTAGTAGCAGTTAAATGTTTGTCCAATACATACAAATTTTTGGCTTTTTTAAAACCGGAAGTATTTAAAATGTCGGGTTTTCAAATAATTACACGCTCAATATGATTAGACTTATTTTTTAAACATTTTGTAAGGACTTGTATGACCCCAAAAGTTGTGAAATTATTACTTTGAGACATCTGTGAGACTAAGATTAGATTGCAAACCTTATGAAAATGCTGTAAGTAATTATACTGAATAGTCACTTGAAAGGCACTTAGTACCTCAGTTATCAAAAGTCTTACCGCGCTCTCCCTGCTACTTTAACCAAAGATCATGTAATGGTAGGTAGATTGCACATAGATGCCACCTGGCTGAGGCAGGAAAATCAACATAGTTCAACAGCCCAAGCCCAGGTAGTGCTGCGAAGGAATTATTTTAATAATCTCAAGTAGAGCCACTGACGCACGCGTAAGTTTTGTTTGTTTTCGTAAATCGCACGATTTGGTCACATTCAAGTCATTGACATCGGAAAAATTCGAGCATGTGAAGGCAAGGGTGGGGAAAGATGGCGTTCGCAGTGCTATCGGTGCTTGGGTTGCCACAACTCTGTTGATTTTCCCGCCTCAGCCATGTGGCATCTATGCCCAATCTACTTACCATAACATTATCTCTGTTTTAAACGAGAGTTAAGGTTAGGTTAGAAGTGTTTAAACTGCCTAGGCCCCTAGTAGTTCTGTCACTGTAGATACCTGAGTGTACGAGCACAGCAGAGCTGCATGGTGGAGAGGCATATGCTCTGCTGCTCGGCAGGGATGCCCTGCACCGGGGTCCCCGAGGTCGCCTCATCACACTTCTGGTTCTGAGCTCCTATCACAGTCCCGAGCTGGCAGCAGTGCTGAAATGTGGGCTCCAAGTCACCTGGTTATAGAACATATATATGTAACATCGTGTTTTAAATAAACTTTACTCTTAGGCTTTCGTGGCCGGTGTCACAACTATAACGTTTTATACGTTTTACTATACATTTTAAATAAATTCATAGCATTGGTTTAACTATTTCACTATCAAAACTGTTTTACTATAAGAACAAAAAAATAATGTTTAAAAAAATTAATTATTTGGAATTTATTAGTGAGTTTGCACAGGACAAATTATCAGTTATTATAAGTATAAGTGACTTTAGCAAAATGAAAATTTGAGCACCAAACATAAAATGGTGTTTTATTTTTTTTTGACTCCCTCCAGGTACCTTTTGGATTGTCAATATTACGAGAAGAACATCGTGGTTATGATAATAACCCTTTTGACGGCTGTAAATTTAACAATACTTAACCTTATGTCCGTTTTTATTTACTAGTTATTACTTTGCCGAAGTTGACTATGAAATAGTGTTATTCGCTATATGACCGCATACATCAAGATATTTTAGTTACTTTGTTTTTCTTACTAGATTGTTAGTCATTATGTTTTATAGTAAACAGCTTTGTGTAATTCATAGTCTGAATCCCCATTGGTGTGAATAGAGAATCGGGGAGCTGGGCTGAAAGAGGAAATTAAATATGTATAACAAGTCATAGAAAAAATAACCAGTGCATTGTACTGCTCACTCTCAAAATTAAATATTTGAAGTCAATAAACTGTTTTCTTAGAGGAGAATTTTGTACATACAAGTTTAATTGTAATTGCTATCTTGAAGTTGTGAGGACTTTGAAAGTATCAATATCACAGCATATTTGAAACTATATTAAAATTATATTGTTGTTTTTGGAGAAAGGAGTGATTAAAAAAAACAATTAGGAAAACCAGTAAGCTTATATGTTTGTAATTTAAAATTACTAATTTTGTAGCACTCTTTCCCCAAGTTTGACTGCCAGTGTTCAAATTGATAAACACTAAAATTATTTAAGAAAACATAGTCATAATCATAAATATGTATTCACCATTTTGTATTACAATACAGTATTTTATTTTTATAGGTTCGTATTGTTAGCATATTTATAGGGTACAGGTATGATTTGTCTTTTTTATGATAATCCTACAATTGTCGCTAATTTCAGTGAAACAATTTTGTGGAATATTTAAGAAAAATGTTTATCAACTTGACATACATTTACACGCACCATGTAATTAACTTCAATACTTGTGTAATAGATAAATTAATACATAAAAATAGCACCATTTAGACCAAAAATAAATCTGTTTGTCAACTTTGTGCAATAGTTTCCAAAAATTAATATATAAAAAGTTATCTAAGACAGATCCATTGGCTGGTCCGCATATTGAAGAAATTAAACTAAATAGGACCAGCAAGCAAGACAATAACTGTAACCTAATTATTAGATAACCAATTTGTTGTTGGTTCATCCCAATCATCACTGATTAATGGTTTGTCAGATAACTTTTGAATGGTTTAGCAGACGTAACTGAAATTATGTTAGAATCCACATGTTTACCTGACTTGAAAGTTTGAATTAGTTTAAAATAAAAACGGAACATCATAGTACAGAAACTGGGCAGTTAAAATAGTGCTCAAATATGTGAAATAGTCTAAAATCTGGAAAATAATTATTTAAACTGACCTAGGGTTTACCTACCAAACCAAGCTTTTTGCTAAAACACTTTAAGTACAGTTGAAGAGGTGAAAAAGAAATTAACAAAATAGTACAAATGATGTCTTACCGTTTGTGAAATGGAGAGTAAAAGCCACTAAACTTAGACAAACGGTGATGTGTAGGACAGCCATGACTGCCGACTTGCCGAGTGACCAATGTCCAAACGCACTATCTACTAGTGTTTGTTCTCTCCCCTCTCCAACTCTCCCATTCATCTTACAACACACAACACAATTATTGTTTTCTATACAATTTTTATTCAATCTAATAAATCTATTAATATTGATATTACAAATAACCAGGCCTGATGGTTCTTTATATAATTAGTTTGCTGGTGTTTAAGAGGTCCAATTTGAATGTGTTGTCAATTCATTTAGTAAATGATTACATGCCAAAATAATAAAAACATGATTTAACAATGTCTCTGGAGATACTAATCTTGCTTTTACTACGTTATTGGAGACTCCAGGTATGTCAAATACCTCAATTAATTTGTAGAGTTGTTCTGATAATTCAAAAGTTCAGATCCATAGATTAAGTTTACAATTGTGATGTCTACTACATTGGTTCACAGAATCCAGGAAAAAAACTTATATATCCAGGAAACTTTTGGTAAGGAAGAGTTTTATGCAAAAAACAATATTCGAGACGAAAAGAGGTGTTAACATATTTTATCAGCAAAACCAAATGAAGAGCTAATGGAAAGAAGCGGCTAAGTCACTATTCACAAATTTTGCAGGAGAGCGTTTTAAGGTCTAAATCTGTAATAAAACCTTAAAAATTAATAGTAAAATCAAGTTAATATACTCACTCCATTGCATATATAGTTTTAGTTTTTTTTTTATGTTAGTAAAAATGTAAGTGTAGTCCTTCTTACAAAAACGTGTATTCTAAAGTTATAACTACAAAACCGTATATCATAGAACAGGCTCAGTCCACGGACTTAACCTTTTTTTCTGAAAAAAGACGCCATCATTGTGGACTGAGCCTGGAGTCACCAATGCCAGATGGACTGAGCTTGTCCTTTTCCTTTCGTGTTTTTATTTAATTTTTCCCATGTAACTGAGCTTGTATTTTGCCAAAATAACACTTCCTACATGTGCTTCTACAGGAGTACCAAGATACATGTTGACAAAATCAAAATTTAAAAATATGGAATTAGTTCTTTTTTCCTTAGCCCTTCAAATGTTACCTTGGCCGCATGAGAGGACAACTATTAACGGCTCTTTAGTAAGGTATTGTGTTTGATTAACTGAGTCTAGCTACATGTTTAGACAATATTTTATATTTGTCTTTTGCTTTATTGAATTTTTTTACTTATCAATGGTGCCAAATACCTTGACACCTAAACACCTTTTTGCTTGGAACAAAAATATTGAGTCTCAAGATTAAATAGCGCTTGCTTCCAAATAATTGTTTTAAGACACCGTATTGACAAAAAAAACTCTACTAATGATTTATTATGCTTATTTTCATTCTATCCTACAGTATGGAATAGAATTTCAAGGTATGGCATCAGTAGCTAAATCTATATTTATTATTCAGAAGAAATTTTTGAGAATTATGACTTTTGTACCTTTGAGATCTTCTTGCAAACGAATCTTTAAAGAGCTAAAATCTTAACTGTTGCCGGCCTATATATTTTTAAAATTTTAGAGTACCCTAAAATACATATGTAAAAAAGGTACCGTATGTAAAAACTAATTTTAAAAATAAGTAATTTTAATAACATTTTAGAAGATTAATTTGAACATAAAGATAATACTCGATTAAAAAAACTTACAATATCACACACATTGTTTAAAATTAATAGAAACAACTCCATCTTACATCGGTAAAAAACTCTACAACAAATTGCCATTGGAATTAAAACTTAGTATACCGGTAACTGATACTACGTTTAAAAGCAGCCTTACTAAATTTCTGTTAGAAAAGAACTATTATTATGATGTAAGTCAATTTTTACAAGATGATTTGTAGTCTCATAACTAAAATGTATAATAACGTTCTGAAGTTTAGTACCAAATTTTGAATAGCTTGATTAATATTTGTTCGTGTATAACATATTTTGTTCCAATAATAATAATTATTATTTTTTGTAATTTTTACAGTTAACTTTGTTACTTGTAACTGATGTATTATTGTTTATAAACATAGACTTATATAACATTTGACAATGTCACCTGTTTTCTAGCATTTGCTAATTGTAAACGTTTCTGACAATAAAGAAATTTTCATTTTCATTTCATTTCACCACCCAAGCTGCAGCATTGTTAAAAGGATATAATGTCTTACTGTTCTTATAGCGTTTGGCAAAAGTAATGCAACATACCGATAAAACATGCAGTTTTCTTAGTTTGCTGTTATAGTTAAAACAAGTCTGAAGGCAGAGTGAGAACAGAGAACTGAGTGTGGGATCTTAACTCAAAATTAACATTGAACTTATTCTGTATTTTCTTTGAGTTCTATTGTTAAGTTGGCCAATTATATTGCACAATGTGGCCAATTCAATTTCTTATGAAGTATTGAAGAAGGACGGTTGTTTGTGAACCATTTTACAAAAGTAAATAAACTTATTGTTTATTCTTCAAAAACTTGCATTTGTATGTAATTAATATTATTTCTTTTGTATTTATTCACAACTTAAAAATAAGCCAACCAAATAAGAAAATACAGCACACTAGATGTTTGAAAGTACTTCCTCACCTTAAATTTTGACAACTGAAAGCTTTCAAATTGTCCTGGGAACAAGTTCTTCAGATTACTTTTCCCACATTTACTGTAAAGTGCAAATTAAATTGAAATATTTGCCCATCATAATTTAAGGTTTGGGGATTATATTTGTGTACAATATGTATACAAATAACACTACACCAAATACTTTGAACACTAAATAATAATGTAAGTTTTTGGGTTATATTTTGTTCTTTGAATGAAATAAACATGAAATTTGATCAATAATTTATTAAATAATTATTAAAACAAATTGAATAACAAATAAGTGATGAATGAATAAATAACAACAAAGATTATTGTATTGAGTAGACCATTAAAGATACAATATGTACTACAAAAAATAATATCACAAATCGATCACTTTATATATTTGATCTGTTGAGTTATGCAATGATGCGACCCATTTCAGCTTTAAGGTGTTAATATATAGTCTACTAAATAGTTGTAAAGAAAAACATTATATTTCTGAATGCTACTTAAAGGTCATTATAAAAACACCAGGTTATTCTGAAAATAAATGGCACCAAACTTAAAAGCTGGCATTTTTGTGTGGACAAAAAATGAAAACTCTCCTAAAACTAGAACTTCTTTAAAACCAGAAGACTTTGTTAAAAGTTTTCAAAATAACAAATATAAACTTCATACTTTTAATTTTGATTAAACCTTTCAATTATTACTTAGCACAGATCAAATTTAGTACATAATTAATTTAAACTTGGCATGCCAACATATTTATATTAATATGGATGTAAGATGTTGACTATGGTTCCCAGCTAAGACCTGAACATACAGTATGTCTAAATAACTTCTGCACTAATTAGGAGTGTCCTTTTATGGTTGACAGCCAAATTTGCCAAGGTAGAAAAGATTTGGCACAATATGAAGTTGAAGAAAGTTGTTAACTTCATTCAATATGAGCTGCTATCCAGTCTGAGGTAAGGGTGACTTTGTGGTAGATGCCGGGTTGGTGGTCGACAGCACAACCGAACCCAGCGCTTGTGATTCCAGCAAGAGTCCAGCGTTGGTGATCACTGTGGTACACGATCAGTGGCCCTCCGGAATCTCCCTGCACATCCCAACATATGCATTCATCAGCTTGAGGGCAGGGCTGAGTTAAACTATTCTAAAGCGGGAGAGTTTGTTTTCAAAGAGAAAGTTTTAGATATTTATCTCTCCTATGGCAAACGTGATATTTCTATGCCTTTCAAGTTATATTTCTTGTGAGAGAAAAACGGGAAAATTGAAATAAAACAGTGTATTATTGAATTGTACAATATACAGCCGTATTTTAAGTCAGTAATGACTTGAATTTTGAGTGGTTTGCTGAGTTGTGATAAAACTTTTAAGGCTAGGAGCCCACCTTCCAAGTCGACTACAGTGGTATTTTTGCTACTAATTTAATTTTCTTTTATTTATTCTCCCAGCGGCAAAAGCCAATAATGAAAAGAACAACGTACATTTGATATAAAGTTTTGTACAAGAAGAGTACGAGGCTAGGTAGTAGACATATTTGAAAGGACTAACAATAACAATTAATTTTCTAGTTTAATACAAATTGCACTATAAGAATTAACTTAGCCAAACCAACATCAATAAACAGTAAAAACAATAAACTGGAATAAGTATTTTACAATAACTTATTTTTAACTGGTATAGAAATGATTGTGGTGCAGAAGGAAGTGTGTTACGGGGAATAATTATGTTTGAGATTGGCACAATTTAAAAAAATATTTATTTGAGCAAGACTTTCCTTTCTTTTGGACGGTATAAAAAATAATATTATACAGTAGAACCCCATTCAACCAAACTAATGGGGAAAGAATTGTTTCGGATAATCAATTTTTTCGGTTAAGCCATGTCTATGTAGTTTGGGATGGAACTCATTTAAATAAAAAAAATAAAACAACCTAAGCGTTATAAAATAAAGCAATATTAAATACTTGTGGTAAAAGCTAAAGATCTGAGATGACTATACTTTCGCTAGTGTCACAATGCTTACTTGTTGAATAGCACAACCCAACTGAAATGACAAGGTTGCAGATAAGTAAAGAGCATAGGAGTGTGCAGGGGTGTGAGGAGGGTTAGTTTCTAGGAACGTCAACGTTGCACACGGGCAGCAAGAGGGCCGTAGGGTTTGAGGAGCTCTCGTAATGGCCACCCTCAGCGCATGGTTTGGGTTTTACTTGGGAGATTTAGCATAAATTTAGCTTTTTTAATAATTTCGCATCCGTTTTCGGTTAACCCGGTTTCGGTTGACCGGAGTTCGGTTAAATGGGGTTTACTGTGATTCAATTGGATAGAGGTTAAATAGCACCAAAGAATTTCCTACTTTACTCACCAGGCAAGCGTCCATGTGTCCATCACTGTGTCCTGCACAAAACATTTCTTCGTGTAGATCCACTTTAATCTTTTTATGCTTGTGCCAGAAGAGACATTTCTCATCAGACAAAATTGGAACAAAAGCCTTTTGTAGAATGTTGGTTCCTGTCTTTCCTGAAAGAGGGATATATTTTAGTATTTTGAGATGGAGCAAAACCTCTTGAAGTACAGCACTAAGTTTAACCCTGTGACCCGTTTAATGGGTGTTTCACATAAAATGAGCCTTAAAAGTGAGTTTTATCGTTAATTTCAATTGTATCAAAGGGGTATGGAAAATTATTGATTGTACTAATTTGTTTAACAACTGTGTGAAACCCACAATGTATTTGTTGAAATTTTGTCTGCCTCTTACAACTGCCGAGAGATAAGTAGCGTTACTCCCAGGGGACCACTGTTTTGTCCTTATCAGTCAAAGGGCTACAGAATCCTTGCAAAATGTTGTGTAATTTCTCTGTAGTAGAACAGAATAGGCGTTCAAATTTAAATGTTGCACAAAGGTGTTTTTGTTGTATATTATTATTACTCCAATTAAAGTAGGAGATACCTTTATATCTCCTAATTTTTCAAATTCTCTAGTGTATAGTTTTGTTTAGCTACAAGTGAATTACATTTCTACTACAAAGTGAATTCTGAATAGAAATAGTTACTACACCGGGACGTATTTAAGTATCTGCCACCCCTAGGTAGCAGGGTTCTCACCTCCTTCGTCAGTGCCATCTCCGATGTCTCTAAGATTACTCCAATAGTGATCTTGAAACTGTTCTGTGAGCTGATTATGCAGAAAAGTTATCTTCAAATGCCTGCTGCGTTAACAAATCTAATAACTTTTTGGACCCTTCTTTAAAAACATTTTGTTGCACCATTTTGCGTAAAAGCGATTCTGACATCTTCTGATTGGATCTATGGAATGCAAAGTTGTTCAGTTGTATCCAAACAAAAGTTAGAATTGCATTTTTGGTGCAAGAACAGCAAACACTTCTGTAAAGAAGGGTCGAAAGAGTTATTGCATTTTTTTGATGCAGCAGGCAATTTGACGATAAATTTTCAACATAATCGGTTTACGCTTCTAGGGCTTTTCATTTAACACTTTCGGTCAAATCTACTGGATTGTTCCAAGTTAACTAAAATAAATTTTTGCAAAAGTTTTATAAAATACATTTTACTTATGTTAAAAAATAAACTTACACTTATAGTTACTCGAAATATTTCAAATGGCCATTTTAATAACTTAACAGCATTTATTAAACTTTTATTTTTGTATGATAAAAACTTGAAGGCTTAAAATAGATGATTTATCCCCAAAATTTTGCCGCACCTAAAACTTGCCACCCTATAAGGCACGCACCTAGTCCGCCTATTCGAACATAGGAAATACATTACTGTTACTAGTTACTACCATAGTTGGTGTCGGTTTTGCCCCAGCCAGCCACTACTCCGGTCTGGCCACTGAAGGAGTCTCCTCGCTGAGGCAAGCAGATCGGCAGAATATTCTCACGGAACACGACCGGCTTTGCTAAGCGCAACAAAGCTATGTCATACCTGAAACAAGTCAACAAGTTTGTGCTATACTACTGTATTCTACTATTGAATCAAAATCAGATTGAATCCAAATATCTTTATTCACAAAATGTTTATCCATACATGATTGGTGTCAAATCATATACAGTACAACAGTATTACAAGAATTTACAAATTGAAGAATATTTTAAACTAAATTACAGAAATTATTTAATTAGGGTTTGGTACTCATATTTATGTTTAAATGTAGATGAGAATTTGACTTAGAATACACATATCAAAACAGTTCTAAAAAAATGTCATCTGTTATTTATGCTTCGAAAACTATGTCTCAATGCTATAGTATTGATACTCCTAAAACAATTTATTATGCCCCAATTCATTCTCACATAGCATATGGTATTATTATCATTATATGGTGCGACAAGAAAGAAAAATCTGAGTCAAACCTTAATATCACAGAAGAAAACTATTTGAGTAATAGCTGATCTGAAATCATCTAGAGACTCAGTCAAGGACTAGCTTAAACAGCTAGGTATTTCCAGAGTTTTTGGTCTTTATGCTTTTGAAACTAATAAATATACCAAACATAATGAGTTAAGCTATAACAAACTTTCACTGTTATAATACTAGAAACCATGAACAAATTGAATCACATAGATTAGAATTTTCACAAAAAAACCAAGTTATATAGGTCAAGTTCTCATGAAATAAAATTCAAAATTCAAAATACAATAATTTAAAAAAATGAATATTTTCAAAAATACTTTCTAGATTTAAATATTTATTACATATGCCTATATATTCACTAGAAGAATTAAATTGCCATCAAGTTCTAGTTTAGTTTGTAAATATGGATGATTGTGTAAAACAGTATTTTAATAAAATGTTTAATATATTGTTTTTAATGTATATTTCAGGAATTGTATTTTTTGTATTTTTAAATTTAATACAAAAATACATTTGAGTATTGTTATTATAATAGAAACTATTTACATGTACCAAATGTTTGTACATATAATGTTTGTAAATTTATTAAAAGAATTTATGAAAATCTAACGGCAGTCAGTGTAACCGTACTATCAGGCCGATTTTCTTCATTTTTTCAAATGAAAGGTATTTATGCATAGATGCATAGATTCATCATCAAACATCAAAAATGGCTCAACTTTCGCTCTTCTCAAGTTATATTCAAAAGGTTTTTTCCATGTTTTCTTATCTTTGTCCTGTCATATCTCAGGTTCTAATTGAGATAAATTGTTCGTTTTAGTCTAAGAACACTCAGTGAATCATGATCTTTCATTAGAGATATTTGAGTTACATCTAAGAGGAGTTATGCGTGGACAAATGATGTTTTTGGCACTGAATTGCTTGAGATAAAACATATGGGCAAAGTATTAAAAATGCCTAGCTGCTGTAAATGTAAACATCAACAAATAATAACAATAACAGTGTATAAGTTTCAACTCTCCCTAACTGAAAAAGTATAGTCATGAGGGAAGTGAATACCCAAACCGAGAGGCTGAAACAAAACCGTGAGCGAAGCGAACGGAACTGAGGCCGCAGGCCGAAGTAGGGGTCTGGGGCGAAGCCCCTAGCTGGCTGAATGCTAGTATAAATAAAGAATTTTTGATTGATTGATTGAATTACAGTATAGCTAAACATATTGTTATTTGTAATGTTTCTGTCAACCTTTTTTACTGATTCTTACTACGCAAAGTAGTTTTGTTAAACAATAAACAGATTTAACTAATTCCCATTTTAACTTATACTTTTGGAAATCAATCTTGCTAAAGCTTACCTGTCTGGTTGTGATATTCTGTACTGAAATTTAGGATGGACAATTTTCTTAACAACTCGATGTGCTTCTTCTGGCGTAGGCTCGAAATACTGGCCTGTGTCTTGAGTGTCATATTCACCCAGGTAAACAACAATGTCTTTTATTCGAGCCCTGCAAAACACCTTTAGTTGAAACTTAGAATTTTGGAGACAAATTTGTCAGTATAGTTCATTACTAGATCCAAATTTGAATATTTTTATGTGAAATCTCCTAAAGAAAGCATTTATTTAGTTTTGGTTGCTGACATAAAATCAACTAAATAGAAATGTAGTTCCATTGTTTGATTTAAATAATAAAAAATGTGTTGTAAATTAATATTACTTTTACTACAACTAACTCCAACATGTTTTATACCATTTTTGGAATAGCCCCAGTGACCCGGCATACAGTCCTGTAACCAAAGTTTCATTGCCTTTGAAGAGCTTGGAGACTTCCAAGTAACACTTTTGCATTTTGTTGGAGGATCATACTTTAAGCACCAACTCTCATCACCAGCAGTCATAATACACTCAAGAAATGCTGGCTTTCTTTTGGCTGTTTTAGTAAGGTTCTTCCAATGTTCTACATAAACAATTTTGTGTTCATCAAATCAGCACAAACTTTCTGTTTTCCTAAATTGTCCCCCAAAGTTTCATTAATAATGTTAATGTTTTTATTTGAATTAAATTCTTCCATCATCCATCTCAAAGAAGAATTCTCATAGCAAACAATCGTTTCCAGGATTTTTTCCACTAACTGTTTATGATTTTCAATTTTTGGCCAACCTGGTTTGGGTCATCTTTTTGGGTTTTCACAGCCATCTTTCAAAGGTTCATACCACTCAAAAATATGTATTCTGGACAAACCATTTTCACCATAGACTTTTTCATCAACTCAAAATATGTTTCCACAAAAGATTTGCCAAGTTTGAAACATAATTGAATATTAGCTCTTTGCTCCATCTCTTGTTTGTGTAGGGTAAACATAATTAGCTGACATTAGGACCTCAATGGCAATGTCATTTGTCTGCTGATTTTGACAGTTTTAGTCTCACTGTTTAGAGGAAAAAGTAAGGTGCTAAACTATATTTTTTCAATGGATGACATTAATAAGTTTGCATACATAAAAGTTCCGTCATTTTTTGGACATACTGTATATACATCCTATAGGACTGATGTTAGTGTGTTTGAAGTGTCAGTGTCACCTGTAGATGCAGTGAGCCGCAGTGGCGACGTATCTAGAGTTGACCAGCACGCCTCCACACTGGTAGCCGGAGATGCGGATATGAGCTTGCCACGGGAACTCTCCAAAGTATGCTTCTGCACCTCCTATAATCCTCTTCTGTACCCCTACAGCTGGTGTTCCGCACTCTGCAACACACAAAGTTATCATAGATGTAATCATTTCATAATAAGTTATTATTCAATTTAAAACCACAAGAAAAGTTAAATGCAACTGTACATCAGTCCATCCTGATGAATTCAGATTGGAAAACTCTAAAAAAACTATCAACTTTTCCTCTGGCCACAGTTTTAAAAGAGTTTCGAAGGTAGGCCTACTCCAGCCAAACTGCCTTGGCAAAAAAGGCCCTTTCTTTGTTGACTACGAATAATTGAATTGATGTACCCCTAAACATTAGGGAGCTAAAACATAATCACAATACAAGCTAGTGTATTTTTTGTTGCAAATATTCATTTATATTCTACTCATAGTATTTTCATAATTTTGTCCACGGATCTAGCAAGAATCCTTCAAAACGAAATCTATTGAAGAACATATTTATAGAGTTGGAGTGCTTACCTACTTGGGAGTTTTGAAGGCCCCAGCGGCGCATAGGCTGCGGGCGAGGGGAGTGAGCGGTGACACAGCAAGTGAACAGCCAGTCAGCCAAGATGTCACCCCCACATCCAGCTGTCAGAGTGCCCCCCACCAGCCAGCATGCCAGGCTCAGGGTGCAGGAATGGATCACTCCGCGGATCTCACAGGTCGAGGGGTACCCCAGCACAGATCCTGCCAACACAACGATGCACTTAGGAATAGTCGGCCCTAGTTTGAAACTATACCTCATCACCCATTAGAACATTCTCTTCTCATCCCATATTCACCTTAAAATACTAGCAGCGACTACACGTGTACCTTCCGTGGAATTTTCTTGGGGTGGCTACACATACACGTTCCGTGACGGCACGGGCGGGACTCTCTGACGGAAGCAGGATAGACTTGCCCCTTCTCACAAGATTCACTAATCCCGAGTTCTCACAGGAAAGCCCGAGAGTACACGGCACTTGTAGTTCACAATATTATTTGAACAACACTGCACGTATGATCTAAAAGTTTGGGTAGAAAATTATTATGAACCACGCTTCGCCTCGGGGCTTTATTGACAAAGCTGTGTGTATATTTTAAAAAGTTGCATATTCAAAGTAAACAAAAAAGTAGTTTCCTATATATCCTTAGAAAAACCAGTTAGTTTGCCTGTTAGTTCACCAGCTTCTCCTTATAAGTGTTCCAATATGCCTTGGTCTTTACTTTATGTGCCTTGGTGTTACTACTTTGGACTTTCACCATTTTTTGTGTAGATGTTGTATGGATATAAAATATAGCAAAAGAAACACTGGGTAATGGACAAGACCATTAAACAAAGTTTCATCGCCATAGCCTCAGCCGATTTTGAGTAAAAGTGTTCCAGTATTCTTTTGTGTTCAGTGTATGGGTATAAAATATAACTAAAGACACACTCCGTGATGATTTTAACCGTTAAACGAAGTTTCACCGCTATAGCTTCAGCGGTTTTCGAGTTATAAGCGGTCCAAGATGCCTTAAAAACGTGCTCAGTGCCCACTTTGGTCCCTCGCCATTAATTTTGTGGATGTTGTATGGGTATAAAATATAGCTAAAGACACACTGCGTAATAGGCTTAACCCTTAAACGAAGTTTCACCGCCATAGCACCAGCGGATTTCGAGTTATAAGCGGTCCAAGATGCCTTATAAACGTTACAGACAGACAGATCGACAAGCAGATAGGATTTTTTTGACGCCAGTTTCGGTCTATATAAAGTATATAAACACCAAATAACCAAAAACTAATGGATTCTTTGCAATGTATAGACAAAAGTCTTATTTTATTTATATAGATTGATGCAAACCTTAACATAAGTACCAATTTTCTTATTATGTTACTAGCTGTGTACCCGTGCTTCGCCACGGATAAAATTTTATAGTCTCATGACTTTAAACACTTTTCGCACAAATACAGGTTGTTGCTCGGGTACTGGCATCAAACTACCGATGCTTACACCTGTTCCTTAATTTTGAAAGTGGGCTTAAGTTTAATAAAATGATTGCCTGTTAGTCAATCAGCATAAAGTCAACCGTAAATTACCGTAGACAATAGACAACTATCCAGCCTCATCACGGGAGGTTGGCAAACAAAGAAGCCATATTAAAAAACTGCAATTTGCCACTTGCAATTTATTTTTTGGATAGCTAAAGACACACTGCGTAACGGGATAAACCTTTAAACTAAGTTTCACTGCCATAGCTTCAGCCTATTTTGAGTTATAATTAAACATAATTTTTAAGGCGACCCAATAGGCCTTAAAAATGTTTTCAGTTCCTACTTTGGTCCCTTGCCATGTAATCTGTGGATTTTGTATGGATAAAGATACAAAAGATAACAAGATAAGATAAGATACGGTAGGCTATATACCGTTAAACGAAGTTTCACTGCCATAGCCTCAGCCGACTTTGAGTTATTAGCGTTCCAATATGCTTTAAACACGTGTTCAGTACCTACTTTAGTCTCTCGCCATTTTGTGTGTGGATATAAAATATAGTGAAAGATACACTGGGTTATGGGGTAAACCCTTAAACGAAGTTTCACCGCCATAGCCTCAGCCGATTTTGAGTAAAACTGTTCCAATATGCTTTAAAACGTGTTCAGGACCCACTGGCCTTAAAAGTGTTACAGGCAGACAGACATAGAGGAATTGTCTTAACGTTAAGACTTGGTCTTTACAAAGTCCAAAAAAACGTAATAACAACAACAAAAAAACCGATTGATTCATTTCAATGTACAGACAAAGGGAAACCAAATAAGTGTTTATCGGTGTTTGGCTACCTTGTGAGAGTTAAAGTAAACTCGCCATTCCGGCGTTTTCAGAGCCCAGTTTGGTCACTCGCCATTTCTTTTGTGGATTTTGTATGGATACAAAATATAGCTAAAGACAACTTACGTAATGGGTTTAACCTTTAAACGAAGTTTCACTACCATAGTTTCAGCCAATTTTCAGTTATAAGCGGTGTAATATGCCTTAAGAACGTGTTCGGTGCACACTTTGGTCGCTCGCCATTTATTTTATGGATGTTTTATGAATACAAAATATAGCTAAAAACACACTGCGTAATGTGTTAAACCTTTAAACGAGGTTTCACTACCATAGCTTCAGCCGATCTTGAGTTATAAGCGGTCCAAGATGCCTTAAAACGTTACAGACAGACAGACGGACGGACAGGAATTTTTTTGACGCCAGTGTCGGTCTTTGCAAAGTATATAAACACCAAATAACTAAACACCGATGGATTCATTGCAATGTACAGATAAAAGTCTTATTTTATTTATATAGGTAACTTCACTAAAAAGTACACTACGTTCATACAATTTGTAAAACAGTACATATGTTTAATTTTAATTTTTTTGAAATCGTGTGTTACCATGAGGCTGGGTTCTAAAGACTTAGAAGAATTCAACTTGCACCAGACGTAATGTTTACACGTGCACTGTTATTATGAATCATTGTCAACTTAAACATGAGGACTAGCGTTTTACAAGCTAATAACCATCACGTTAAGCCGTTGGTCAATTCCATTGGTCGTTGGGCTATTAATTAATGACCCTATCTGGGGAACAGTCGGCCTTAGTATGTAACAAGACTACACCATCGTCATTAATTTAAAGAAAATAAATGATAACCTTTTTCTTGTGATTGGAAATGTGCTAAGACCTAAGATTCGCAGCAGTGCTTGTGAATGTGTGTTGGTTATGTTTTGTTGTTAGAGAAGAGTCTAAACAACGCGTGTATCACGAACACAGAGAATATTATGTTCCAACACCAGTTCTCTCTTTAGCTCTTCAGATTGGTGACGCTCTTATGGTAACGTAGATTGACTCATTACCGATTTTACAAGTTAGAAATACTATTAATCATCAAGTTATAATCATTATTCCAAATTTAACAGTCTTTTCCAAAGGTAAAAACAAGGATAGCATATATTAAAATGCTTATAAAAGGTTTTTAAACTATAAAAAGACAGTGTGAAGAAGCTAGTTCTCGGTGGTAAGTCTGCGTATACGTTCGGAATATAAGCACTGCCGTAATCATCTGCGTTTGGGTGGACCGATGCTTCTAGGTGTCAAACGCGGCAACGCAATTCAAGTCTTGACCAAGTCAAGCATCCAACTATGATCAATTGTAAATATGCATGCATGAGAATCAATCGTGGTTGGCTAATCAGAGAGCAACCACAAACCCTACACCTCAGGAGCGGCCTTTGTTCACCTTTTGCCACTCTTATTGACGAACTTGATAAGCGTTTACAGGCTACATTATTTATGAGAACATAAGGGGTTGGAGCACCTTAAACAAATTTTGGGTTCTTAAACTTCAAGATATTTACATGGATTTGTTAATCATTTTGTGTATTTATATATATTTTGTTGATTTAATTAACAACCAAAACTGTGAAAAGGATTTTGTATTTATACAGTTTATTCATATTTCACAGCTATTTCTGGTAGCCCAAAATCACCCACGAAGAAACGGTTTTGACAAATTTCAAGTTTGAAAGTAGTTCAATTTAAGGGTAAGGGCAATTCACGATTTCGGCGAGAGTAACTATGACTCTTGCAAGGTAGCCAAACACCGAAAAGCATCGATCTGGTTTGCGTATGTGGTGCATTAGTTAACCAGGGGTTAAGTTCTTGAGTGCCCATTCAAAGTCTACAGGTTACATCTAACAATGTAAAAAACATTTCAATAGTATTTGGAAAATCGTTAATTTAGCAATTAGAAGAATACAATTGTCTTTTACTCGCCAACAGTACACGTTGTCATGGCATTTTAAAGCTAGATGTGAATGAATGCAACATTTCAGATGGAATAGGATAGGGGACGGTTGAAATACATTCTTGTTAACTCGACTAATCAATAAAATATTTATTGATTTATTTACTCTGACGATAAATAGCATCCGCATAGTCCGATACCAAGTATTTGTGTACCAACTTGATAAACTGGACAAATTACGCTCACTATGTGAGCCCATAGCAGTGTCAAACTCATAGGCGGCTGGCTGAGGGGGTTAACCCTCAGATTTTTGGCAAGATACTAATTATTTTTTATTTATAGTTCAAACCGCAAGGACGAATAATTTACAAAGTGCCATTTTGCTTCAGATTATATCGCACAAAATTGACAATTTAGTTCAACTTAAACACTATTACGAGTATAATACTAATTACATTAGAATTTCTAAATCTGATGGCGTGATTTTAGTCTTCGCCTTCACTTCAATGTTCGTTACCAGCTGTCACGCGTGTCACTGTTCCGCCGCCGCCAGGTAGCAGCACAAAGCAGCTATCACAACAGTTGGCTGCACCATGGTACTTATTACACCATGGGCTGCACTGCTCACATCAAACCTCATATTATGGTATATATAACTTTTTGTGACATCTAGGTTCTTTTGATAGTAAAAACTAGTTTTAAGCTCCAAAATAAACATTTTTCGGGGTATCCTATACCCCAAGACCCCTCCCCACCCGGTGTATAGCCCCCAAACTTTGTGGTCTAGAGCCACCTATGGTCAAACTGCTATGGCCACATAAATGACGCAATCCAGCAGACAAATGAACGTTCATTCAAGTGTCCATTAGTCACGTTCTTGTGTAAACAAAATATATACAGAATTTTGACGGACCTACGGTAAGCGTCGCCGCGCAGCTGAGGCGGACCCTTAAAAACTGTGTTACAGACAAATAACTGAGGGGAGGGTTATTCTCTTCAAAAACAATTAACCTTGAAAACAGTTTAAATTAATCATACAAACCGTGGTCATCGATATGATTTAACGGATTAAGTTTTGTAAACTGTCTCATAATTTTAAATTAAACGAATGTAAAACGTTGTATCCACTTAAACTTATTTATTATTATTTATTTTACAATACAATTTAATTGAAAATACACATGAACTTATAAAAGAAATATTAAGACTACAGTATTTTAAATATTAAAAATATTGAATAATAGTATCCACGATTGATTGAATCTTATTCTGTAAATTAAAACTACATATTCCCCAGTATAAAAATGTCTCCTATCATCAAATGAGATTCTGACTGTAATTATTTTTATGTTTAATCTGTACTAATTTATTTAATTTTACAGTCATATAATCCTACACTATACTGTACAAGTAAAACAAACAACTAATTAAACACAGGTCGGTCACCTCCGTCCGGTTTAAATGTATTCAAAAACAGTCAGCTGATTATCTGCGTCTTGAAGAAGAGAATTGTGGGGGGAGGGAGAAATCTAGATAAAAATTCCCGCCGCGCCGACAGACAGATCGATAGTTTTATACTTGTCCGTTATTATTATACATAACCTCAATTTCCTTGCCACTCAAAACTTTACAGTTTTTGATTTTTCGTTGACTAGACAAACAGTTGGCTATTCTGTTGTACATATGTTCCTTTTTAGCTTCTTACGTTGTAGGAAAGAAGCGTTCTGATTGGTCGCTGTACTAAATTTATCGATTAGTACTTTCAAGTTACCGATTGTTTCTTGGCCTCAGTAGAGAAGAAAGTGACTACGTTTTAGGCAGTGTCGGGAGTGTTGTGGCACAATTTTCGCGAGTGATGTGTTCCTGTGTCCTGTGTGATGTGCTGTTATTCCTGCCCTGCGTCATTGTGATTACGGTTTGGTAAGTGGAAAGTTTATTCATATCTTGTTTAATATCTAATATGTGTAATATCTAATGTTGAACTTCGGCATCATACGCCGCCATTACGCAACAGGTATCATTTCACTCTACAATTCCTGACATGGAAGGATTAAGCCTTTAAGCATATTAATTTATGTAGAACACAATATATTTTGCCAGTCTGTATATGATAAACATAATACTAATGCAAGTGTGTTTCTAATTGTACGAGTGAATTGGCTTCAATCTGATAGAATTGAAAGCTTGTCGCAATGCTGGGATTTAAAAGGGGCTCGGCCATTTATCTCGTTTAACTCTTGCTAATAAGATTTTCAAAATGTGGTCAGCGGAGTCACTGCATTACATTGTCAACTTTCAAATAAAACTTATATCAAACTGATCTGGTGGAAATTGTAGACGTTGTCGAGTGTCAAGAAAATGTCTGGTTTTACATTGTTCTTATGGGACAGATGGCCGACAGGTACTAAGCACTTTTAATAATTCTAGGGATCATGACCCTATGTATGAAATAAATTCCACGGTCTAAATTATTTTTACTCACAAAACTTTTTTACTTAAAACATTAACTATTAATTGTATTGTTACATTAAGACACAGAAATAATTTTAAAAAGTTAGCACTTATAAGGTAAATATTTTCAACAACCTTTTAAAACTCGAAATTGTCCTTCCATCCGGCATTTCTTAATTAAAACATGTAGGCCTACATGCATCACATGCTCATTCTCTTAGATCACTTTTTTAAATTATTATTATTATTTGAAAAAATTAACATTTTCAGTGTAAGATATACACAATATTAAATTAAAGTTTCTTTCTGAAAATTTAAGTTTGCCCAGAAATTTGATTTATTTAGAAAAACACATGAGTTAAAATATTAAGGTAATTTATGCATTCAACCCATTCAACTAATTATTAAATATAATTAATACCCAAACTAAATTATTCTGATATGTTAGTGGTACTAAAATATTATATTTCATTGTTTCGTTTGTTTTATAAATAGTATATGTTTTATTTTTTTTTAATATTTACTTGTAATTTGATCTATTCTGGCCGCCTAGCCCTTCCCTGCCATAACCATTTTAATGTATCTCTTTAGACATTGAGAAAAGTATTCTACTGTTATATAATACTTTTCTCTTGAAAATAATTTTGAGTTTTACTGAAAAATGGATACGTAAATTCAAAGGCAATACAGATTAACCTTCAAATAACAAAAAAACAACAAAAAATAAATACAGGGCTCAATACTATTATGTGTTTGAACTGTTCTATTTTCAGCCGGGTGTGTAGTGTTGATCTATAGGCTCACTGTACATTGTGTAGACTATTTGTAAACAATCCTACCAAATGGGACCAAATTGGGTGGAGGGTCAGCCAAACCTACCAGATTATGAGTGCCACCTTACAGACAGGGGCCTTTGTCATAAATTAACTTACTGCTTTAAATTTTTAACACTCATTAATGGTAGTGTTGTTTGTTCTACTGTTATGGGAATATTCTAAAATTGTGTTTAATATCAAGTTATACAAAGCTCTTCCTTCACCTTTAAAGAGTGTAAAACAACTGTTTACAGCTGATTTTTAACTGACTCTTAAAAAACGAGCAGGGATGGGCAGTTGTTTAACCCTAACACAAGGTCAAATCTTTAGAGCCTCAAATAATTTTGTTGTTAAGATTAGTAAATAAATAATAAACATTGGCATCTGCTCGCTGTGTCTCGGGTTCGTGAGTGGTTAATATTATTGTTGTGTAATGTTTCATGTTTCTATGTCGCTTACAGGTATAGGTGTATTATGTTATTTGTTGCTGTAGGAAAATGTAGATTTAAGGATTTCAATATGATTCAGGTTAAGTTTCACTTGATAACGAGATAACATAATAACCGGTTGAACAGTTCATATATTTAGCGGATCCGTGGCTGATTTGGTATCGCGACCGGAGCTCATCACCTCAGGTGGCGCGTTCGATCCCTGCAGTCCCACTTACGCATAAGCTACGTAAAGGTCGAGTTTATGGTAAGGAGGATTTTGTAGACCTAACTTCGCCTCGTTAAATAAGACAAACTTAACTTTCTTTATCCATATGTTAACTACTAATGTTTATGTGAGTTTAAAACTAACTTTAAAAACAAACAAAACTGGCCAAGTTCTTTCTGATGACACAGACGAGTTTACTTTTGTTTTACTTTTAGTATTTTACTTGTGTGAAATGGTCAACTGAACGCGAGGTTATTTACTATTTTTACTGTTATAAGGGCAATAACAGTAAAACAATATTTTTACCATATCATCACTGTTTTTATACAATACAAAAACCATCGTCAACAACACACTTTGAGCGGACCGGCGGATTGGTATCGCGCGACTTTGAGCTCATCAGTCCGGCGGGTTCAATCCCCGTTTTGTTTTCGTCACCAAGGTTGACAGAGTCAAACATAACTATGGGCTGAAAAAGTAGGTATTTTGACAATGGTTGGTGCAGGAGGGGTAAGAAAACGGTAATAAAAGTGTTTCAGGCAGAGGTCTAATACTCCGTAGACCAGGTTCACTATTATAATTATTTGTTGCTTTAAAGTAAATTGAAATAAAACAAGCCACGGGTTTCAAGCTCTACCGTAAGGCCAGAAGCCAGTTTCTAGGAACCGGAACTTTAACTGTTCAAAACATATTAACTGTTAAAAATGATGGGTTCATGGTCTAAGAATTTAATACAATCACACGGCAGATCCATTTTGAGGTGAAACGCGCCCCTTCAAAAAAGCTTCCACGTGGAGATAGCCATTAACAGTTCAGCTTCAGAAATGTAATTAGTGTTAATAATTACCGATTTTCGTGAAAATCTGATAAATGCGATATGTAGTGAGGTCATATTTTAGTGTAATTTTATTTTATTTATTGTTTTGCAAATCAGTAGGTGTTGGAAGTTCAAAGCTGCACTTTCCAAATCTACCCCAAAGGGACACAACATTTTCTTAACCAAAATAATTGATGTTTCTATTTTTAATTACTCCTTTAACCAGGCTCCACCCATTTTTACAATTGAGACTCATGAAAATAATTCTGCAAGTTGTCAATATTTTTACTAAAACTTGTAATTGATTTATGAAAGATGTAAGCATTTTACCTGCGGCCAAACACTGATTGTGAGCTTGATACCAACTTTGTAAACAATACACTTAGACCTCTAGTCCACCTTAAATGGTAGCTGCTTTTGGCCTCAGATAGGTACGGTACTTACGTTGTTTTGAGTCTCTACTATATTTTGACCTCCCAGAATAAATAAGGTAATGTTTTCTGCACGTTTAATTAGTATAATTGCACAGTAGTGCTGTGTTTGAAAGACTTAAATGTAGTCCAAGAACGTGGGTACAAAGAAACCTAACTGTTTGAGCCAACGCTCACATTTATTTATTATGACGAGCATCTGTTAGTTTTAATTTGCATTATATATTTTTATTAAAACACAACTAATTGATCTTTATTTGGTAATAATGTTAGTGCTCAGCCAATTGCGAATATCGATTTGTCAAAACGTTATCTTAAATAAAACTGTGGAAACTGTGTGTAGAAATAGGCAACTGTAAAAATCTTAATGAAACGTACACAGTTCATTAACTTACGTGTAGTGTAATCAGAAGTTCTTCAGAATAACAGAGTTATCCGTGTGGTTTCAATATCAACTACTGTATAGTGTCAAAGTTAAAATGAAGTAAATTAAATTGTATAGGTATTATGTAGTTTATAAAATTGTCGTACCTTAAATTCGTCCTGGTAAAGATCATTGGTCGGCCGTTTATGACATTGTTGCCACTGTAGCCGGTTTTTTCTACTGTCAAGAATCTCCTTGTTGTGCTTATTTTGCAGGGGTTCAAAGGCAATCTTAATTACGTACAGTTTCTACCGGTCTGCATTTTCAGGAGAGTCTTTAGTCAGGACTTCCGTGTAATGGCAATTTTTAACAATTTTACACTGTTTCCTATTATACTGTGCTGGCTAAAAGGCGTCAAAATCCACGAGAGTCTCGGTTATTTCCTACAGACAACTGGATCACCATAAAAATTCCGGTTCCGATCCCCAGTCACCTCTAATCCATTTCTGACTAGTTGCACAAGAGTAAGTGCGGAGGATGGACCCGGTTCATGTGTACTCTTTGTATAAGTTGGCAAAACAAAGGAAGAAAAGGAGATGGGCCGTTCACCCCATTAACAAACTGCGTGCCATCATGGAGTGTCTTTCACGCTGTATCAAGAACTAGAAGATGATGACACAATTTTCAACTACTTCCGAATGTCGCAACCCTCATTTGATGAACTCTACTGTTGAGAACGGCTGTAGATAAGATAACACCTTTAGTTGTTTGTTGTTTTTAACATCTTATGTTTGTATGGATTAAGTTCGTTATCAGATTATCAAATGTACAGTATTATAACTACTTATTCTGCCTGAAAACATCTTTTCCAAGAATAATTTATCATCCAATGAAGCTTAGGGAAATGTACCTTTTGGGTTTTGATCATGATTTTTAATAGTAAGTTAAACGTTAAATTACTGTTACTGGACACTTTAAACTATAGGTAATTATTCGATGTTTGGAAAAAAATATTTTATATTTTATCACAAAAACCTTATTAATTGACTTACGCAAAAAACACGATTACAACACATTATAACTTGAAGCGGTCTATAGAACAATTAGTCCGCGCGACGTCGTATAAATACAACGATTTGAAACAATGTATTTAGAGGTGACGCGCGCAGTGGCGTCGCCCGAAGTCGTGAGATACTGACGGGTTTCAGCACGACGTCGCGCGTCACCTAACAGTGCATAAATGCGCCCATTTGAACCAATAAATGCACCTGGTGAACGCGACGAGAAAATGTGACGCCCGCATAAAACCGGCCTGACGCGACTACCTTACTACAATAGGAGATGAGCGCGCTGCGATTCCTTGCGTCACACAACGACGCTTTCGAATTGTGGGAATCCCGTGGAATCCGCCCTAATGCCTTAGTCTAAAAGTGACCAGTGGCTAATCGATATTCATGAAATACGTAGTTAACTGAACGGTATTTAAGTGTATATGTTGTCGTGAGATCTTACTGGCTTTTTCTGTTATGTATTTAATAACAGTAAGTTGTGCAACCTTCTCTATAAAGAACCTAATTTGAAGTTAGACTTGTATTTATTTGGCTGGTTGACCAAATCGATTCGCCCACTATCCAATGAAAAAACTGTTCAGCCTATTTCTTTGCTACAACTTTTAGAGTTTATTTTTGTTGTAACACATCCGACTTAAGTTTATTGTTTGAGTTGATACAATACATTCCATTAGTCGTCGGGTTATTCATGACCCAATCTGGGGAACAGTCGACCCTAGTTTGTAACCTACATCTCATCATCCCTAAACAACACTCATCACACTCACCTCACCATTCATCCCATATTCACCTTAAAATGCCCTCTAAGAGTAGTCGGAGTCTCAAAGCAAAGTTTGAAAGTATTCTATAGCCTAACGGTCTTTTTGGGCCTTTAACAAGGATCAGGGGAGTCATGAACCGAAAAACCCCTGCAGTAGAATTTCATTTTACGTAGCGATTTTATGATTTATCCCTTTTAGGACTTAAAGTCAATCAAACACGATTGGAAATTTTTATAGTTGTAGGGTCGGAGTGATACATGTAAGTGATCGTGTCTTGTGGATGTGTTGCAGGGTTGCGGCCCTTCCTTAAGCTGAAAAAGATGTCTGTGGTGAGCCAAAACTGCTTATCTAACTTCTCGCCAGCATTATCGCCGAGATCTACAAGAACCTCGAAACCTGTTTATAGGAGTTAGGAGTTAGGATTGGGTGTTAGGACTGTTGGGGAGGTAGAACTGTTAAAGTGATAGGACTGTTAGGGAGTTAGATTGGATAATTAGGACAGTTAGGGAGTTAGTACTCTAGGGAATTATGACTAGAGGACTAGGGAATTATGACTAGGGAGTTAGGATGGATTTAGGATTAGTTTATCTTACATAAGGAGTTAGGACTTATGGAGTTAAGATTGTTATTTTACATTTAAAAATCATTATATTCCTTTATATTTAAATGGTTAGGTGTTTGTTACTTGAACGAAGCTAGCTATAAAAGTTTTAGTGCTTTGTAGTTTTCTTATGTCTTTGACAAAGCATTTCGGAAGACAAGAGAGTTAGAGAGTTAGCACTGTTGGAAGTAAGAACTGTTAAGGAGTTAGTACTGTTAGGGAGTTAGTACTGTTAGGAATTATGACTGTTAGGCAGTTAGGACTGTTAGGAAGTTAGTACTGTTAGGGAGTTAGTACTGTTAGGGAATTATGACTGTTAGGCAGTTAGGACTGTTAGGAAATTAGGATTGTTAAGGAGTTAGAACTGTTAAGGAGTTAGTACTGTTAGGGAGTTAGTACTGTTAGGGAATTAGTACTGTTAAGGAATTATGACTGTTAGGCAGTTAGGACTGTTAGGAAATGAGGACTGTTAGGGAGTTAGTACTGTTAGGAAGTTAGGACTGTTAAGGAATTAGGACTGTTAGGGAGTTAAGACTTAGGTTGTTACCTTACATTTAAATTATAATTATGATCATCTTTATTAAAGTGGTTAGGTAGTTTTTGCAACTTGGACGAAATTAGGAATGAAATTCTTAGTTCTTTGTTGTTTTCTAATGCCTTTTGACATAGAATTTCGAGAAAACCCCCCGTGAATCAAACGCGGGTCGGAAGAAAATTGGTTATAAATCTAAAGGGGATTTCATACAGCTTAAAACATAATAGACACTTTAATTTTGTGTTTTCTAAACGTATATCTGGGCTGTACTAAAGCGAATGTGGTAGCAACTTTAATTTTTTCACATTATCATCTTAAAAAACTAAAATAAATAATTTTACAATTTTATTTAGGTGAAATTAGTTATAGTTTTTAATTTATTTTATTTTGTAAACTTAAGTAATACACAGTCGTTTGCATCTGTTTATGTGTAGAAACTAGAAATCCAAAAATTAGGCCTATATATGGGATAAACAACTATGATCTTGGTAAGGTGATTCAGAACATTCAGGCTAGTCTGAAATTGGATCACTCAGTCTATAATTTATCCCCGTTTCGTATTTAGTGTGTTTATTTGTTAAAACGTTACCAACGGGGTTGAAAATATTAACGAAACAAACTTAACACATACCGTGTGAAACGTGGAATTTCATATGATGTAAGAATCAAGATCTTGTATTATGGTTTAAGTTACTTGGACCTCTAGTCTTGTTATCAAATGCAATGCTGGCCAGATTGTTTTTGACAACTAAGATCAAAGCTGAGTAAATAACCATTAGTTTAAAACTTTGTCAATTTACGCTTTTACCTATGAAAGTTAAAAGTAATGCAATGACGATTGTTTACTCTGCTAATGAGGCTCTAAATATTTTAGCATTTTACACATTCTTGATTTTACTGCATTTGAATCGCGTTAGGTAAAATTTGCCATATTTTAAAAATTAAGTACTGTAAATAGGCGGCGAAAACTGTTAATAACTAATCAAGTAAATTGTTACGCCAAACGTGTTTGAGTTTTCCAAACTACATTATGTATAATTGTAACTCATGACCATTTTCCGTATTTTAAGGTTAATTTTATGTTTCACCAATTATGACTGTTGGATTTTAAATAATTGTAAAGGGCTCGTTCGCTGTAGTTTTCACCGATATAGTGTTGAGGGTTATACCCACGGAACGTTTCGATGTTAAAACATCATCGTCAGACGCGCAGTCTTAATAGAAGTCAACCTGTTGGCTTTTTATAATAGTTCATAATGGTACACATTACGACGAAACACAGAAATAAATTAAATTTTTTAAATAACGTAAACCTGATATAAATAATTAACAAGTAGGCCTACACACACAACAAGAACGAACAGATAACTATTGTCGAGGGGGTGGATGAACCCTGGAGATTTTTTAAAATTGTAACGAAAATAATTCCTTTTGGCTTACAGCGCATTTACATGCATTTAAAATAATATTTAGTTATTTGAGTATTGTGGTGGGTTAAGTCTTAGTTTTGAAGAGAGTTTGGCAACATTTTGAAAGGAAGACAGATTATCTAATGCATGTTTTAAAATATTGTTGTAAAGTTTTATACCTACGAAGCAGCAGCTGTTGAATTCATCAGTATTTGAAAACATAAACACTTTTAAATGTTAGGTAGCCTACGTTGTCACAAATACGTCTAACCATTTCACATTGGAGTTGAGAAGATTTTAATTATATATTTTAACTTTTGAAAATTTAGAATACTGAAGTGAAATTTCGGTGTTAGGTAACAAAGATAGTTATAGATTGAGATTCCTAACTTGTTCAAGTTGCAAGAAAATTTATTTTTGTTTTTAACTGTGTAAGGTAGAAAACCGTTTCAAATAACACTTTTTAGACATTATTCTTGGTACGAATTCCATTTAATATTACAGTAATAAAATTATAACTAAAGCACAACAAGGTGGGAAACATTTCAATGACATTGTATTAATGTTTAATTTTTTGACATTGTATTGTAATGAAATTTTGTATTGTTATCAAGTTAAAGTATTCTAATGTTAAACTGCAGCTGTTCATGTCTAACCGAAATCAAACCAGTTCTCAGGGCGGGAAATTAGAAATTCAAACGTATTTTGTTGTGCACTATTTCAACGCACATTAGGGCTGAAAAATTACTAAAAATCTTATTTATGTTTTAATATAGACATAATAAACATTAGGAAGCCAAAATAAGTTTGGGGGGTTCAGGGTAGAGACAACGAGATCTTCAAGAAGCAACGGAGAGTAGATTTGTTTATGGTGTGTTGTGCATGGTGAAGTAGATTTTCTTGTGTTCTTAATATAGTAGTTTTAATCTTTTTAAATCTTTCCCGTAAATTTTGACGTCGTGCGTACTTTTAGAAAGAAGACTGCAAAGTTTTATTGTTCCTTCAGGAGAAGAAGATGGTGTTTTCCAGCTGTTCGGTACATTTTAACCCAAGGGTTTATTTCGAGGTTAAACGTTGTTTTCGACTGTTGCTTATAAAGGTTTTATAATAAGTAATTTCAGTTTCTAAGATTTATCTTAGTATAATGTGGTATAGTTCATAAGTTTGGTTTTGCGCGAATATGTTTTCAGGAAAGACAAGTATGACATAATTCAGAATCAGAATTTTTTGTTTACAGAAAAATTACAGACATGGCAAATGTGCCAGAAATAAAATAATACAAACAATTTTCCATTATGTTAGTAGGTGTAGGAATCAAGTAGTAACTAAATAATAGTAGTAATGTTACACAGGTTATCATGAGTTACAGGACGCATAGGGCTTAACTTCATAACTAGTAAATATAATAGTATGACATATACATGCTGATTAGTCAAATCTCGATCTTAGTCATCCGAATTCTTTTTCTCTTTGTCTGGGGGCCTAGAGCTTTGCTCTCTGTGCGCCCACTGTATGCTCCATTGTAGTGTCAATTCTCGATCCATGACATTCCCCATCTAATCTTTTTCTGAATCATGCTCTAAGGTCAACATCGTCTAGACCAATGTGGAATTGTGTGTTTTGGTTTTGGTTGCCCCTTCTGTGCGCCCCATTGTAGTGTCAATTCTCGATCCAAGTCATTCCCCATCTAATCTTTTTCTGAATCATGCTCTAAGGTCAACATCGTCTAGACCAATGTGAATTGTGTGTTTTGGTTGTTCCCTCTGTGCGTGCCCCATTGTAGTGTCAATTCTCGATCCAAGTCATTCCCCATCTAATCTTTTTCTGAATCATGCTCTAAGGTCAACATCGTCTAGACCAATGTGGAATTGTGTGTTTTGGTTTTGGTTGCCCCTCTGTGCGCCCACTGTGCGTTCCCATAGTGTCAATTCTCGATCCAAGTCATTCCCCATCTAATCTTTTCTCAATCATGCTCTAAGGTCAACATCGTCTAGACCAATGTGGAATGTGTTTGGTTTTGTTGCCCCTCTGTGCGCCCACTGTGCGTGCCCCCACCAGTGTCAATTCTCGATCCAAGTCATTCCCCATCTAATCTTTTCTCAATCATGCTCTAAGGTCAACATCGTCTAGACCAATGTGGAATTGTGTTTTGGTTTTGGTTGCCCCTCTGTGCCCACTGTGCGTGCCCCATTGTAGTGTCAATTCTCGATCCAAGTCATTCCCCATCTAATCTTTTCTCAATCATGCTCTAAGGTCAACATCGTCTAGACCAATGTGGAATTGTGTGTTTTGGTTTTGGTTGCCCTTCTGTGCGTGCCTCATTGTAGTGTCAATTCTCGATCCAAGTCATTCCCCATCTAATCTTTTTCTGAATCATGCTCTAAGGTCAACATCGTCTAGTCCAATGTGGAATTGTGTGTTTTGGTTTGGTTGCCCTCTGTGCGCCCACTGTGCGTGCCTCATTGTAGTGTCAATTCTCGATCCAAGTCATTCCTAATCTTTTTCTGAATCATGCTCTAAGGTCAACATCGTCTAGTCCAATGTGGAATTGTGTGTTTTGGTTTTGGTTGCCTCTCTTTGTGCGTGCCCCATTGTAGTGTCAATTCTCGATCCAAGTCATTCCCCATCTAATCTTTTCTGAATCATGCTCTAAGGTCAACATCGTCTAGACCAATGTGGAATTGTGTGTTTTGGTTTTGTTGCCCTCTGTGCGTGCCCCATTGTAGTGTCAATTCTCGATCCAAGTCATTCCCCATCTAATCTTTTTCTGAATCATGCTCTAAGGTCAACATCGTCTAGACCAATGTGGAATTGTGTGTTTTGGTTTTGGTTGCCTCTGTGCGCCCACTGTGCGTGCCTCATTGTAGTGTCAATTCTCGATCCAAGTCATTCCCCTTCTAATCTTTTTCTGAATCATGCTCTAAGGTCAACATCGTCTAGTCCAAAGTTGAATTGTGTGTTTTGGTTTTGTTTCTCTGTACGCCCACTGTGCGAGCAATTGTAGTAGCAAATCTTGTTCCGAGTAATTTCCAAACCAATATCTTTCTCTGACTTATTATTAGGTTTAACATAATCAGAAATCTTCCTAAATGTAAAAGTTTTGAAACTTTTATCAGATAATTATGTTCTAAAGTCTGGCTATCATTTCCTATCTATTTATTAAATACATTTTTGATTTTGAAGTCATGTCATATTTGTCAACTTTCAGGTCAACTAAAGGTATTTATAAAACTATAGTTTTATAAGTTGATTGTTTTACCTAGGTACTTGAACACAAGAAAATACTTCTGAAGGTCATATGTTAATTATGATAATTTATTTAGAATGTTTTAACTTTTATGCCAACAAGTACAATTATTACCAAGCACTGTTTACAACGTAATATTGTAAAGAATATAGTTCAATTTAATGGCAGTGATAAATCTTACATTAATAATTTAGCTCAAAACGCATATGACTTGAAGAAATTAGTTGCATGAGTAGATAGATGTGTGTGTGTGTGTGTGTTGTGAGTAGTTTTGACTCTACTAACTTTATATAAAGATTATTTATTTATTCAAGCGCGCGTCATAAACATTAATTCCGCTCTAAAGATTCGGTTAAATAATCTGCTGAAGAAGTTCTGCGTATTTCATCTTGTGCAGTTTGAGTCCAGGAAGAAATATACGACATTTTAGAGGAGACATCTTGTTGAAGGTAATGACACATTCCAAAATAACACATTTAATATAATTGCTTAATAATAGTTTAGTTTGTATAACTTTGTTCTGCAGTTACTGGCCTAGATTACCTCTTGGCTACTGTAACATTATTCATACATAGTCTCGTGTTTGATGGATGATTATTGATTAGGTCTAGTTTTGACAACTGTGTCCTACCTTCGGCCTTCACATAGTTATTGCCAGTTAAAATGTGTAATCAAAATGAAGGCTGCTGGTATAGGATCGACAGTTTAAGATAAATTAACAGAAAATCTTGCAACGTGTTCTAAGTATTATTGCAGTGTTTGTTCATTTAACCAGACGTCTTTTAATCTATTAATATATTTTAGGAGCGTCCTGATCAGTTACCCTTTCAGTTAGCTTTCCAAATATTTTCCAAGCTTAGGCCATGTAAACTCTTCTCCCAACGTGCCCTTAAGCAAAAAAAACTACAGTAGTTCAGTGCCGAGTGTTGATAAGGTGGGGGTCATGGACGGTTCGCCTAAAGGATGCAAGACCTGTGCGCTTCTAGAGAGCGTCCTAATTCTTACACTGTGTGGCCAGCTTTCCAAGCTAAAGTTATTTTGACTCTTTTATACGTGCTCTAAGGCATACACAACCTAGTCCGAGCGTTGGAAAGGGGGGTCATGGATGAGGTTCGCCCGAAGGATGCAAGACCAGGACGCCTCTAAAGAGCGTCACAGTAACAAAACGTCAATTAATAAGAATCTAAATGATATATTCTAGTTAGATGTACCAATATAAGCGTTTAAGACATGTATGGAAGAGGTGTCAATCCTATAATTGATAGCTCTTCTAAGGTAATGTATTTATTTATTAAGTGTTTAGGGTTTCGTTTCGCCTCGTCATCAAAGTGCTAATTCAGTTAATTTCTAATTATTAGTTTACACCTAGGCCTTCGGCCTTGGCTGCTTGATTTGAAAAATGTTCTCATTAATTTTCACTTCTCTCGGCTTTTGAAACGCCGTTTTCATTGATATTATAATTTCCCTCATTCACTGATTTGCGTGAATAATTTCTCTGTCGTCTTTACATGCTTCTGCTTAACGTTAAACAATTCTTATTAATCTTCAATCCCTTGACATTTTCATGTTCATTGATATTCAATCCCTCGAACCTGGAATTGCGTGAAACACTTCTCCACAGTGTTTACTTTATACATTTCTCGGCCTTTAGCCTTGTCGTTACATACATTTTCATCCCTTGTTCATTTCTCTCTGACCGCGGTGTCGGGTAGACGGGCCCATGCAGACTGTAGTTTGCCGAGGGCATCCAGGGCAGGTCGGCAACATGACACCCAGGTGTGAGAGATTGTTGTCAACTTGTCTTGGATGTAAGGCGGTATGAGAGGTGTTTACGTGTCTTCTCATAGCGGTCCCAACCCCGCAGTCGAGAACCAAACAAGTACCCTTGCATCTGATTGCTTTTTTACCAATTTTTTTACTTTTTACCAATTTCAATTTAAAATTTTTTAGAATAAAGGTACAGTAAATGCACTTAAATTATACTTTTGCAGTAATTAAACATAAGAGTCGCGTAGCCACAGGTTCAGTAGCATTTAATGTAGTTTTAAAAGTTTTTCTAAAAGTTTCCTGTATTGTTTTAAGTCTTTAAATATTTTATCTTATATTATATTTTTAATTAAGATTTTTCTAATATAATACTTTGTTGCAGGTGTCGTCAGTTATATGGAACTTTTTATTTTACTGGGATGTCACAGTTGGTATTGCGCCACGGATGTTTAAGTGCTTGGTTTATGTTAGTCAGTTTTGGGTGGTTTCAATAATTTTGTCCTTTACCTCTGTCAATTCCCTCGAAGACTGTCTTTGATTCCCTGATTTCTTTTGGCCAAGGTGAAGTGAATGCGGATTTTTTGCTGTCCAGCTGTCAAACTTTAAGACTAAGAGTTTATTCATACATAATAAGGTACAGTACTTGTTTATACGATTGTACATTAAAAACAACACATAATTATTATTCATATTATTTTTTGCAAATTAAGTTCAAGGTTTTAAAAAATCCTGTTTTTGTACAAACGCAATTCATACCCGCAAGAAACAAGCAGTGAGGTCCGAGGGAAAATATTCTATTTGAGTGGGAGTAAGGAAGATCGCCTGGCGGGCTGAGGGCTGAGGGGCAGCTGAGATCAGCTGTCGAGCACACTAGCGCTTTAGCCGTGTAGCGCGGCTCCGCGGTGAACTAGTCCAGCCGTTCCAGCGTATTTTAATCGACTCCAAGGGCCTCTTAAACCCTTGTTCATACAATTACAAGTAAATTAACTTGAACTTCCATTAAATGCTAAATGCTCGTACATAATACATGAAATCACTATTCACTGGGCCAATGAATTAAATGTTTTATTCATGAATAATATATCTTTTATTCAATGACCTACATTTGTTTAACATTCGTAATTTAGCATAATTATTTACATAATATATAGTAAATACATGATTTTACAACTACTCTTTACAAGTATATATGGTACACCTACATACTTTCCTACGTTAAAAATATTTTAAAACATGTAGGTACATTTCTCTTTGTTCTTTATGTTATGGTTTGCTTAACAAAATTCCTTGGAACACACCTTGACTGAGCGTTGACTTGGAACACGTAGACCATGTTGGTTCAAAACTATCTACAAGAATTTATGTTTTGTGAAAACTGTCAAAATACTGCCCGAGCCAGATAATTATGACGTTATACGACGGAGTAGGCCCTAATCTACTATTACCTATCTTACGGATCGGCTCCATGAAAAGGCCGCGCAAACGCTTATTATTCATAGCTTTTATTATTAATTAAAACCGTTAAAACCATCGCAAAACTCTGCCAGGATAGAGAATTGTGTAGGCAAGCATTTAGATACTTGAAACTGTTGACAATACCTTGCCTCTACATCTTTAGAAACGTATCTATGTTTTAAATCTAAACGCGATACCATAAGAGGCTGCATCTAGAGGCCGGGACAACTGGACAACTGGACTGGGAGCACAGCACGGTTATTCATGAAAATTGCCTTCCCAGGCAGGAGTATTTGAAATTCGTTCAAAATACCAAAGTGCCAAAGGCATTCAAACTCGTCTGAAAGCAACTTTGACCGTTTAAGAATTTTACAGTTCAGACAAGTTTATGGAATTTAATTGGGGGACCTCACGATTGGCTGACTGACTGGGGACTAGAGTGAGAGACGATTAAAACAAAGAAAGGAGAGGTTAAATTAATATATATAAATGTTCATGAAATTAATTTAGGTACCATGCCCTCTGAACTTGTAAATTTTGATTACGTATTTCAAAACGAATTAACACTGACTTTTTTAATGTGTATTTGTCATAGGTTGGTTCAACCTTATCATCAGCTGTACGGCAAACGTATTGCAAAAGTAAGCAGTACTGATACAATTTTGAACAAACTTCTTTAGTTTAAAAATCCTGCTATTTTCAAATTGTATATCCGGATTTTTGCAACATACATACTTTTACTGTGGTGCCCACGAATCCATCCTCACTTTCCGTTAGGCACACTCTTCGTTGACAATTTTACAGTGACGACAAATACCGTTACTATTCTCAAAAATCAGCTGTGAGCTCTGCAGAGTTAATCTTAAGTAGTTCTTTCGACCAAGCAACAAAATACCATCTACAACAGCAAATATTATCCCTAGTTTGCAACATAGTTTTGCTAAAGTAGGCTAGAAATGCTGACTGGACTTACTCATGGTGACATGATGGTGAGTGGGTGGGTGGAGTGCGCCTGCGCGGATTGCGGAGGAGAGAGAGGAGTGACAGCGCAGGAGAACTGAGTTGCAGACGAAACAGAAAACTGGAAACTGAACAGTGAACTGGTGGAGTGAGTGTGCGCAGAGCGGTGTGCGGATCTGGTCCCGGGAGTCGGGAGAGGAGAAACTGTGCTTGGGAGGGGACTGGGGAGGTGGTGTGAATGGGAGAGATGTGAGATCGACTACACACACACCGGTCCAACTGACAAACTAACTGTGCTCCAGCTCCGTAGGTCCGGTAGTGGGAGTTTGCTGATAATGTTTGGCGAGTGAAAATGTTAAATAGTTAAGGGTCCGCCTCAGTCGTCACCTCAGAGAAAGCCTCGTCCGCCCAAAGAACACACGACACCGCGCACGTAATTGGCTAGACAACGGACTTTATTTCAGCTGATGCGGCCAATTGTCAAACCAAACGCTTACTGGTTTTCCGATACCTTTAAAGAGCCCCATTCATTATAAGTGGTTTAACAATTTAACAAATAAACTCCATTTTGTATACTTAAAACCTATAGTAAAAAAACGGCTAACTATACGCGTGAGGGCTTCAGCTGTAAATATTTAATCTTAACTTAAATATTGTATAATTTCGAAAAAAAGACTCTTGCTTTGACCGTCGCCGCGCAACTGAGGCGGACTCTTAAGTTGATACTACGTGATCTAAAATCCGTGGTATTTCTAAAATGTTCCGTGTTTTCTAGCGTGACCACATTGTAGTAAGTATCAAACATGAATGCGTATGATTTGGTTCTCCCCACCCAACGTTCAGAACATCAATACACGTAATTATCAGTTTTAATGTAAGCTTAATAAATAGCCCAGACATGCACTCATAGCGGACTCGTGGCGGATTGGAGTCGTGCGACTCCGGAGCTTATCACTCCGGTGGCGCGGGTTCGATCCCCGCAGTCACCATTTACATTTGTAATTTGACTATACGGTAACGCTAGGTAAAGGTCGATGTTGAGTGGTACAGAGAACTTTGTAGTCCTAACTTCGCCTCGTTAAACAAGACAAACTTTACCTTTTTACACCACTAAAACTGGTGTAATTATTATTTTTTATGGCTAACTCCCTTAACCTCCACCCTATCCAATAGAGGTTCTAAATTCTGTATAATGGCTCTAAAGTGTCTCAAAATAAACAACCGTTTAAGCATAAGATTGAGGATGTTTCCATATGAATGTATGATGTAGGTTAAACATGGAGCTGTGTATGTTTGCACTACAGAAGAAAGTTCTGTGGTTTGCACATTCGGTTGAATTTAGTCTGTGGTGGTTTAACAATGTCACTACATCGGGTGGCTATGGACACTTGGAGTAGAATCAACATGGAAACAAAGCAGTTTTCATGTTTTACCATGCCGATCACAAGGACAGAGATACCTTCCTCTACTATGATTGTCGCACACCCAGGTGGATCGCAGCTCGCAGTGCCGTGGCCTACCAAGGACGCTTAAGGAAGGTCTAGCCTGCAACAGTGGTAGCCGACCTTTAAATCTGTCAAAAGTGTTACAACAAATAATATAACATAACGACATTTTCGAAATTTAATAGTTGTACTTTACGGTTTTTGTGGGTATAACAACTGTTTATAGTTTGGTTTCGTAGCGCAGGGTTTTGTTGCCACTATTTGTAAACTTCCTGAAAAATTTGACAAAGTTTAATTTTTTTCAGTTGCAAAATAAAAAATAAAAAATTTGCCTTTATTGTAGAGGATATTAAGTTAACATTTTTTCAAAATAATTCCTAAATAAATGCAATATTCTTTAAAATGTTCTAGGGCTCACATCAATATTTCATAAACAACCTAGGTCTAAAGCTATACATATCCAAAATAAAATATTCATATAGATTGGGAAGCTTTAAAAACTGTATTGCATTTCCCTCACGCTATAAGATATTTGTTCACATCTGATGCTATCGTCGTAGAGAAACTGCGGTGTAGGACTTGCGACTTCTGCCGTAGGAAAAATTTGAAACAGAAGGATATTTTAATTCGTATACCAATAAACACAAAAAAATAATATGGACATTATTCATGACGACCCACTGATTGCAATAAGTATACTGTATATATAGATTGTAAATAAAACGATCATGTAGTTATTATTTAGTGGTACAAGTAGAGAAACAAAACCATTTTAGGTATTATTTGTTTCTCTACTGAACCACTCAGAAAATGGCTTCAAATAGCCGAAACATGATGTGGATTACAATTCTTTTCATTGCCAATTCAGTCGTTTTATTTACAAACTATATATACATAAAAACAATATGGTTGGTTGAAAAATCTGTTATGTTTTATTTAATTATCCGCAAACCATTGGCAACAAAAAGCTAGAATTAAATTAAAGTAGCTTCCTTTATTTTATTATATTCGAATGTAGTGATCTGAACTAACAACATGTAAATATCATTACTTGAAAGCCGTTCGTACAAGATAAGTGTTAGAATAGAGAGGGTTTCACGTTTAACATTACAATGGCATTCTATAAAACTGACTTGTAAAGCTAATGAAAGGTTGATTGAACATGCATACATGATCTCACTAATATTCAAAGGTATTGCGAGGAAACCTCAGTGGGCCGGCCAGGGTAATAACATTATTGTTATTCCTACATTGTACACATGTAAATGTTATTATTTTATAATGTACAGCACATGTATCCCATTAGTTTTTTCTATCTAAATTGTTGTATCAATTCACAAGTAGATCTCTTTCAAACACACATAACTTACATTCGTATAATATCCACATTCGCTCGAATATTGTATGTTCCCAGTCTTCCCCTGTCAGTCTGTTTGTTTCCGATTCTCTCAGTTGTGTGCCATATACTCGCTTGAACTCTAAAAAGCTTCTGCTACCAAAATTGATTTTGGACGAGATTTAAACACCTTTGGCACTGGAGGCACTGATTGTTTTTGTAGAATGAACACTCTGGAAAAGTTTGTGCTTGAGCAGCCTCCCCAGAACTTTAGCCAGGGTAGGTTAGTCCATAATAAGTCGTCATCAGTACCTGAGTGGGCAATATTTGGACAACTGCCCCAACACGTTATGCCTGAGGCTAATTTTGAACCGACCAAGGTAATTTTTTTTACTTTTAGATAGGTAGGTTTCTTTTAGACCATGGTAGGAACTACTTTAGATGTACCATCGGTAAGGTCCATGCCGGCAGTTTGTACGACTATTTGGTCGTGGTTGGTAAGTTGTTGATTGCAGGCCCTACTCAGCGCTTGGCGACTGCGCAGTGCGCACAGCGGTGTAGTGTGTCGCAGCGCCTGCGCAGATCACCTGTAGCCGGGTACCGTTAAGGCCGCCTCTACTCACCTCTCACATTGTGTTTGTCCTTTGCAGATGTTTTGCACTCGTGGTCGATCACGTTACCAATTCCAAGAAGGTTCCCAGAATTTGGAGGGCTTCAAAGTGGTGTCCAATATGACGCCCTCCGAATTGAAAATTGAAGGCTACGAGATTTGAACAGTAACTTTAGATTTTTGGAACTGTACAATTAAAAGAAGTAAACAGTAAAAATTATTTGTAAAAAAAAACATAATGATGGTTAGCCACAAGATGAGCCCGGGAACCTAACCTATATTTTTTGGACCTGGAGAACGAGTAGATATGTCTGATATGTCTGAAATGCAGGTCCTGAAACTATATTAAATAATGCAGTACCACAAACCAATTTTAGTCTTATTATTGACCTCCACATTTTATATAACTTTTAAAATAGTAAGCAGCTGCCAAGCCAATGCTAATTTCGTGCCTCACCATTAGTAGCATTAACTTCTATAACTACCATACTAACATATTGTATTTTGCTACCAAAGCGTAGAGTGGATTTTGCTAAAAAATCACTACTCTTGAGTAGTAGATATGGTGTGGATATACATTTACTGTCAGTATAAACTGGTCCTAGTGATTAAGCTGTTTGTCCAAAAACAACGTGGTTTTCAGTTGTATTGGTTTTATTAATCCTTTATTTTAGTTCGGTCCGTTTATAAGTTATGAAAATGTCTAAAGTACAAACAAGTAAGCGTATAATGCAAACATATTATTATGTTTTCTTTCCGTAATAACGACAGTCATGCACTTTCCTTATTGAGCTCCTTCCTGAAAGGGTTCATAGCCTAAAATACTTTTAATTAATCGGGAAATGGCCTCCATATAAGGAGTAAACCACGAATAATCAACGTAGTTTCTCTGATTTGCTTGTCTCAATTGATTTTAAAGTTCTAGTAATATGACTAAAGTACATAAATTACATAGCAGACGACGAACTCTGGACCAACACCGATATCCTATTCAACGTGGAGGTCTGGTGTCGTATTGGGTTACCTATTTGAAAACATCTATATCAAAACGACACAATTTATTGAAATCACACGACTATGTGTGTACTTCCCGTGGAACACTAGAACTTAGGTACAAATGTTCATAAGTAGGTTACTGGTTTAAAATAAGGCCTCTAATCAAATACTGATATCAAACATCAACGATATTAATAACCCAAGCTTATAGGCAACTAGATTATACTATATAATATCTCTTAATTTTATTTTATGAATTGTGGGTTCATGTATATTATACGTATTCTAATGATAAATTAATGAACGATTGTAGTTACTGATGCGAATACTAGTTTAATTACTGCAATCACAGACAACACAACTCTCAACAGACGTCCAGGCTAGTTAAATCACCAAATCCATCACCAAACGCGTTGCCACATCGTGCGCCTCGCTGCAGAGTGCACACTCCCACCCGTCTCGCTCCTCCTAAGCGGGCCACCATAACGGCTACATAGCGGCGAAGTATTTGACGACTGAAACATTTCTCTAACCTATTGGACCTCTGTCGACGCTCTATTCCCTGCGCTGCAGTGCTAGAGTGCTCGCGAGAGTAATACAGACCGCGGTGAGAGTAGAACAGTTGAGAGCCCAGTACTCAACGGCTTCCGTGGGAAGGGCCAAGTGCTTGTCAGGCAGCAGACTGAGCTGAGAATTAACAAACAAAGGACCTGTGATCACAACTCGGGCAAAGTGTAATTAATAGACCGGGAACCGTTTTACCTAGTTTACTTTGCCTGGAAGTAGTGTTTGCTCGGTGCGCTGCGGCCGCTCTCGTGGTGGACGGTACAGTGTACACTGTACAATATACGCTGTACAGTGTTCAAATTTAAATTATTTATTGCAAGTTGACAAAATACTTTGCATTACAACGTCATATGTGTCAATATTTACAGCTTATAATAAAGGCTAAAAATTAATAGTAAAACAACACAAAATAAATTACACTTGATTTTTTATTATAGTGTTTACTGATTTAACAAGAACTCATCAACTGAGTAACAGGCATTTTCTAAAAGGTAATCTTTAACTAGGATTTTAAACTTGTTGGGGTTAGTTTCTAATTAAATGTTTCTGGGTAGTTTATTGAATAGTTTTGGGTCAATGTTTTGAGGTAGCGCAGCGGTTAGCAATATGGCACCTATGTGGGTTTGTGGCGTGTGTCTCTGCTGTTCACGGGCCCTTGTATTATATGTATCAAAATCTAAGCCTACTACAATAGACTCAAATTTAAAATTGTAGTATAAGAGCATTTCATATAATGAGGTGAGAGTTAAAAATTTGAACGATTGAAAATAAGTCTATGCACTCCTGCAATAATTCTTACGGCTCTTTTTTGCAGCAGAAATATTCGTATGAATTAAGTATATACGAGCTGCTGAACCCCAGAGCACTATACCGTACCTCAACCTTGACTCAGTAAGTATTTAAGTGACTGGTTCATGTCCAGCTGAAATCTCTCTGTCTTGTCCTCGGCCTTCGCCTAGTGCTGAGAGGATAGGCCGGTTTTACCTAATAAGCGCGGTAAGCTTGGAGGCACGAATCTGAGGTGCCACATATTTAGCTACATGTAAGTTTGTTTTTTGCATCAATACTTAAACTATAACAACTTACTAGTAAACCCTTCTACAACAAAAAATATTTTTTAATTATACGACTACAAATATTGAACCATTAATTTTTATGAATGAATTGTTAATACCCTCGGAGTCAAATTACACATATCTGGAACTAATTTTTGATAGTATTTTTTCGTGAGTCCAGCACATAAATGCATTATTTTAAAAGTAGCATCTCGATTATTTTTATTGAGCAGACACTTGAAATACCAAGATTTATGTCTTCTAAGGCTCATCTACACCTCCTCATTGAGTCAAAATTGAGGTACGTTATAGTGCTCTGGGGTTCAGCAGCTCGTACTGAAGTCATACGCATATTTCGGCTGCAGAAAAGAGCCGTACGAATTATGGCAGGAGTGCAAAGACGGATGCCGATTAAGACCTACTTTCAATTATTCAAAATCTTAACTCTTCTCTCATTATATCTCTATGAAATGCTCTCTACTTACTTTTTAAACAACGTGTACTTTTCTATGTGTGTGAATGCCAGTGTTTAAACATAAAGTTAGTGAACATTTTCAAAAAGATACTCTAATAAAATAATAGGCTAAATTCACTACATCACTAATTAGTTTGGACAACATTGGCAGAAAACATCGTTATCAGTTGTACTTTGGTACAGAAGGAAACTTAATATAACTAGTTTACAGTTAACTAACAAGTTGCAACACGTGTAGCAATGTTGATGACGTACATCATTGAAGATGTCAGAACTGATTGTGCAGTGTTCGGATCTCGGGGAGCGTATCATTGAATTAGTGTTTGTCTAATTCATGGATGTGTCTCCAGCTGAGTTTAAAGGCAACTCTCACTAGACTCACTCTACATTAAACATGTCGATGGCTTTATGGATCAAAATAAATAGTACGAGTATATTACCAGTGAAAATAATTCCAAACATGTTTTGCTTACCCTCTGGCCGCGACTTTAGTTTCACACTTAATTTTGATTCTCCAATAGGATTTTTAAACTATTTAAGAAAGTCTTTTGGTATGCTATTCTTTCTGTCCTCTCAAAGTACGAGTATTTGCAGGAAAATATTACCAACATGATTCACAAGTTGAACTATTATTGCGGACATTTTCCATCGTTAGTGAACAAAAAGGATCACGACGCTTCGGGATCTGCAATCTGATAAGTTTATGCATCTGTCGGGAGTTTAGTTTATGTCCGCAATAATAGTTCAACTTCTGAAATCCTCCCATCGTCAACAACAAACTTCAAACAAAGAACATGATTCAGTTACACATTTCCTGATGGGGGAGCCTTTCTAAGACCATCTATTTGTATGCATATATCATGCTATCTAATTGTTATGTTTTTAAATGCTCCATTGTAATTGGGCACGCCTGTTATGAAGCATTATAATAAATAAATAAAATACAGTTTTCAAATTAGCAGGAAAGTGGCAAGGTCCACGAACAGCTGTCACACAGTTTTATTTAGAAAATTAAATTCCAATTTCTTTATTGACGGAAAACCATTTAAATTATAATACATAATTGTTACAATAGTTTATAGAAAGTTACAAGAAACCACAAATACATCGATAGCAAAAACGTAAAAGACAACAACTGATTTACACGGAACATTTATTACCGAAAACAGTGTTTACTGTTTTTCAACGTTTCTAGCTCTAAATCAGTTGTGCTTGTACACACTTCCTTGTAAGCTTGTTTCTTGTAAGCCTCAACACTTTCTCACTAGTTTAGTAGAAGCGTATACGTTTAACTGGAATACTGCAATTTTAAAACATAGAGTCGACTCATCTCGTTAAGATTTTCCTGTTAAGGACCCTGACTACACCCCGTTTCACTCTCTGTTGGCAGCATAAAAACCCTATATACCTATTTAAGTACTATATACTTATATCGTACTTATATAACGTTTAACCGAGAATTTAAACTGTACGACGAAGAACAAAATGGCGGCTTTATAAAATGTTGCAATGGTAATAGCTGAAAATCCGTTCATTAACTAGGAATTTTGTGCCAAACGTGTCATGCAAACACGCAAATACGCATTAATCAAGGTGCAAGAAATAATTCTGTTCTATAATGTAATACTGAGATTTGATTAAGCTGGTTTTATTTGGTTAAAAATTCACCTGCAGACGTGAAGGTACATTTGTGATGCGGAGGAAGAAAACAAATCTCTTGTCGGGAGAGCAAAATTTTCAGTACAACTAGTTCTTGAGTTCAGAAATATCGATTTTCAGATTTTAGTCGATTATAATAATGTAGCGAACGATGTATTCAACATCGTACATGTATTATACCACTCGACCCTGTCTGATGCGAATTGGAAACTCCACAACAATATACTTTTTCTGCGAATCTCCACCCTTGTCTTCGAGTGTGAAGAATAAAGCTGATGAGATAGAACAATTTTAAATCTTATTTAACAAATCCTAATATATTTTTTGCTCGCTTCTCCGGTCCTCGGTTATTCATGACTAGTACGGGGTGGTGAAAAGCCCTGGAACGCTTGGGTTCCTTGGTCCGGGGAAGTGGGCACAGATAACATACTCCTTTTAAACTTAGATACTTATTTATTATTCTAAAATACGTTTTTCTTAAAACTGAACTATATAATTTGTACTATATTACTAAAGAAATTTGAAGACAAAAATGTTGAGACCCGGGTTCAAGTCCCAGTTCGGTCCAAAACATTTTTGTCTTCAAATTTCTTTAGTAATAAATTAGCTTTTTAGCGTTTATACCAATTAAGATTGAATTTTTACTATGCTTATTTATAATGTTATCAAGCTACTTATTTTTTGCATCTTCATTTGTTGTCTGTATTTATTCTTTCAGATGTTAACTATTTATGTACTTACATCGATTGTTATTAATGCTACCTAGTTTAATATCTATCGCTACTATTTTGGGTTTAGTCAATCTCCGTAGTTTATTCTCGTTGTTACATTCTTATAGTTCGTTGCTCATACACTCGTATATTTTATAGTCGTTGTACACACCAAACATTTCATTGTTAAGTAACCAAGTTTTTAAGTTTGTCAATTTTACATTATCAAGCATAGTCAACTATTTAATCTAAGCATTCTTCTGATTGTTATTTAATTGCACGCAAAATTGCAAATATATTATTGTATATTTTCTCTGAATCACATGGTCAATGGTGTAAACCGTTAATAAAAATGAATAATGAATTATGATGTACAATGTAAAGTATATTAAAAGTTAGTATTTGGTAGTATTTGTCACTTATAATAGAGACATGCGTGTATCTGACAAAATATGTGATCTGAACTAGTCACTAAAACTTCAATTTATGAATTCTAGCGGATATAAACGGGAACCAGAATTTCGACACAAACGGTCAGTTTTCTGTCATCATAAATCAGGAAATAATCCGTGTACTCCTTGCAGCGGCACTTTGACACAACGGTAGGGGAGGAAACAGGTGTAAGTGGGGATAGAGTGTTGCCCGGCCCGGCTATTATACGGATGATAATAGCTTGGATACTGAAAGACCTCGTCCACCTAATATTAGTTAATTTTCTATATAATTCCAATCTTGAGGCTCTAGTCTAAAACTTGTTTTAAACCATACACATGGTTCTTTAACTACAAAGCAAAGAACAAACACATTGAACATAGTTAGACAAACATGATTGGATCAAAAACCTCAATTTAAATCTATCGTTGAAAATTTGGTTTAAACTTTAGTAGCAAATTGGCCACCATTACAAAAACAACGGCATAACAATGATTCACCCAATCACCAGTAAAAAGATTTTAAACACTGTAAACGTATAAAACGTGTTTGAATTAGAAACTCTTTGGAATTTCCGTAGTTTTTCAAATTATTAGAGAGTTTAGGCCTATTAAATATGTAGTGTGAAACCTGCCCCTGAAGTTAATGTTTAACTAACCTGCCTGCTGAGAATAAATGTTTAATGTATGTTGGTTAGTACGAACTGAATTGGCTAATATAGTGTCATGGTAGTGAACTTTTTACCTATATCTTGAAAACTTCAACATAGGTATAGTGTTATTCAAGTCAACATATAAATACAGTAGTTCTACATTGTAATTGAGAAGAAACATTAATCGATGATTGCAATGAGCTAAGCGTTAGTAATATGGTGTACAGCGAAATGTAGGTGCGTACTGCGTAAGCGCTCGGTGTGAGCACTTGGCCCTAAACAAAGTGAGCAGCTGTTGAGTTTTTGGAAATTATCACAAGTCTTAAACCTTGTCTTGGGTCATCGCCGCCCTCGCACAGCACTTCCCCCACTCTGCCGCGATTTCTGTACCCCTCTCGCAGCCAAATTGTGTCAAAATGCCTACTTTTGCCATATTTTGACCTGCTATTGTGTCCTTCCTGTGTCAAAACTCCTAAACCCGATACAAACATAAATAAATCCAGTTTAGACACAAAGTGGAAAGTCTTTTGTTCCATTGTCGTTTTTTGAGCATATTAGCTTTTCTAGTTTCTTCGAAACAGTCCGTTGGAACTATACTTAAGTTGATCAACTTATGACCCCATAAATGTTGTTTTATCATTCAAGCAATAACCAGCATTGACACTTTGATAGGTTTAACATGAGACTAAAAAGATTTGAAGAAAAACATTTGTTTTCCAAACAAGGCTGGCTTGAATTAACAAGTTACCGAAATGAGACCTGATTGCGCCGGGGAGAGATTCATGTTTGAGGGTGATTTCACTCAAAACGGCAATTTCTGAATCAGGCCTTTAAGTATACTTTAGTATAACAGTATTAATTATACACAATAACCTATGATTTTTATATCAAAATGTCCAAACCTTTTCAGTGATTAGGAATATTACCATAAGTCCATAGCTCAAAATACAAATAATCGATTCCTTGTCCCACATCAAATTTGTTGTTTGCACAAGAAATTTAAACAAGTATACTTTTATGAAATATAAAATTATACGAAATAGGTATCATTTTACGAATGGGCTGTGAGTTCAACCGTTCACAGAACTACTAGTTTAAATGTATAACACTACAGTATTTGCTGAGGTATGTAACACGTAACAATGTTTTGTGAACACCCTGTATACTGTTGATGGAAATGTGGCAGTACAATAAGCTGATGCAATACCTACCATCAGCTAATGTCCATCAGCATCGCTCTCTTTCTTTAAATTTGCTCTTAGTTGTGATAACCAGATAAATAAGATGCACAAATATTCACAATAGTTTATTTATTTATACAATACGAATATAATACAAATTAATAAGTACAAGTACAAAAAGAAAATGCAAAGTTAAAACTTAACAACGTACAATTCAAGTAAACACATTAAAATATAGGAAAACAATATTCTATTATCTATTCCTCCATAATGTATAAAGTATTTTCATTCTTAGCAGTGAAATGAAGGCAGTCAGGAGTTTTAAGCAGATATAATAAACATGAAATAAAAATACATAATGTAAGCAAGGGTATATTAAATAAAGTGTTGAGAAAACATTCAAGACAGTTTGAAGTTTATGAAATAATCAAAATAAGGATACGAAAAATAAATTGAAAATGAATTCACATGCGAATGTTATAAATTGACAACACATGATTCGTAATGGAAAAGTATAATTATACACACAAAAAGTGAAGAGCCGAATAAATATACATATATACAAAACATACAATTAAGGGATTGTGACGCCAAAGAGACACTTAAGTGATCTTTCGTACGTTGTGACGTATTTTGGGAAAAGTGCAGCTGCAAGGAGTAGAATAACAGCTTTCTTGGAAGTGCAAGGTAAAAGTTAGTAAACATATAGCTCTGGGGTAAATCACACATTTCGATCAACTCGTATTCTGACTTCTGGCATAGGTTTTAGGTAATTTTATGAAATTAGTGAAATTCTTCTCAACAAATGCAGTTGAACACAGTAATCATTCGGTGCATTGCAATGTAAAAATAACCGTGTCGTGAAAATACTGTACTGTAAAAATATCAGTAATGCTTTTCAAACCAAGGCGATCGAGTATCCTCACGCCTAACATGAAAATCACTCCATAACCTGATGATCAGCACATGTTGTGGTAAATAGGATTTCAATACATTCAAAACCTGCAAGAAGTGCCATCGTTATAAAAAATATTCAAAACTATGAGTATTTTGAATGAAATAACAATTAATTTGTTCACTAAAAGTAAGAGTTCTGATAGGCACTATACCTCCAAATTTGGAATATCAAGACAAAATTGTGTTATTTAGACAACTACCATGCTGATAATTGTAATTAGAATGGATGCATCTATATGCAATATTGTATGCAGCTATATGCATCTTAATGACTTAATGAGACAGATATAGAATATTAGGGAGGAAGAAAATATTTATAAATATAACCCCATGATAATAATAGCAGTACTCAATGCTTGAATTGTCTTAAACGAAATGAAGCGGTTTTAATATAGGAATCAAAAATAGATACAAGTTACAAGATAACTGGAAGTAAATTGTAAATAAAAATGGTGGTTGCCCAAAGTAGGGTGTCAGCTTAACACTCATACAAAAGGTGCATACAAACGAAAAAGGTTATAATTTTCATGATGGAAAGTTTGAATGTGATATTACTTTTGGGCTATAAACAAAGAAGACATATCAAATGTGAGGGATAAATTATAGTTAAATTATTAAAAACTAAAACATCAACTCTTAACATGATATGGTTTAAAACCCATTAAATTTCTTAGCTAGTTTCTTAGTACAATATTATAATAAAAAACAGAGATCCACTAGTAACAACTGTATTCAATATTTAAACTGTTGAAAGTCTTTATTATGAATGAAGAATTTTTATGTTTACTCTTCTTAATTAAAAGTTGTTGGTACAAATTTTAAACCGAAAATAATGATTAAATACTCAGGAGGGTCTGAAAAAAATTTAAACAATGTTAACCTTGAAGGTTTCGTATAGTTTTCGGTACACTGATTATTTAAATCACACAACATTTGATCCAAGAAACACTTTAAAATTAAAATGTACTTAAACTGTTTTCGCACACAGCTTCGTCGTCACAAACATTATTTTTGATTTCTTATCCTTAGACAAAACATCTCACCAAGTGAACACATTCAACCAAATAAAGTAAAAATGAGCTTACACGTGTTCCATCATTACTTCCCAACCCTGTTTCAAGCAGCTGCCATTTTTAAAACCATACCTGACTTTATTGGTAACTTAAAAACATACAAAGTGATTCAGTAGTTACTTTCTGGCTTTGGAACTAGTGTTCTCCCGAACATCTGCTAAGCGTGTCAAAAATGTCTTTCTAAATGTTTAAAATGGGTTAATAATCGATTATACACAGACAAAATTATATTTTTTATGAACAATACTTTAGAGGTTTGAGCTTGAAAACATCAGTTTCTACCTGTCAGAGTTTGTGATGAAAGGTCTGGTGAAGCAAGTCTACAGTGAATTAGGGAGTTAGTAGAAGTTACCTAACTACTGCGGTACTCTATCGAAGTTAGAAGATTCGCTTGTACTAAACACTATTATGAGCAGCATTCAATAGTTGCATCAAGTCCAATTAACAACTGTTGTTTGAGTTTTCAGATTAGATAACAGTAGTATATTTTTAAATGAAAAACACAAAACATATTAAATTTAACAATTAGATATGTTCAATTTAAAAAACAAATTTCAAGGAAAGTAATCCAATAAACTATACACGTATAGTAAGTGGAAAGCGTCCAACCGGAACTTATGTATTTAACTTTGAACATAGTCGTAGATTGAATCTGAAATCTGTGTTTGATCCACCTGAATGGCGTTCAAATGTCTAAGAAAACACACAAAAACAGGGTTAAAAATAAATGTGTGTTAAATTGTTGAAATTTAAGTTGGATTGTTAGGCTAAGGGTTTGATATCATATTTCCCTTTTACAGATAGTATAAGTAAATGAAAACGTACAAACCGAGTAAAACTCAAAAAAGACAATAATTTGTAGTTTTTATTATTTTTCAATGGAATAACTAGTGTATAGCATTTTTGAGCACTTTCATAGTTTTTTTGTATACAAAATATCCTTCACTTAAACCACTTTGTTATGTTATCAGTCTACAAAACAAATAAAACATGCTGTGATGTGATTAGATTTGTGTAACTGTTTAGGTGTTTAATCTATTGTATTGAGAGCCAGGAGAACTAAAGATCTGAAAGCCTGAAGTGCCACTGAAAACTTAGCATTTGAAGATACTGATAAGGAACTCTAACCAACTTCATAGATCCAATATATTCAAACATTCAGAAGTGATACTCACTTAACTCACGTTACGAACTACAACGATTGACATTATATCTAATACTGGTCACTTTGACATACAAATTCTGACTTAATAAATGACACTCTTAGGTAAACATATTATTACTAGGCGTAAAATAAAACATACGGCATACGTTTGGACTTGCTGTAAGTGAATACGAACTTTGATTCAAAGACATTGTCCATTTCCCCTCTTCTCAGCTTGTTGTCTAAACAGTGGACCATGTTATTGAAATGAACCTTCAGTATTGAAACTGAATGTAGGCCTAATTAAAGTGCGTTTAAAAATTGATTTACCAAACAAATTAACACAAATGATTTTGGTCATAAATAAACAAACCGTTCTTATTTCTTGCAAATACTTATCCTTTTTGCAAATAAATAAATAGCCATAACCTCTTGCGCCAAACGTAAATTGTTTTAAACATTAGCTCTGTGGATAAGGACTGATTCTAAATTGCACTCAAAAGTGTACCAAATATTTTACGAACCAGTTGTGTTCCTTGGTTAACAAAATGTACCGTACAAGATGTCATACTAGTGGAAATTTAGTTTAGCGTCGTATTTTCCACAGCACAATCTCACGTCTTATATATGTAAGGTAACTAAAAATAAATATTGGCTTACATTTTAAAAATATATAAAGATGAAGTTGAGGTAATTTTGGATTCGATGCTGTAGCTACTTGTTTCAATAAAATTACAATAAAACATTGGAAATTATCTTATCCGAAAGCTTTCGCCTTTAATTAAAAACTCCTTCCTTAGTATATATTTAAGTTGGAATCATATCAACACAGGCTAAAGTTAACCCTTTAAACACTGCACAGGTACAGAAGTCCTATACCAGTTCTGTCACAAATATAGCACTCAAGTTCATTGTGTAATAAATATTCAATCGTCATATTTGGTGTAGAGTTTTTACATAGCTGAGATACAAACTCGGATACTACTGACTCGACGTGTTCCGTCTGAAATGTCCTTAGTCGCTGTCAGTCAGTCTTAGTACTACCATCACATTCGCATCGAGAGATGGCTAAGATAAATAATTTGGCAGATATTTGGCATTACGAGTTGATTATGTAGGAGATCCAGTCGACGGTGTGTGCGACCCTGTGGTAGATGCCGGGCTGGCCGCGCTGTGCGCAGGAGTAGCCTGCAGAGACGATGCCGATCAAGAACCAGCGTGCACCCTTCTCCATCATCAACGGTCCGCCAGAGTCCCCCTGGACACACGCACAAATAAATAAATAAATAAATTCTCTATCGAATGCTTTTGTACAGCAGAAATGCCAGTTATACAGATCATTAATATGCATAATATTTTAACATGCTTAAAGACAGCAGCAGACAACTATAACTGAACTTTTACTTTACATCTATAAATATAGATACTAGATAGACAATAAATATACATGCAAAAGAATAATTGAGATGTAACTGAACCCTCACACCCCCGAACCAAGGCACTCAAGCGTTCTTTGGCTAAACGCCAATACCGACGCTGTCTTCAAAAAAGAGAAAAAGACAGCCGGCTTTTCGCCATTCATGAGTATCCAAAGACCGGGGAAGTGAGCACAACGCTTATAAACAAAGGAAGGACAAACTGAGAATGGGGTCGACAAAACGGACCTGGTTAAATCTGAATTTAGTGGTACTTTGATACTTTTATTTGAGACACTGACCACTCCTAGAGGGTATTGTAAGGTGAATATGGGATGAAGGGTGAGTGTGTTGAGTGGTTTGATGGATGATGAGGTGTAGTCTAGTCAAAAACTAGGGCCGAGAGAACTAGGCCCAGATTGGGTTTAATTGTTTTTAATTGAACTGAATAGTATTAAGCATGTTAATGCTGATCACAACTTATGCTTTGCTCACTCATACACATACCTGACAAGAGTCCTTGCCGCCTCCTCGGTAGCCGGCGCACATCATCTCGTCGTAGATGACCACGTTGATGCCGTTGGACTTGTGCCAGCGCTCGCACAGGCGGTTGTCGATGATTGGTACGTTCACTGCTTGCAGGGTTTTCGGCCTCAGTCGAGAACCTTCAACACACCAATCACAAACATTCGTGTTGTATGCAACCAACATTGTCCGTAACAACTACAGATAAAGTTCAACCAAAGGATAAAGACAATTTTAAACAATTGGTTATCTTTTCAGAAGCCGTCGTTTGGTCTTTTCACTTAAAGTCTAATTTTATATCGTTATCAGAATGAACTAAAGAATGAGTGTAAATAATGTATAATGTAGTAAAACCTTTGCAGGACGAGTATGGTTTTTATAAACAAAATCTTGAATGTCCAAAACTACTTGATATAAGCATGGTTTGGGATTAACGTAAAGCTCATTAATGGACTACATAAATACTCAACCATTCACAAGTGTGTTCTATTTTTTGGTTTTATTACAATCCGAATAAAAGCGGATCGTCAAAAAGAATGTGTTCTAAGTTATAGTCTTTCCAAGACTCTTTGCATTCCTCCTTTGGCTTGGCTTTACCTGGTTTATTCCATTTACCCTAATTTGGATTAAACTTTTTTCTAAGAGGAACCCTACACTATTAAGTGGAAGTAAAGGACCAGAACAAAAAGGGATGGAACTGAATTAATATCCTATTCGATGTCTGGGTTGATTTCGTTGTGGTCACTCTATGAGAACCAAACTGCAGACCAAGAGTTGATGAGCAGCAGGTGCTACCTTTCTGAAATAAATACAGTCAGATTATTAAGACAAGGGTTATTCACCTAATCACTCAACTTCTGAAATGATTAGTTCCCATTAAATCATTTCAACCCACGTAAAGGTATTTCAAAATGCTGTTGCTGCATTATCTAGAAGAGTTCAAAAAACGTTTTTATATGTAAAGGTAATAAATTTAAAGTTAAGTTAGGACTATATAAGTGGTAAATTACCTCGTCAAACAGTTTCAAATGAGTGGGGTCCCACTACTTGTTTCGGGACAACGGTCCCATCTTCAGGTGGTAGTACACATTGAAGAACACACCGTTGAACATTGAAGATGATAGCTCCACCTAGGGATTGTCGAGTATGGTGAAACACGTTACAAAGTACATGGCGACGAATATGACACAAAACACAAAACACGGAACGAAAAAAGTGTTTTGTGTCGTATTCGTCACCATGTACTTTGTAACGTGTTTCATCATTCTCGACAATCCCTAGCTGGAGCTATCATCAGTGTTCTTCAATGTGTTTAATGTACTACCACCTGAAGATGGGACCGTTGTCCCGAAACAAGTAGTGGAATCCCACTCATTTGAAACTGTTTGACGAGGTAACTTACCACTTGTACGAAATAGTTTCGTGGCTAAATACAATGATTTTCAATTAAGTTAAAATCAGTTAGTGAATAAACTGATTTCAATTACCAGGGATGTAAACTAAACAACAAGTAATATATTACTTTAAACAATTAGTAATATATTCATGAAACGATTGAGTTCAAATACTGCAAGACAGCTTTAAAATTGGAAAGCAAGCTCCTAACTTACACTTTGGACTCGCTCGATGACTAGGACAGTTTTGATAATCAAGACTTTTGGTAAAGCTCTTGTAGAATAATACACACATATTCTATAATCACAATAGAATTGACATCTTTTCTTTCAAACAGTAGCTTGGAATTAACGTACAATTGAATCCCATTTTGCTGGGACTTTAGAATTAGACAATGTTATGTTAGTCTGCTAGCTCTGGGCCTCGATTCGAGCTAAGTGCAGAGGTCAGCAACGTTATGAGCGATGGCGTGTTCAAAATATTCAAACTGAAGCTAAACACATGTTACAGAACTCTCAAATGATACTACGTTGCCAAGTGTAAGAAAAGTGATTATAAAATGTAGGAGACACCCGGTTAGAACTATTTTATCTTCGTTAATTAAAATATTCGAAGTGAAACATTTCGTATAGACTGTTAATGTTTTAAAACTGACGATTTTTGACAGGTATAAGAATAATGTTTAGACATGCCGTGATAATATTGGGCTTCGTGATAAGTAGAAGCGATTCATTATTTTACTTATTATTATTGGTTTTATAAAGTTACTTTTAGCAGTTTTCACGTCTAGAAATTGCTCAAAATTAAAAAGCCGAACCAAACATATTTTGCTTTAACCTTGAGAAAAACATAGCTAAAATAATACGAGCTTCCTTAAATTATAGTTACACAGCTATGCCAACAAAGCATTTAATTTCGTTCATAAAAAAACATTTAGTTTAAAAGAATATTTGCATGTACAAAGACATAAGGTCTATGACAACGTCTACGTTTTAGTCCGTCCGAGCAAAGAAAACTCTAATCACTTCAAATAATTTGACTTATACTCTTCAAATAGGCTACACTCCTGTAAGGGATGAAAGTAGTTTACACTTGACCAACCTGCTTGTAAAGCGCCCCAGCCAGCCGCCCAGCCGAACTGTCCAAGGAAGTCCTCTCCTTTCTCAGGCAAACAGATGGGAGCGATGTGAGGCATGTACTGCACTGGCCTGTCCAACCTCAACACTGCCACGTCGAAGCGGTCAGCCTGAAGCACAAAACATGATTTAGTCAACTTTGTAGTGCAGTGGTTCTAAAAATGTGGTCCGCGGGTTCCTAACGGATGTCAGCTTCACTATTGACTTATTCCTACTGACCTATTGACACTACTGATTACTTTCCTGCTCCAGACCTTCAAAACAGTTGGATTAGAAATCCATTCATCAGCAAAGTTGAAGATATGAATTGTACTGCAGTAGAAGATTAACTTATTGATTTAAAACAAACAATGGTATGCTCAAACACGTATTTGATAGTGACAAACTTTTGGCTGATTGCGCAGCGAAACCACAAGGCGTTATCTGGGAAAGCCTTAAAATGTTTAACGCCATTAGCTCGTTTCCTAATGTTTTGTGTTATGTTTAGGTTAATTTTCACCTGAAGACGGGATCAGATTCCAGATCCCGAAACGTCGTGCTCGTCTTGTTCACTATGAATTATGAACACGTCCGTAACAATATTTTGACGCCAGAAACTTTCCATCGTCAACAACAAACTCCGAATATATCGAGAATCAAATGTGATTTTTATATTCGCCTCAACAAACACAACTTGTACACCGGTATATTACTTGCAGGATCTATTTGGTCTTCAATTAAACTAGTAGGCTACACCTTGAGAACCGATTTCAGTATTTACCCAAAATAACTATTCGTGTTTCATAACGTAATCCATCCGGTCAGATAAGAACCAATTCAGTAAACTAGCAACTTCCCTTGTACCGTCAAGATAAATAAAAACAAAACAATTTTGCAATAAATATTAAATACCATGGTTAAATTCAATTATGTCATTATATTCAATACAATTTACCAACAGAGGTTGTAATACGTTGTATAAAAGTCACTTAAATCAAACAGGATTTTATTCTGAGCTTTGCAAGAACCATTTCTCTAAGCTTCTTAAAGAAGTAAGCAGCTTTCTCAGCGAAGTATTGAAATGAAAAATATTGCTTTTCCAGTCGTAGAAATAGACTGGGAGATTTGAAATTTAAAAATAAGTCGATTTCAACTGTAAGATGGTAAAATGAAGGAGACAAACATCTCTGATATAATGTACACACTTTGGTGCACATATCTACTCAACCTAATATTTTAAATCCTAGTTCTTACTTATTTTACTCTAGAAGGAAATTGGGTAGTTTCTTCATTACTTTTTATATTGATTTCAATGGCTAATATATATTTGATGGCTAAAATGTTACTCCTCCCATAAACTTTTATATATCGAGGTTTGTAATCTCAACATGGTATTTTTGGAGGTTTAATCGGCGTGTTTTATTGATGTTGGAGCTGGCTTTCCTAAGATTGAAAATTTGAAATATAGACATTGGTTGCAGCAGGAGACAAGAGTTGGAGAGTACAGCGGTGATCAATCCAAGATAAAGTCTATAGTTAATAACTAAGGCTTCCGATTTACACCACGTCACAGTTGAAATACAAATACTGCTAAACGTTTCTCAGCCAGTCAACCAGCTACTGAGGATGACTCTCCACAGCGAGGTCGAAACGTTTAGCAGTATTTGTATTTCAACCGTGACGCGGAGTAAACCGTAAGCCTTATTTATTAATGATGACACGGGCCACGAAAACGTAAGAGTTAAAGAGATAAAGTCAATAGTCTTGAAAGATGAGCTCTAATATTAGACTATTATTAAGAAAAAAATTTTAAATAAAAACCAATATTTATAATTTAACTATGAGGCACCTTTGAACAGCAAAGAAGCCATCCATTTAAATGAATTACTTGGTAGACCGAAGATGACTTCGGTGGATGAGGTCGAAACCGGTCGCAATTCAAACCATTTTTGAAAAAGGGTACTATGTTTTTTTATGTTTTTATATATAGTAAATAAATAAATACAAGTTTCAAATTCAAAACCTGGTACCATATATCCCAATTAATAAATGAGTACATCTCATTCCTATGGAATCTGTATGTGCGAAGACAATCTCATCTCTTTAAACTGTTAATTAGTCCCTTACTAATTAATTAACAGTTTGTTTTGAAAGTATGGGTACTTTTGTTTCAGGTTTCCCAAGTTGGAGTATGACTGGAGATTTGTCCGTGTAGATAATAGGTACTTGGGTAATAGAGTACCCTGGTGGTAACCTTCTGATTCTCCTTCCCCACCATGGAAATAAACTAAAATGCTTTTTGTTTTGTACTGTACATGTTTTTTCCTGTTCACCAATTAACGGATTTTGGTTTCCAAATAAACATGCTCTGATACCTTGGTTGAGGAAGGAAGCCATACAAGTTGTTTGTTTGAATGCGACTGTCCCTGACACAGCATTTACGCAGATGCGTTATCCTCCAAGTTATGTTTGAGTTGTAAAATCTTATTGGTTTTAAAATGATATGCAACACTGCTTAAAACATTTTCTTCATAGGTTACTTTCGGGGATATCAATGAGTAAAAACATGACCTACTTGAAAACTGATTTAAACCAACATTTTAATCAGTTTTACCAAATAGACATATTTTGAAATAACTTTACTATGGCTAATGTATATATACTCACACCATTTAAACATAACTGTATAGTATTTAAGGAGATCATATACTATTTAAAATTGTTTTTACTTTACCATGTAATACAGGGTGTTTGTTTAAACACAACCCAATTTTCAAAATGTAGGAAGTCACTCTTTACGAGCAAAATATGTTCATAAGTTTATATCACTAGTTTTTTCGCTTCAATTCTTTTTGGAAAAATGAGATATTCAAGCCGTCAGCATGGTAAGACCCAGGCCCGGGACATGAAATAAGCACCTTTTGTAAATATCTCAGTCTAGTTTGTTAACCAGCAAAGTCGGACTACTAGAAGTCGGAAGTCCTTTCTACAAGAAAAGGAATTTTAATAATCAGTAAATTTCATCCGATTTAATGAAATTCACTATAAATATGTATTTTTGGGTAACATAATTATACACACATTTTGAAAATCCATCTATTCGTTTCAAAATGGCGGCCAAACAAGTGAATTTTCGCTATAACAGCGGAATGAGTAGTCCGATTTTATTGAAATTTAAAGTGTGATTTCCTTTCATGATAAGTAGTATAATTGTGTAAAACTCCGTAAATCTGAGAGCGAAGGCCGAGGCGAGGCTGGAAATGCAGCGAACAGCCTAGTAACGCCCGTGATCATACAGGAGGGCAAACTGAGGCCGGAGGCCGAAGCAAGGCCGTGAGCGTAGCGAATTATAAATTGAGTCAGAGTTTATAATTATAAATTGAGAGTAAATTGAGTTCAGAGTTATAAATTGCAAATGAAATTCGATTCAATCATGCCAGCGGCGCTTTAGCGTTTAGCTGCGTGACGGCCTGGTTTTATCGGTGCTCTCTGTGAGTTTATGCTTGGAAATTAGTTGGGAGCTACTGTACATGCTGTAGCACCGGGAGGTAAAGGAAATTTGAATTACAGAACCCATTCCAATCCAAGAAGGGCAAATCTCCTATTTTACTATTATTACTGGACGTTATCAAGTTCTACCAAAAGTGTGTTTTGAAACAGTTGTCCTACCAAGAGTTTTAATTAATGTTCACCCCATTGTACGCGGTGAACCTTCCTTTCATGGCGAAAGGGTAGGTATCCTTTGGGAGCACAGGCTTGAGTCCTTGACTGCGCCCTGGTTTGCCTTGGTTTGTAGTTACACCAAGTAACATACTAATAATTAAAATACTTAGACGTGTTTTAAGAAAATCTTTTGGTAGCCCAAATCTCACAAAAACCAATTATTAAAATCCAAATATAATATACAAGTTCTGCAACAGCTGCACAAATTCATTCAAATAAAGCACGATTAACTCATAAAATTGTGAATATAGTCATGATAGTTCTTTAGAATTAATATTTGATTTTAGCCACACATTCATCCCCAAACGGAAAGATATCCCTCCAAGCGGCATTTAAATAATATAATAATTCCTCTGGTGGATTTCTTTTCATTTTCAAACTAATTTAGCGTTGATAATTTAACTCTGATAGAGCTCTCAAAATCAAATCCGTAAATGTACCACATCACCACGCCCTCGTGACTTATAACGCCCAGTCATCCCATAAGACTCAACGAAACTCTTGACGCAAGTCTTAAGTACTAGCATATCTATAAACCTTTAGTGTATATACAGAAGACATATGCTCTTCAACTTTTAAGCACGCTGTGTTTTTGCTCTTTGACACGCCCAAAGTAACCTAAGAGTAAAAAGTGTTTATAATAGAGGAAATTTCATACGCTTTGAAATTTCCCAATTTTCAAACCTAGCTTGACATTTTGTTATATGTAGGTTACGCAACCTGCGTAATTTTTCAGAAACCTAAATATTTAATTTAGACTTTGACCGATCTCCAATCGATGATTGAAATCTTAAAAGAAAAGTCAGAAAAGTTGAAATCGGGGTAGTTTACAAATTTATGTCTACTGGCTGTTAAGAAATTAGAAAATGTTGCTCATCAGCACGGGATTTTCTTATAAGTAGAAAAGAATTGATTTGGAAGTTAATTTTACGAGTTAGACCTTCCCTTGTGTTTCATTTAGTCACATTTACTTGGTTTTATAAACGCTAAAAAGTTTTCACCAAAGAGGTATATATGTATTTTCGTCATGAAGAAAACATAACGAATATGCTTTTTTTTATTTGATTACCATAAACAATGTAAAGCTTTCAACTTTGAAACATCATCAATCTCTTAGTTACGGTATTTTTCAACCACCCAGACATTGAAAAGGTATGTGTGTGTCTAAAAAATGTTCTTATTTAAGAAAAACGCACAGAAAGTCACTCTATGTTAAAGAACGTGTGATTATTTGGCACCTAAATTTTGAAATAAGAATATTTAAGAATAAGAATATTTATTTTCCAAAAGCATGACAGATATATGTACAATATTTTGTTGGAAATACTAGCCATCGTGTCTAGAAATTTAATCAAACTTTTAACTATCTGTTTATTACAGCTACATCCTCCAAAATTATTTGTCCTATAAAAACAGTGGGTGAAGCAAATTTGTCTTAATCATGAGCGTAGGGAATGTCCCCAAAATACGAGGCCGCAGGCAGCGTGGGAGCTTGGGGCGCAGCCCTGCAGTGAGGCCGAAGGGCGAGTTGTTAAATAAACTCAGAACTGAAAAATGAGATAATCAGCTTCTGTCTCTAAAATACAGCAAACATCTCTTCGAAATATCTCACCAAATGAAATGTAAACCGACATGCAAACAATGATATGGTGAATTCCAGAACTGTAATATCTTGAAGCTTTGCAAGTATGAGCAATGTACATCTGATTTGATGATCCTCACACGAATATCCTTTATTCTGTAACGTTCTGAACGTAATACCTTAGATATTGAAATACCTCATCTCAGGATTTATTGAAATTGGCTTTGATCAATATCGAAGTACTCCACACCACATATCACAATGATACCAAAATTCATAACTTTTAAATTCTCCGTTAGAAAATGTGAGTTCAACTAAAAGTAGTTTAATTTACGCATTGAGTACATTTGAATCCTATTTATCAAAAGTAATTAACACCAATAAAAAGCATACACAGGAGAAAGGGGAACAGATCAACGTAATCAACGTTAATCAAAATCAATCGTTAAACTGCGATGGAAAACATCTAAACTAGTTTCATCAAAGTGTTTCTAAGAGTTTTAACTACATGACATTTACGAGTCAGTAGTAAAGTAAAGGACGTCTCAAGTGTCCTTTAAGTACTGCAGTGCACTCTTATTGTACGTTCAATTCGAACTTAGATCTCAACACAATGTTGCTGTTTGTTCCGATAGTATTGCTTGATCACTAACAGTATCAACCTGCAACTATAATGAAGTAATGAACGCAAATTACCGATCGGCCATTTGGGTTTTTCGTCACATTTTAATAATAACACATAAGAACAATGTAAAAACTGGAGTGACTCCAATGACTAATTTGTTGAACATTCTATAAGTTTAGTAGTGAAACAAAAAATTACGGTACGATATTCCACCAGACCTATGTCAAGGTCTTATAAATGAAAAAATTGAAATTCGGCTAAGCAGAGACTCCAAAACATTTAACACACTTTAAACCCAAGTTTATTTCACAAAACGAGAGAAATGAATAGGTCTATTTCCTATGGAAACTTGCCAACTAGTATGAATAGTTTATTGTACACTGTACATACCTGAGGAGTGAACTTGAAGTAAGGGTGAACACTGATCTTGCGCACTCCGAAGGTGTAGGCGGGCAGGGGTTCGACTGCAGAGTTGATCACGTAGTCCCCCAGAGTCACTTGTACCTGGCGCGCAGACGCCCTGCAAGTCGACCAACCAGTATTAGCCTATAGGCCCTACGTCATGCGCTTTAGATTAATCCCAAATATACACCTGTATAGGGAATTACTTCGGTGGTTCCCAGATAATGCCTGAAGCTAACTTAAACCACATTCTTTGTTTAAGTTTCTTGACGATGGGAGAATTTCAAAGTTTAAACTATTATTGCGGACATTTTCCATCTCGACGTTTCCGGATCTGCAATCTGATCCCGTCTTCAGGTGAAAAATAACCTAAAACATAACACAGAACATTAGAAAACGAGCTAGCCTAAAGTAATCAGCGTAAGCTGACCAGTCAAACACAACCAAACAACATGTAGCTGTTGGAGTCACAATACTAAAACTCAAAGAAAAAACTAGCCTAGAAAACATAAGTACAAGACTTTGTCGAGAGCCTCCACCGAGTGCGGACGTGTTCTTTGAGTTGTTTCTTGTAGCTAAGTTTGTAGTGTGTCTTATGCTTGTAATTTTGTTTTCTAGGCTATTTTTTAATCAGTTTAAGTATTGTGACTCTAACAGCTACATGTTGTTAGTTTGAAAGTTCATAATAGTGGCGGAGAGCAATTTAGTAAAAGGAAAGAACGGACTTTTCCTGCCTAGAGGAGTAGTTTTTCTCCGGAAGTGGCAGGAAAAGTCCGTTCTTTCCTTTTACTAAGCTACATGTTGTTTGGTTGTGTTTGACTGGTCAGCTTATGCTGATTACTTTAGGCTAGCTCGTTTTCTAAAGTTCTGTGTTATGTTTTAGGTTACTTTTCACCTGAAGACGGGATCTGATTGCAGATGCCGAAACTAACGATCTTGCTCACTAACGACGGAAAATGTCCGGAATAATAGTTTAAACTCTTCAGATAATATGGTTTTTATATCGCACAAACCTCCGATGATAAGAAGGGTTTATAACGTGTTTCTTTTAAGTAAGATTCTCCTAATGTATTGTAACAGTTAACCCACTCTCTGTTCATATGTTTCAAGCAAAACTCGACACTAAGACGTTTATGTTTAGCTCATGGTACGTAACAGTCTCATATTCTTTGTTTGTTGTGCTTGAATAGGGATTCGTGTCGACTGTGTACTGACCATGTTGTCCAATGCCCTTTCTGAGTGTGCTGTAAGTGCTACTAACTGCTATTTACAACAAAGTAGGCTTATCCAACGCAAGAATAAAAAAGGCTGTTAAATATAACTTTACTTGAAATGTAATTCGACGAGTCAACTACCACCAAACACACAAGTTTTCTCTATTTTCGTCTAAACTAATATAAGATGTCCCAATCTAAAACCCTAACCTAATTCATAACCTAACGTTCCGTTAGGCCTATAATCTGTTATCGTGGTGTAGGGAGCTTTCCAAAGTCTTGTTAGTCACTTTTAGTCCTTTGTTAGGGAAACTGACTCATTCAAAACTCTACAGAATGTCTTCCCCTCCATTTTCTGTTTATAAACAGGTACAGTTGGTCGGTCCGATACACGTCTGTGATTTGTCGTCCGCTGATTCATGCCAGCCAACCAGTCAGTAGGTGGGCAGCTATCACTGGCCATGGACGTGCTTGGTTTCTCTAAGAGTTTTTTTAATTCTTAACGTGTTGTACATGTCATATTGTTTTTTAGGCTAGTTGTTTTAAAATAAACTTAGTTTAAGGAAAAAATAAAACTGAAGAGAAAACGCACAGTTTTTAGTGGTCGGTGACTGGTCAGCTTGGGATTAATTTCAAGGTTAGGTCATATCCTGAAATGTTGTGTTATGTTTTAGGTTACTTTTCACCTAAAGACAGAATCAAATTCCATATCCCGAAACGTCGTGTTCTTCTTGTTCACTATAAAACTATGGAACACGTACATAGTTTAATCTTATTATAAATAAGAACAATAAGCAAATCAGCCATTCATCTTTACTTATTTTGCTTTTATTTTTCTAGATGCAGGATTTAACAGGATTTAAAGAGTCGAGGCGCAACTGCGTCTTCTACTGCCATTAATTACATCAAATTGCTCCATTATTCCCTCACTTTAAACCGTGGTTGTTCAAACAAAGTAGACGCTCAACCATTATCCTTCAAGTCCTCATCATTATTTAGCTTTAAGTTTCTTTCATATTTTCAAGAGAAGCTCCAAAACGAACCTAATACAAAACAAAACCCAGAAAACTATGTGTTAATGTAATTTAATTATTCAGGATATTTGAGACTTTTTAAAAGTTATTTGATTTAACTTTATTGGATTTTATTGCTTACAAAGCTAACTTCTCCACAGAGGCTATTTACTAGAGAAACGTTGTTTTGGTCGTGATGATTATATTCTAAAGATAAATAATTATGTGTTAAACTCGATGACAACCGAATTAAAGTTTACCGTGCCGGTACAATAAATACTTAAACATATTGTTGATGGATAATGTCAACTCTTGGCGTAGCTGGCTTGAAACATAATTCAATCAAATATTTGATATTGTACTAAACAGTTGAATCAAATATATGAAAAGTATGAAAATATCTAATCATCTTGTTTGAACTTGAAAAATGTATAACCTTTTTTTAAACAAAATTCTCTAAGTAAAGTAAGCTACCTTAAAACTGTTTAACTGCCAGTTAAAAAAATCTGTTTAAAGGAAAATTGAAGCAAAAAACAATAAACTCTCTTAAAACAGATCGAGCGCTTTGGTTATTTGATGTTTAGTACTCATCGGAACTATTTTTAGTAAACCATGACACTGAAATATAAATGCTTGGAAATATAACATATTGCTGAGATATAACACGACCCTCAAACTTGCAGTTTTAACTGTCCATAAAAGCACGCCAAGGAAACCCAAGGTAGGCCCTACAATGTCAAACGCAACTCTACAAGTCATGTACTGAAGAGACGGACAGTGACAGATATCGAAACACATAAAATGACCTTTGGCAGGTAATAGTTCTTCAACCTTCGAGTTAGAAACCTATAAACTAAAACCAAATAAGAGCTCAGTGAAGCTAGACTTCAGAGCGTAAAACTCATTACTTCTTCATTTAATCAGTGAGTTGCAGCCTGGAAGGTAATTAAAAATAAAAATGATTTCTCCAACACTAAATCCAAAACTGCCGTGATCATATTTTCTGGTAGAACCTCAACTATTTTCATACGAGGCTAACAAATGCCGTTGGTGTGGGGGATTTTAAATGTAATCTAACTTGGTAGACAATGGCAGCAAAACCATGAAGGCTCTCAGGCAGTATGAGACAAAGTAATGCTACTTATTTTTTATTGAAGTAACAAACAACACCGGACAATCAGTTTCAACTCCACGTCTTAACATACGCAGTTGTCATCGGCAAATGCAAGTAACTTCATGTTTGCTTACGGATGTTTCCAGAGCCTCATGAACTATGGACTTGTATTTTGGGGAAAAGTTCTGAGGCCAAAAGAAATTTCCAGCTTCAAAAAAGAATTGTGAGAAATATAGGTGCTGCTGCTTTTCTTTCCAACTGCAGACCAATATTTACCGAGCTTAAGTTGCTCACTCTTATTTCTTTGTATATCTTAGAAACTAGTATGATTGTTAGGCGGAAGTCGGAGAGTTTTGTACTTAACTCGCATATTCATGATCATGACACCCGTCAGACTTCAAAAATCCATCTGCCTAGAGTGAAATCAACATTGACTAAGAACGCACCAGATATTTTGGGAGCAAAAATCTTCAACAAATTGCCTGAAGACATCCGAAAACAGCATAATGAAGACTCTTTCAAGGGAGCCCTTAAGAAGCATCTCACTGAGAAGGCCTATTATTCTCTCCAGGAATATTTAGATGAGGCCTAAAAACATGACGACCACGGCACCTGTGCTACCAGTGGGATTACATCAAGTATCAAGCTTATCCAACATCCGACACTGAAATCAAAAGCATGATTAAATAATTGAAAACACTTCTAGAGAAGATGACATTTCTTCCAAGCTTATGTAGGAGTTTAAACTACACTTAAGATAGCCGATTTCAATGTTACCAACTCATTAAAATATCAAAGAAACTGCAACCTGTGAAAGATTACAGAATTTCATGCAGTCCAACATTATTGTTTTAAAAAACAGAATGGGTTTGTATAAACAAAACTCTACAGGCCAGAGGAGTTGCTTTGGCTTAGTTCTAATGGTTTCTCAAAGGAAGAAAACAATTCGTATATGCCCCAGATACTGATGGGTGTGGACGTCTGCAGAAGTTCAAGTTTCTGTATCTTCAGTCCATAGGGGTTTGCCTGTGGGTCTTTTCAGCACAAAATGGTCTCCCTTCAAGCACAATGGCTAAGGTTTAAAACCTCTGGGTGAACAACAAAAATAAGATAGTATAATATACACAACACGTTTCGACTACACTATAGGAGTATCAGTTAAGATGTAGAAATAAGTAAAGAGATAAAATAAAATAATTATGTACATGAAAAAATTTGTAGAAACCAAGAATATTTTAAATTTGTAAATCAACTAACTATTTCAGATGGTTAAATATAAAAATCTAAGATACAGTGTTAAATATAGTCAGTCTCAGCTGTGTCACTGAGGATGCCACATCACAGTATGGGCGAAAGGTCTGACAACGCTAGTGTTAGTTTTAAGACGCAGTATGTTACCGGAAGCCTAGAATATAGTTAAATATAGTGTGTAAATTTAGGGGTTTATATTTGTAATTAAGGTTTTCACGTTTGACGATAACCCATTGTCTTTTGAGTGTGAAAAAGATATATTTTTAATGTGCTACGTTACGCAGTAATCGCGATATAAAGTATAAGTTACTTTACTCGGAGGAAGTAAGTCCCAGACCGGTCTAGGAATATCTCTCTTCCACTCAACTCTTCTCGCGTACCGGTTTGAAATCTCGCAATGCATGTGAATATTGTCTTTTTATTCAATCAACTTCAATTGTTAAAATTCAGTTTTTAGTTGTTAAATTGTTAAAATTCAAGTCTAGTTAGGGCATAGAAGTAAAAAGGTAGTGGCCTCCTTGCTTTATTTTTAAAACAAACGTTAAAGAGTGTGCCTTTTGAAAATTTACCTAAACAGGTTGAACTTTACATTCAAAACGAAAAACTAGGCCGATATGCAGTTAAACGCTAAAGCAGCGCTGGCTTGAGTGAAAAGAATAAATATCCTGTAATATGTGTTACTCAAATTCGGCCTTTTGTGATCACGTGGCCTCGAGCGTCCTCAGATTTACATCTTACATTACTATGAACATTGCGAGGTTAAGCACTACGCTTACAGTTTTGCTTCAGCGTCGGATTTTCGTCCTGTTTTATTACGGTTGCTACGATCTGACTTTACGGATTCGGCCTTATGTGATCACAGGAATTAATTTCAGGGCAGGCTCTATTACAAGTGGACGATATTCTGCAAGCAAGAGCGAAATGACGTCAAGAGTACGCTGGCTCATGACCCTAAGGTATATGTAGTTATTTGTTATACTACAGATGTAGTATATACCGGGTGTCCAAAAAGTCACCCGGACCCCTTCAGTTTTTGAATGAATGAAATTTCTAACGTGCTCTGGCATATGTATTAAGGGTCAAGTGAAGGACTTTTTCGCATATTTAGGGGGTTTCCTCCACCCCAAAACAGGGGTAGTGTAAGGTGACCTTTTGAAATATTTATTTTACCCCATCAAGTGACCCATCATTAAAAAGGGTATAAAACAAAAATGTATTGATTTTATTAAACAAGTTTTAAAATGCCCCTGTTTAAAATGGCGACCCAAAGTGTGATTAATTTTTTGAGCAAATTAATTTTGACCGTGGTCGCTATCCTTTATGAAATGTGAAAAAACTACAAATTCAGTTTTGGATAGTTAAAGCTTTGAAATTATATGCTACAAGATATATTATGTACACTTTTTTAAATTAGCCATTTTGAAAAAAAACTGGGCAGTTTTTAAAAGTTGTAATATTTGTCTTGTAGCATACCATTTTAAAGCTTATACTACCCAAAACTGAATTCGTAATAATTTGTTTGCCAACATTTCAAAATGGATAGTCACCGCAGCCATTTATTTGCTTAAAGTTTTGTTTATGGTATCAATGAATTTGTATTTTTATACCGTTTCAAATGAGGGATCACATGATGGGGTAAAATAAATATTTTAAAGGAACACCCCCACTACTCTTATTTTGGGATAGGGGCAAACACCCAAAATACCCTTAATACATATACCAAAGCACGGTCAAAAATTTCATTCATACACAAGTTAAGGGGGGAAGGGGTCGGACCTTTTGAACACTCGGTATATATTACATATTACCAATGGCTACTGACACACGTGTATTACATATTACTGACACACGTCGACAATCGATCTACCTAGTTAGATTACCCCACCTCCAGCTGCCCTTAGGTTAAGTTGATACCACGTGGCATGAATAAGACTCAATCTGCATTCATATTCTGCTGAATATAGTCTGAATACACATTCTGTATTGTATATTTCCACGTGTCTCACTGTTCTAGATGTAACAAATGAATGATATGCTGTCGTCATAGACAAGGGATGTGATGTACTTGCAACAACATTTTTATACAGACTCCACGTTCGTATTACTGTACTATGTAGTTTTATAATGACTACACAGGTTTAACCTTCTAACTTAGGTGATTACCGTGAACTTAAGGTGATTACCGTTCACATACATATTATTTTATTCTTCCTTTCGGATTCAACGCTCTTGTAATAAAGTATATCATAGGTTTTATAAAATATGTTTTAAATATAATTTTAACTTTTATTTACAAAAACTAATTGAAAACACAATTTTACAAATATATTTTGTCTTATACCGTGTACTTATCTTTACAAAACTTATCCCGTGAAAAAAAAACATAAATGGTGAATCCAAACACCGTACAAGTTTTCCTATTTAGAGTACATTTTTATCTTGTCTTCTAAACCCGACCCCCGAACTCTCAGAACAAAAAAGAAAATAATGAATACAGTTGCAATGTACATGTCAGTACAATCTTAACTCGCTTCCGCGGCCGGAGTCATCACTAAGATCTAAGGCTTCCGGTTTACACCGCGTCACAGTTGAAATAAATTTACTGCTAGACGTTTCGACCTCGCTGTGAGAGTCATCCTCAGTAGCTGGTTGGAGTCTCAGCCAGTGAACCAGCTACTGAGGATGACTCTCCACAGCGAGGTCGAAACGTTGACACGGTGTAAACCGGAAGCCTTAGTTCTTCTGAGAATCTTCTTCTATATGTCACCGTTTCGGAGCTATTATCGAACAATCTCAACCCGCACATTTAAGCCCGCTTCCCCTCGAACGCTCGCACCTTGTATAGGTGGGGACTTATGGCGTGTTATTTAGAGATGTCCCTCCTACCAACTAAAACAAAAACTAAAGATACTCTATTTTCTCTCACCCAATATTTTTTGTAAGTATTAGGATAAGTCATACGTTAAACCTTTTACCCTGGGGTGTTCATATCTTGTCTACAGATGAATTTGTATTGATTAACTTTATTTGAATGTTATATTTTCCATTTTATTCACAAAGAACATGGTATGAAACTTGTCGTTAAATATGTTTGTCCGAACAAACAACACTATAGCAATTGCTCGTTCTCACTACTGAGTGCTAAGTCAACCCAAACCTATAGTCTATCCCAAATACGAGTCGAGTTTACTGTGCTGCTACCTTTTGGAGTTTTAATACAAACAAATCCAAACCATCTTGCCGTTTGTTTATAATACACGTATTTGGGTCGTAGCTTATAAGTGTATTTTATTTGCGAATTCGCACTGACATAATTGTGTAAAATGACCACTGGCCGCGGTAAAATAAATAAATAAATGGTTTATTGCGTTCAACATGTGGACATGTTAAACAAACTTCACTTAAGTCAAGCAGATTTGTCATTGGGCCAGATAAGCGTATATTTTGAAATCCTAGGATGCATTAAGAGTGCAAAGCACCAGTCGGCCATTTTGTTTTTTGTCCCATAAGAGCATTTTCTTGAGACACTTCACGCCTACAATTTTCATCAGATTCGTTTGAAATAATATTTTGAAAGATAACAATGTACTGCAGTGGCTCCGATGACCACTTTTTTGAATACTATATCAGTTAACTATTGAAAACAAGAAATTTAAATGTAAAGATTATTCAATTTTTGGATTTATTCCACGGTTTTATAAGTACAAAAAGGAAATTCGGCTCATAGGAGTCACTAAAACATTTAAGACGTTTTAAAACAAAGTTTATTTCATAACAATCCGATAAAAACTGTAGGCGTGAAGTGTCCCAAGAAAATTGTTGTTTTTACATTGCTCTTAGGGGACGAAACTCAAGGTCATGGCCACAACAACGTACCCTTAAAAATTATAATGAAGCAGCAGGAAGTTGGATTGTTGTTTTTCACAGCTGATTACCATAAACAGCTGCTGTGTATAAAGTGACCGTTTAAGGTGGCAATACAGCTGATATCAGGCTTTAGCTGGCTGCTGGCCAGATTGGTCTTACATTTTTGTAAAGTTCGTGCAGAGTCCTTTGATAGCGTTTATTCGTTTATAAAATATGTTAAAGAAAGTAACTTGAAGTATTCATATTTTTTAAATGAATTGTGGAACCAAAACTTTAGAAGCTTAGTTTATGTTTCAGTTTCGTTTCCTTGTTTAGACCGTATGAATATGTATAACTTTAAAAGAATGCATAAAATGTTGAATTGATTTAAAAGTTTAAACGAGCGATAAAAATTAAATACACTGAACTTGACTTTGCAATAACTTAGTAGTTTTATAAGTGACACAAATTCTACATAATATCTTTGAAGTACTGAAAACATACATATAACTACAACACAATACTTTAATATTCCAGTAGAGTTTGGTATTATTGAGCTCCTTAAAATAGCTTTGTTAAAAACGAGCTTCAAAATTTTGGTACACTCTGTATAATAAAACTTGAAAACGCCTGAAATACACAAACAGCATTTAAGAAGCACCACAGTAGAATATACTGCTGAGCTTAAATGAAGGCGCTTGTGTTTCAACACTAAAATGCGTGTTGAAACTTGGAACGCATTATGAACTTTCTTAACATGAACATTTCTAATTTTAAACAAGTCAATTATAGTGAGTTCTACTACCCAACACTGCTCATGCGAAGTATAATTTTAAAGGAGATATATAGTATATAATTGATTTACAATCTTCATTAATCTTTGCTTTTGTTTTGTTTTACCTGCATGAAGTTAATAAAAACTTACACTACAGATAAAGCTTTAAAATTTCAAAATGTTGGGAAAGTTTGAAACTGTTACATTTATTTTTGTAGGCCTAGTAAGCGCGAAACCCGAGTGTTTACATAATATCAATTTTCAAACGAAGTTGTTGCATATTATTTATTAAAACGGTAGGTACTATCATTATGTTTGATATCATCAAGTTTAATTTATATAAATAATTGTTAGAATAAAATTTATAAAGTGGCAATTTCTAATGGTATCATTCTCTACAATTATTTAAATATTAAAATTAAACTGATGATGTCTGGCATAGTCCAGACGAAACGTCTTGTAACATCTTGTTATTATTTAGTGGTACATCCATAAACCCTTTAATAAATAATATAAATATTCACAATTCACATTGCGTAATTATTTAATGCGGACAAATCTAGTAGTTTGTACTCTGCGATAATAAAACTTGATATCCAGGTATGAATCGATCAATCAACTAATAATAAACCGTTTTTAAGTATACGTTTCTGAAGTAATGGTCAAGTTGTAACCAAGGCAACAATCCCTCGTTCTAGTACATAAACTGTCTTATCGTAAATCGGATTTAAATAAATAGATAATATTCCTTTATTTCCAAACGATTTTCGGTACTGCACTGTTTTTCAGGATATCTCAATTCAAATTACATAACATAGTACAGTCAATAATTGACATTATAAAAGTGACTAATAATTACCATATAATAAAAAGAAATGATATTAATTACCATATAATTAATATACATGTAAGTTTGATGAAAAAAATAAATATTACATATTAAAAACTAAACCATTTCACAGCTCCAACAAAGTAATTACTTGTTTCACAAAATGCTACACACTATTTAAAACAATTTGTAAAATGTATAATTAAATTGCATTCTTTTATCTTATCATTTTCTCTGACCATTTGGAAATGTTTTGAAGATCAGCGTTGATTTCATTGATGGGTAAATAAATCTATTATGATTGGTTTGTAAGCACAGTGCAGTTGACAGTCATCTGCATATAGATGAGCTCTGCAGCATTGTATTTACTATCGGATTTACGGGTTGCATCTAAGCGCATAGTGCAACCAGTCCCTTGTACTTTATCGGGGAACAAATATCCTTCTCTACGTTGAGGCAGGTATAGAAACGCTTTTCTATGTCGGTTTCCAATTTTCCAAAACAAAACTGACAAAAATGGATCAATTATAAGCAATGTATAGACTGAGACTGAGACTGAGACTTACCTCGCAACGCAGTGACCAGCCGTGACCACATGGAACTTGTTGACGAGTGTACCCCCGCAGCGACTGGACCCGATCCGTATGTACGCCTGAAACCCAAGCCATACGTACAATATCATGGAAACAAGCCACAGTGAACTTAACTGAAGTAAGACGCACCACTCTAAAATCCTACATGCTTAAGAGTCATAAACGAAACATTCTATCAGGTCTATAGCATTGACTTTCCAGGAAAGTCAATGCCTATAGTCAGTTTTCGTAATTCACCGTGTAAGAAACTTTTAAAGTCTTGTTAATAATTTTAACTCTTTTGTTAGAAAAACCTGGCTCATTTATCAAAACTCTTAGGAATTTCCTCCCCTCGATTGGCTGTGCATAGATAGGTATTTTTGTGTTCTCTGTTGGCCAGTCTGACACACGTCTGTGATTGTTCGTCTGCTGCTCCCAGCTAGCTAGGAAGCTCCGTCAGTGGGTAGTTGTCACTGGCCTTGGACGTGTTTGATTTTGCTATTTGTTTTAATTTCTTAAACATCATCTCCTAATGTTTACGTGTTATGTTCTGTGTGATCAGATTCTAGATCCTGGAACGTCGTGTTCTTATTCTTCACTGAAAAACCATGGAAAACGTCCGTAATTATATTTCACCCTCAGAAATTCTACCATCGTTGACACGACAAACTTCAAACAAAGAAAGAATCCAAACAAACTCGACTTTTACTTAAAATTAATTTCGTCTCAAATTATAGAGTTTAAATAGACCCTCTTTACTCATATAACTTCTGTTCTTTACTTAAAACCTTTCTGTTTTAACTTTTAAGTTTAAAACTTTCACCATTTTGCTACGGGCAAATATTGTCTAACGACGTCTACACTTTGTCTGCTATATGCTGCCGCTCACAGCAAAATCGTTATACTAATATGAATAATTCGCTATTACGTATCCATAAGTACCTTTGAAACATCACTTTTGAAAGAGATTTGTTGAGTTTGGTCTACGTTAAATTAAAGGTCTCATTTAGAAAACTAACATTGTAAAGGTTACATTGTAAGGTTACATTGTAGAAAGGTAACATTGTAGAAAATTTGTAGAAACTAGGCCCGTAAACCAGTCAAATGTTTCGTCCTATCCTATAAAATGGCGATTCAACGTTCAGAACTTGTAAAATGTACACAGCTGTCATTCCTTACAAGTTACATGAAAATTCGATTGTGCTTTTGGCAGTACTTTATTGGTTCATTTATACCAACTTATGATTCTGAGGGAATTGCATTGTAACAAAATAACGGAAAATTGATTTTTTATAATTTGATTTCACACTGATGATTTTTCGTCAGGTTTAAGGTACTTCCGTTCATTCAAGGTTACAACCCAAAGTGTCAAGCAAGTATCCATCAACTTCAATGTAACAATAAAACAACTATAAAACTGAAATTAATTTTACACTAGAATAAGAAATATTACTTTGGCACGAAAATTTATGCTTCTACGGAAATTATGAGTTCGTTTAGACAACACATGAGGTTGAAATTTGAAAGTGTAAAGTCCCTACGTTTAGTTTTCAAATTGTCCTCTTATATACTTATATAATTCAAAACAACGGTGTTTCAATCTTTATCTATGTAAAATAGCAACGCTGGATCGAAGGGGATCAAACTCTTTATCCCCCACTTCAGTTATCAATGCCACTTTCAGTAATCCCACTCTGCGTTGTAGTAGCAAAGTAGTACACACAGGCAAAATCTTATTGGAGTTCCTTCGCTTAAACAGGGTTTTTTCAAATTGTTTCCATTGATACAAACATGGAAAGTTTTATACACCATTAAAGGTTTTTACCGACGAATTTTAAAGACCTTCAAAATTCTTTACCGCCGCAATATTAATTTTGATGACAAAAAGTTATTTCACGGCTTTTATAGGTTTTATGGGTCATGACTAGCCTAAAACTTGGTATAAATTGACCAATAAAGTACTGTTTGTAGTGTACTTTGCTTGCCAGTGCGTGTACGCCATGTGCACTGCGCTGCGTAAAGCCAGGCTGAGGACTAGGGAGTCATCTGTGAACAATAGGTGTGTAAGGTGGCTCAGCTCAGGCACTATTGTATGCAGACGATACAAGCACATTGTATATGAAATGTGCACCAGGGGTCCTCGTTACGTGGCGTCTCGCGTTTCACATCTGGCCAATCTCTCTCTCTCTCTATCTCTCTCTCTCCTCTCTTGTCACCTTGCAACAATAACAATGTTGAGTGTGTATAACAGTGCAATACGCACACTGGGGCGAAATCAACAGATAAAATTGAAGGCATATGATGCCAGAGCTAAAAGAAAATGTAGGATTACAGTTTAAACATGTCTGGATACTGCCTAATTCTAGTACTAATGACGGTGTACGAGGGATATATGTACCTCACCAACCCTACGGATTGGCCTTCTAGAGCGGAAGCATGTTTTCCATTCTTAAAAACGATCGAAAAAATTACAATATTATCAAAGTCGGATATACTTTTCTAGGCGTCGTTGAGTGTGTGTCTAAATCACCTTTCTTTTGGGGTGCCGCAAGGGGTTGTATTTTAAACATTAAAGGAGACCCTCCCTGAATTTTGGGAAAGGTTGACGCAAAGTACGTAAAACACACTTGTTATCAAAACAATCCAAGGGGGTTTAAAAATATGTCCTTTTCAAATGTTAAGGTGGGGGGCATTTAAAACTCACCCTATATATTGTATTATTTCTCAAATATACATATATTTCACAATATAAAACATGTCTTAAGTTCTGATGTCTTAATAAGTTTTTATTTGATTACTTTTTAAATTTGTATCATACCACCCATACTCCCTATTCATTCATAATTGGTATTAATTTAATTCATCCCATTATTCATGAACAGCTGTATTCATTCCATTATCATGTCATTTCATATCCATAATAATAAAAATATCGATTCGGCACTTATTTGTTTCTAAACTTTTAGTGAATGTTCACACATGCAATAATATTGTTAAATTTGTTTTTATTTAAGCATATAAATAAATTTAAATTAAATAGAAATTGAAATATTACCTGATAAGACAACTGAAGGTGTCAATACTACCTTATTATCGATGAAACCCTTGGCAATCAAACAAACTGATTTTACTCTATTCAAATGATGGCAATGAATGCAGTGTCATTTGAGATTTGAGTGGCTTCACAGTAATGAAACTTTGTGTAACAACTGTATTCTTGAATAACAATGACACAGTTGATTTAAAACTGACAATAGAACACAACTTTAAAGTATTCACTCTCTGAATAGCTTACTTTATTCAGATCTAATTTATTGTCCTACTCACAAAGAATAAGGCCAGAGCCAGTGGAGCGCGAGGGTTATTCGAATAAATTACTATGTACACTAAAATAGTCAAACTTTCTTATCCAGTCCAACATGTAAATTTACCATTAATTATTAGCGCCAGAACAAAATTAATATGTAACGAGTTTAAATATGTTTTCTATACGATGATTCGAGAAAAAACAGTTCAATGGGTACAAAATCTACAGTTTAATTTAATTTATAACAACATAACTTTACAACGCGTGTTGAAGAAGATGTTTAGGAGACCAAGATCGTTAAATTTTAAGATCTAGCCATTATACGATAACATATTCTAGTAGGCTATATAACTGGTTATGGGAATTCCCATGTTAGGTTTCGCCAAGACAAACGACATGTAAGGGGTTGACGTAGGACTAGAAATTAGGCACACAATTAGACTTTGGTACCAATTTTTTCAAAGTCACTACTAGCCTAAAAGCATGGTAATCAGTGACCATTTAACCATACCATTTCAGGCCAACTGGTTCCCAAACTAAAATTTGTAACTGTTTGTGATATTTCAGGGGGTAGCTAGTGAACGAGCGATTGGAACCTAAAGCTGATTAAAGCGGTCGTTGTGGAATGAAACTTCCTAAAACCTTTCTATTGGACAGTCTTTTCTATGTATAATAGTTAGTGTGCTAATTTAAATTTAAAGTTGCAACCTAGTCAGTTTCCACTATTATACTCCATGGGTGTAGTTTCGATGCACAAATTGGTTTATAATGATGTTTAGGTATATTTATCATCGTTATGTTTAGTTAAAGAATTAATGTTTTGATAGTATTTTACCTTAATACGTCAACACCTAACAACATCCAAACATGGCAAAAGTAAATGGAATGCTCCTCAAGATTCGGAAAGTATTTAGTTCGGGATCTTACATGTGCCTTTGCAGCGAGTTACGTCAACTAAACCCCAGGAGCTGTTGTGCAGAAGCAAGAGAGTGGATATACAGTATAACATCGGAGAAAGCTTACGACAAAAACTAGTGAAGCAAGATCGAAGTCCTACCTTGTACAAAGGATCAGTATGGCAGTCCGAAATGCTGACAGTACCCTCTCTTCCTTGCCTAGAGAGAAGCTGATAGATATTTTTATTTAAAGTTTATACTTCTTTTGTTTTATTTAAAATATTTTCCTATCAATAACAATATTGAGCAATAAGAAGTATATATGAGCAAATACAGTTGTTCGCCGTTTCTAAGTCAATTTTGCGTACTGGACATGTAAATAGTACGCTACATGTCGTTCATAACCTTTCAACTCGAATTTTCAAATGTCGAATTTTCCAATATAATAGTCGTTGAAGGTTTTAGATTTGCGGAGATTTATACCTCTTATTAGCCAGACAAGTTTACTGGCTATGGACACAAAAACTTACTTGAGTGAAAAATTAATAGACTGTTGCTTTTGCACAATTATCTGTAAGAAGTACAATGTGTTCATAGCACATTACGATGGATGGTGCGGGTTCGATACCTCCCTTCTGGTGATGAACTTTCATTGTTTGCAGTGTAAATTCTTCGGTACAGTTTTAAGATGGCTTAAGTAATTATCTATTTTAAAATCATTGTGAAATTTCTCTTGTTGCTTTTATTGTAGTGAATATGTGATTAAATCTGAAACCCTGCATTTTGGACCACTCCGTTATTTAACAATGATAAACTGCAATCTTGTATTTATTTATTAAATACCACTAACTGATAAATGATTACTGTTTGTCCGATTTTTGGGAATTTTTAGGTTCGATCTCTTGGGATTTCCCTCTCTACAGTAGTATGTAGAAAGATAACATTGCTATAGGTCCTCGTAGATGTGCGATAAGACGGAATTTTACGACATTCCAAACTTAAGGGAGAGGCGTTAAGGAGAGGAGCTATTTCAAGTAAAATTACGATTTATGCTTTACATTTCGATCTATAAAATATGAACGTCTGCTCGCATCTAACGAACAATCGTTAGTTTGCAATGGAAGACTCTGCAAATATCACTTTTTAAAACTGTTTCCATATTTAATAGTTTTTTATATCTTTGGTATTCTAGTAAAAATTGGAAAGCATTTTATTTTATTTTGTCGCTTTTAAGCGCTAACAGCCTCATATGACCCATGAATATGTAATTTATACAGGCGGTTAAAATGATTATACTTAGAATGATTTCTATTTGTGTCTTACCAGTGATAGTGGGGGGTTTCGATCCTGATTCACCGTGTAGGGATCTTTCTAAATTCTTGTTGGTCATTTCTATTTTTGTGTTAAGAAAAATTGACTCATTCTTTAAAACTCTAAAGAATGTCTTCCCCTACATTGGCTGTGCTTAATCAGGTATTGATTTTTCCGTTACAGTTAGTTAGTCTAATACACGTCTGTGGTTGGTCGTCCACTGCTTCTAGCCAGCCAGTTAGTGGACAGCTGTCACTGACCGTTAACGCACTTAATTTATATATTGGTTTTTATTTCCTTAGCTTTTTGTGCACGTTCTGTCGTTTTCTGGACTAGTTGTTTTACAATTAAATAAGTAAGAATTAGTAAAAACCCACAATAATTACAATACCAACATTCCCTTGAAAACCAACAGAACTTGGTGTCAATATTTTTTTAATTCTCTCGGGACATATGTGTCCCAGTGGTAGCGAAAGGGTTAAGGAAAAAGACAAAAACAAACGACACGAAAAACTTACGTTATTTGGTGGTGGGTTAAGGGTCAGCTTGTGCTGATATTAGCCTAGCTCGTTTCGTAATGTTTTGTGTTATGTTTACGTTAATTTTCACCTGAAGACGGGACCAGATTCCAGATCCTAAATCGTCGTGCTCGTCTTGTTCATATACATAAACGACCTCAAATGCCATACAGCTAATACAAAGCTCATCAAATATTGATGACGTATCAATCGTACTTAGAGAAGCTGATTTACTTGGATTGCAGGAGGCGATGACCTCGGCCTTTGCGGAGTGTTCCTCGTGGTTCCACGCTAATGGACTTTAGTTGAACCAAGAAGACCAACGTAGTCCACTTCCGCTTGTCTAATCGTTCTCCTCATGTAGACCGTGAAAAGTTATCAACCCGCCACCTCTCTGTTGGCAGAGATTCTAGATTTCTGAGCAATAGTCGACGAAATGCTTACTTGGAAACCCCACATCAATCAACTCCTAAAAAAACTAAGTTCTGCAAATTTTGCCATCAACTCCCTAAAAAACACTTGCAGTGAAGAGGTCATCATTGATGTCTATATAGCCTATTTTGAGAGCCTGGTACAATATGGCATCGCCTTTTGGGGTTCGTCGAATCTTCTAGTCAAGGTCTTCAAAGCGCAAAAAGGTATTTTGAGAAGAGTCTTTGACGTATACCGTCGAAATGACTGCAGAGAAACTTTCCTTCAATGCCATATTCTACCGGTTCTGCTTCTACATTTATTCGGCCTTAAAAGTGCGTTCGAAAACAAAGTCAACTTTCAAAACTAGCCAAAGACCAACTCGACAGACTGACATGCTTTTCTTCCCAATCCATCACACCGCCCACTACGAAAGGACCGCTATATACCGAGGAATCAAGTTCTTCAACAAATTGCCAGACCAGCTGAAATCCATACAATCCTTCACTAAATTCAAAGTTCTGTAAAACATTTCTCCATCGTCATTGCTTTTACTCCGTCAAGGAGTTTTTAAGTTTTAACTAAATGTTTATATATAACTGAAATATAACATTGTTTTGATTCAGATAATTATAGATGTAATTTAACGTAAATACCATTGACGAAGCAAAATATTTGAACATAAATGTTTTGTATATACTATGTAACAAATTTATATGCAAATAAAGAATGACTATGACTAAAAGTGTGAAGTCCCAATGTTTAGTTTTTCAAATTGTCTTATATACTTATATAATTCAAAACAACGGTGTTTCAATCTTTATCTATGTAAAATACAACGCTGGATCGAAGGGGATCAAACTTTATCCCCACTTCAGTTATCAATGCCACTTTCAGTAATCCCACTCTGCGTTGTAGTAGCAAAGTAGTACACACAGACAAAATCTTATTGGAGTTCCTTCGCTTAAACAGGGTTTTTCAAATTGTTTCCATTGATACAAACATGGAAAGTTGTATACACCATTAAAGGTGTTTACCGACGAATTTTAAAGACCTTCAAAATTCTTTACCGCCGCAATATTAATTTTGACCATAACCAAAAAGTTACACCACTTTTATAGGTTTGTATGGGTCATGACTAGCCTAAAAACTTGTATAAATTGACCAATAAAGTACTGTTTGTAGTGTACTTTGCTTGCCAGTGCGTGTACGCCATGTGCACTGCGCTGCGTAAAGCCCCAGGCTGAGGACTAGGGAGTCATCTGTGAACAATAGGTGTGTAAGGTGGCTCAGCGCTCAGGCACTATTGTATGCAGACGATACAAGCACATTGTATATGAAATGTGCACCAGGGGTCCTCGTTACGTGGCGTCTCGCGTTTCACATCTGGCCAATCTCTCTCTCTCTCTCTCTATCTCTCTCTCTACCTCTCTTGTCACCTTGCAACAATAACAATGTTGAGTGTGTATAACAGTGCAATACGCACACCCTGGGGCGAAATCAACAGATAAAATTGAAGGCATATGATGCCAGAGCTAAAGAAAAATGTAGGATTACAGTTTAAACATGTCTGGATACTGCCTAATTCTAGTACTAATGACGGTGTACGAGGGATATATGTACCCTCACCAACCCTACGGATTGGCCTTCTAGAGCGGAAGCATGTTTTTCCAATATTTTCATTCTTAAAAAACGATCGAAAAATTACAATATTATCAGTCGGATATAACTTTTCTAGGCGTCGTTGAGTGTGTGTCTAAATCACCTTTCTTTTGGGGTGCCGCAAGGGGTTGTATTTTAAACATTAAAGGAGACCCTCCCTGAATTTTGGGGGGAAGGTTGACGCAAAGTACGTAAAAACACACTTGTTATCAAAACAATCCACAAGGGGTTGAAAAAATATGTCCTTTTTCAAATGTTAAGGTGGAGGGGGGGCATTTAAAACTCACCCTATATATTGTATTATTTCTCAAATATATACATATATTTCACAATATAAAACATGTCTTAAGTTCTGATGTCTTAATAAGTTTTTTATTTGATTACTTTTTTAAATTTGCATCATACCACCCATACTCCCTATTCATTCATAATTGGTATTAATTTAATTCATCCCATTATTCATGAACAGCTGTATTCATTCCATTATCATGTCATTTCATATCCATAATAATAAAAATATCGATTCGGCACTTATTTGTTTCTAAACTTTTAGTGAATGTTCACACATGCAATAATATTGTTAAATTTGTTTTTATTTAAGCATATAAATAAATTTAAATTAAATAGAAATTGAAATATTACCTGATAAGACAACTGAAGGTGTCAATACTACCTTATTATCGATGAAACCCTTGGCAATCAAACAAACTGATTTTACTCTATTCAAATGATGGCAATGAATGCAAGTGTCATTTGAGATTTGAGTGGCTTCTACAGTAATGAAACTTTGTGTAACAACTGTATTCTTGAATAACAATGACACAGTTGATTTAAAACTGACAATAGAACACAACTTTAAAGTATTCACTCTCTGAATAGCTTACTTTATTCAGATCTAATTTATTGTCCTACTCACAAAGAATAAGGCCAGAGCCAGTGGAGCGCGAGGGTTATTCGAATAAATTACTATGTACACTAAAATAGTCAAACTTTCTTATCCAGTCTGACATGTAAATTTACCATTAATTATTAGCACCAGAACAAATATGTAACGAGTTTAAATATGTTTTCTATACGATGATTCGAGAAAAACAGTTCAATGGGTACAAAATCTACAGTTTAATTTAATTTATAACAACATAACTTTACAACGCGTGTTGAAGAAGATGTTTAGGAGACCAAGATCGTTAAATTTTAAGATCTAGCCATTATACGATAACATTGGCTAGTAGGCTATATAACTGGTTATGGGAATTCCCATGTTAGGTTTCGCCAAGACTAAACGACATGTAAGGGGTTGACGTAGGACTAGAAATTAGGCACACAATTAGACTTTGGTACCAATTTTTCAAAGTCACTACTAGCCTAAAAGCATGGTAATCAGTGACCATTTAACCATACCATTTCAGGCCAACTGGTTCCCTAAAACTATAGGGTAGAGCGATTGGAACCTAAAGCTGATTAAAGCGGTCGTTGTGGAATGAAACTTCCTAAAACCTTTCTATTGGACAGTCTTTTCTATGTATAATAGTTAGTGTGCTAATTTAAATTTAAAGTTGCAACCTAGTCAGTTTCCACTATTATACTCCATGGGTGTAGTTTCGATGCACAAATTGGTTTATAATGATGTTTAGGTATATTTATCATCGTTATGTTTAGTTAAAGAATTAATGTTTTGATAGTATTTTACCTTAATACGTCAACACCTAACAACATCCAAACATGGCAAAGTAAATGGAAAAGATACTCCTCGTACTCCTCAAGATTCGGGAAAGTATTTAGTTCGGGATCTTACATGTGCCTTTGCAGCGAGTTACGTCAACTAAACCCCAGGAGCTGTTGTGCAGAAGCAAGAGAGTGGATATACAGTATAACATCGGGAGAAAGCTTACGACGAAAAACTAGTGAAGCAAGATCGAAGTCCTACCTTGTACAAAGGATCAGTATGGCAGTCCGAGGGGAAATGCTGACAGTACCCTCTCTTCCTTGCCTAGAGAAGAGAAGCTGATAGATATTTTTATTTAAAGTTTATACTTCTTTTGTTTTATTTAAAATATTTTCCTATCAATAACAATATTGAGCAATAAGAAGTATATATGAGCAAATACAGTTGTTCGCCGTTTCTAAGTCAATTTTGCGTACTGGACATGTAAATAGTACGCTACATGTCGTTCATAACCTTTCAACTCGAATTTTCAAATGTCGAATTTTCCAATATAATAGTCGTTGAAGGTTTTAGATTTGCGGAGATTTATACCTCTTATTAGCCAGACAAGTTTACTGGCTATGGACACAAAACTTACTTGAGTGAAAAAATTAATAGACTGTTGCTTTTGCACAATTATCTGTAAGAAGTACAATGTGTTCATAGCACATTACGATGGATGGTGCGGGTTCGATACCTCCCTTCTGGTGATGAACTTTCATTGTTTGCAGTGTAATTCTTCGGTACAGTTTTAAGATGGCTTAAGTAATTATCTATTTTAAAATCATTGTGAAATTTCTCTTGTTGCTTTTCTTGTAGTGAATATGTAATTAAATCTGAAACCCTGCATTTTGGACCACTCCGTTATTTAACAATGATAAACTGTAATCTTGTATTTATTTATTAAATACCACTAACTGATAAATGATTACTGTTTGTCCGATTTTTGGGAATTTTTAGGTTCGATCTCTTGGGATTTCCCTCTCTACAAGTATGCGATGTAGAAAGATAACATTTGCTATAGGTCCTCGTAGATGTGCGATAAGACGGAATTTTACGACATTCCAAACTTAAGGGGAGAGGGCGTTAAGGGAGAGGAGCTATTTCAAGTAAAATTACGATTTATGCTTTACATTTCGATCTATAAAATATGAACGTCTGCTCGCATCTAACGAACAATCGTTAGTTTGCAATGGAAGACTCTGCAAATATCACTTTTAAAACTGTTTCCATATTTAATAGTTTTTATATCTTTGGTATTCTAGTAAAATTGGAAAGCATTTTATTTTATTTTGTCGCTTTTAAGCGCTAACAGCCTCATATGACCCATGAATATGTAATTTATACAGGCGGTTAAAATGATTATACTTAGAATGATTTCTATTTGTGTCTTACCAGTGATAGTGGGGGTTTCGATCCTGATTCACCGTGTAGGGATCTTTCTAAATTCTTGTTGGTCATTTCTATTTTTGTTAAGAAAAACTGACTCATTCTTTAAAACTCTAAAGAATGTCTTCCCCTACATTGGCTGTGCTTAATCAGGTATTGATTTTTCCGTTACAGTTAGTTAGTCTAATACACGTCTGTGGTTGGTCGTCCACTGCTTCTAGCCAGCCAGTTAGTGGACAGCTGTCACTGACCGTTAACGCACTTAATTTATATATTGGTTTTATTTCCTTAGCTTTTTGTGCACGTTCTGTCGTTTTCTGGACTAGTTGTTTTACAATTAAATAAGTAAGAATTAGTAAAAATACCCACCAATAATTACAATACCAACATTCCCTTGAAAACCAACAGAACTTGGTGTCAATATTTTTTTAATTCTCTCGGGACATATGTGTCCCAGTGGTAGTGAAAGGGTTAAGGAAAAAGACAAAAACAAACGACACGAAAAACTTACGTTATTTGGTGGTGGGTTAAGGGTCAGCTTGTGCTGATATTCTTTAGCCTAGCTCGTTTCGTAATGTTTTGTGTTATGTTTACGTTAATTTTCACCTGAAGACGGGACCAGATTCCAGATCCTAAATCGTCGTGCTCGTCTTGTTCACTATGAATTATGAAAACCATCCGTAACAATATTTTTATGTCAGAAACTTTCCATCGTGAAAAACAAACTTCAAACAATAAGCGAATATATTGATAATCAACTGTGACTTTTATATTCACCTCTGTATGAACAAGTAAATACATAAATAAATAATTGTTTTATTGCAGAAACAAATGAGAACATCAATCAGTATTGCAACCGTCATACTTGTAACACAACTTGTATACCGGTCACTCGGTGAACATTTGTCATTGGCCGTGGACGTTCTCTCTAGTTTGTCTGTATGTTTAATTGTTTTCTAGGCTAGTTGTTTTGAAAGTAAATATATTAAAAGAAAAAAGACAACAAAAGATAAAACTCAAGTTGTTTGGTGGTGGGTGTCTAGGTCAGCTCACGCCGATAACTTTTAGGCCAGTTAGATTCCTAATGTGTTGTGTTATGTTTTAAATTACCTTTCACCTGAAGATGGGATCAGATTCCATATCCCGGAACATTTCAATCGAAATATCAAAACGTCGTATTTTTTTGTTCACTAAAAACTATTGAAAACTGTATTAATAATATTTTTACCTCAAAATAGATACCATCGTCAACAACAAACTTCAAGCAAAGACTAGTTGCATGCCATCATTTCGTCGTGTAAGTTGTGTCTCAAGTTTACCTAATACTCGACATTTCTACCCACGAGGGGGTTTAAAACTTAAAGAGAGGATAAGCTGAAATTTCCAAAATAGGAAAAATGTCAAATGACCCACTAAAACTGATTTAAATAAAACCCTCTAAACACTAAGTTCTACGTAATTTTCACTTGAAACTTCTTAAAACAACAGAATATGAGATTAAATCTATAAAAATGATAAAAAATATGTTTTACAACTCACAGTAGTTATCACTTCACCTCCACCGTTTTAAATAACAACTACCTCTTGTGTGAGATTTGTTCATTTTTCGTTTTAGAAATACGTGAAAACCTACGTATTTTACCAGCTAGACACGAAATAAAAACACCAAAATGTCTTTCATTTAATCCCTCTGCTGGACTGGCCAGCACGGGCCCAGGCACGCTGATCCGGTTAGGTTTTGCTGAAGCACGTCTTGTTAAGATAGCAACTACGCGTTTGATTTGCAAATAATAAACTATATTCTAATAGACTAGCCTTTAGCCAGCTGGGGGCTTCGCCCCAAGGCCCTCACTTCGGCCTCTCGGTTTGGGTATTCACTTCGCTAATGACTAAACTTTTTCAGTTAGGGTATTTCCTTGAGAGTTGACACTTATACACTGTTATTGTTATTATTTCTTGATGTTTACATTTACAGCAGCTGGGCACTTTTAATACTTAGCCCATATGTTTTATCTCAAGCAAATTTAAATTCTTAACAGTACCAAAAAAATCGTTTGTCCACGCATAACTCCTCTTAAATATTACTAAATACGTCAAATAATATCTCTAATGAAAGAACACGATTCACTGAGTGTTCTTAGACGAAAAAACGAACAATTTGTCTCAATTAGAACCTGAGATATGACAGGAAAAAACGAAGAAAACGTGGGGAAAAGCCTTTTTTGAGTATAACTTGAGAAGGGCGAAATTTGCGATTTTTATGTTTGATGGCAAATCTATGTATAAATACCTTTCATTAAAAAAATTAAGGAAATCGGCGTGATAGAACGGTCGTACTGACTGCCATTAGACTTTCATAAACTCTTTTAATATATAGATAAATAATAGTAGAGTAACTACTATCTGACCGATGCTTACTCTAAGTTAAAACTGTCAAATTGTAATGAACCTTTATTAATTATTGAGGACTAGTATACTATATTTCTAGATAAAGCTTCACCTAGCACATTTAAGAGTGCGCAGTAGTGCCCGTGACCTTGAGTTTCGCCTCTTAAGAGAAATGTAAAAACATGCTTCTTGGGACACTTCACGCCTACAGTTTTCATCAAGTTTTTTATGAAATAAACTTTGTTTTAAAGTGTATTAAATGTTTTAGTGATTCCGCTAAGCCGAATTTCTATTTTTTAATTTATAAAACCGTGGCATAAATCCAAAATAGAAAATCTTTTTATTTAAATTTCTTGTTTTCAATAGTAAACTGATAAAGTTTTCAATAGGGTGGTCAGCGGAGCCACTGCAGTACATTGTTATCTTTCAAATAAAACTTATTTAAAAAGATCTGATGAAAATTGTAGGCGTGAAGTGTCTCAAGAAAACGCTTGGTTTTACACTGCTCTAATAGAACAAAAACAAAATGGCCGACATATACAGTGCACTCTTAATAATAGGCCTTGTCATTGCGCAGTATCCTGCCCCATTCACCCTAAAACGAAATCTTGTTGACTAATTTCTTAGCGTTATTTATTCTGTCTTTTACTTTAGAAGGTTCTCTTCTTTTTGCGGTTCTACCGATTCTAAAAATTATTCTCCCCAATATACCAAACACTTTCTGCGATACTTTGCACGAAACACACATTTAAAATGAAATTGTCAGTGTGATTTAAAGTTCAGTTGACGTAGAACAATTTAAACGTATGATAAGTATAGATTTAAAGGATATTTTTTAGTTTACTTATCTAGTTTATTCTGTTCCACTTCACTAAACCACCTTTCGAGTCGGTTTAGCTTATTCCCTATACTCGGTTTTAAATTAGGATACAGTAAAATCTTGACGAAACTCAAGTTTAAATAATTGTTTTCTGCTAGTTAATTTAAAATATCATTACGAAAAACGGCCTTTAGTATTTGATTACTTTAAACTTGTGTAAATAAAAGGGGATAAGTCTGGTGCAACAACAATATTTAATAAAGTGAAAGGTATCCGATTACCTCCACGCAAGACCGCTCCACGGTAAAGGTTATTGTAAACAAAGCTCTGACTGAAATTCTATTGAAACAGCAATATTTCTCGTTCTGTATTTTATTAATAATTTGCAGACGTGACGATTTTGATCCAGTTTGGCATGGCTGTAAATGGGAATTGTTGTCAATGATAGTTCTGTTATAGTTGTTGTATATATTGTTAATAATAGATATTATATATTTGTGTAAATAAATTCAATCAACTATGTAAGTTTAATTGCTACAGGAAATTGTGAACGACTTTTACCATAATTAAGGTAGATATACATTTCAAGTCAATCGACGTTTATTGTTTAAAATATTTAATTTGAACTGAAATAGGCTAAATTTTAATGTGAAAAGAATATAGTGATTTCTTGAACTACCCATTTCATACGAATTATTCTAATATGATGTTTTTGATTCTTTTGAAACTAGTTTAACTACCTCAACAGCATCAGATTACTTTTTCGTTTAACTTCTAGACCTAGTTTTAAAATCTAGTGAGGGTTTAATGTATTAGGTAAGTGTAAGAAATGCCAAGGAAACATGCTATTTAAAAGGGTTTTTACTTCATAATCCAATATTTCCACGGGTTTTATGCATTAATCCCAGCCCGGAAGAGTGTGCGGAAGGGAGGATAAAGTCAATGATTAGTTTTAGTTCAAAGCAAAGGCAATTAATGGTCTAGCACTCTAGCTTAATGACTTTGTCAACTCACTTTATTCCACCTAATTGATTTTACAACTTTCCGATAAACTTATTTAATTATATTTAGTTTGATGATAATATTGTAGCAAGAAGAAACGAGCAATTGTCTCTGTTGTCCCTGACAAGTCACGCTAAGGCGTAAGTTTGTTGAGGCAATTGATTTCGTTATTTGCCTGTTTTTGTAGTAGGCAACTTTTAAACAGGTTTAAAAGGTAATTCACAAATATTTAGAGGATACAAATAGAGTTCGTAATAATACTGTTTGTTGAGAACACATTCGCTTGCCGATTAAAACCATGTACGCATTATCCAAAGGTACAACCAACCATACGCTTCAAGAACAGTTTAACTTTGTTTATAAAAAATATTTATTTTTTACACATAATAGCAAAAGAAAACACAACTTTTAAAGACGTGCCTGTAAAATTCGGTTTACCATTGATTTATGAATTAATTAATTTATTTCTCATTTTACGAAGCTATAAAGACATAACCTGCGTACTCTCTAACGCTTTGTGCACGTAAGGATGTATTTATTAACCTCATAAAGCCAGAGTATAGGCTTCTGACAAGTTACGACCGTAACTACTGTACCTCCATGTCTATTGTTCAGTATTGCCTTCATATCGTTAACCGTTGTCAGCTCTAATGCTTAGAGTTATTGTACTGCATTACTGCACTTCGGTCTAATAGTTTAATTAATCAACTGTGACAGTTGTCACCAGAGTTAGAGGCTAGATGGAAGTAAATTATGGAAGATTTCACTTGTGGGTACACCTGCATTAAACAGTTTTTAGAAATCTATTTTGTTGATGATTGGCAAATAAAACTAATATTAAATATTCATCGATCCATTCGTAACATTAAAGATGGCAAAAAGCAATGGAAATATATGGATTGACAAACATCTTAAGTTTCATGAACACATTGATCATGTAGCAAAAAAATGTCATCAGGAATATTCGTACTTAGACGTCTTTCAAATTTTCTGCAACCTCCCACCTTATTAGGAATATATTACGGCCTCATTTTTCCTTTTTTAAATTACGCTGTTCCAATTTGGGAAGTGAATCCACTAGAACAAAATTGTTATTTATACTAAAAAAAGCTATTCATACCATTTTTAATTTAAAACCTCGTTCATCCTGTAAATCCACTTTCCTAGAAAATAGAATATTAACATTCCCATGCATTTACATCCTTGAATCCTTGTCATTCCTTATGAAAACCAGAATCTTTTCCCCGAAAATCCATCTACAACTCCTATGACCTAAGAACCCGATAAAATTTACCAATACCCCATCATAAGACAGCTTTTTTCGAGAGGTCACTCTCCCAGCTTCTTTAAAACAAATTCAAAATTGTCAAAAGTTTGGATCTGAATTAAAAATATTGATGGTAAAGAGTATTTTAAAACGATGTTACATTAGTTAACAATTTTAAGTTGTAACAATTTATTGAAATGACGAGTGCTCATTTACTGTAAATATATATTTATGGCTCAATAAAGATGATTTGATTTGATCTGATTTGATTTAACAGGTGATTCTAAAAAACAAACACATTTGGAAAAGAAATACCAAATAGAACACCAAGGAAGTATTAAATATATTGGGAGTATTCATATATAACGATATGTCCTGGAAAACCAACCAGTCTCTTAGTACGACTAAGTTCAACCCTATTGGCCTAAACGCCGATCAAAGCTTTGCACTTTCATCTGAGGATCATTTGGGAGGTACTTCAGACTTGACCTTAAAACGTGTAAGAAAAACATGAGAGAAGCATATTCAAACCAAGATAAAGTCTTAAAATTTTAGATCAATGAATGGTCGCAATGTATTGATTATGTATTTTTGAAACAATTATGTATACAGTTAAACGATTTCAACGAAAAACATATATCAAATTTACCAATCAGGGGAAAAATGTGCAGTTACCAGCAGAAAATGACCTTCACATCTGAGAAAAGGCTCTCAAATTCTGGAAAAGATTAGTCGGTTTATGAGTTACCTGAAATTATTCAAACAAACAGAATTATGTGAACTGGCTGTAAACAGAAAATTGCCCGTATGGAGTTGAAACTGGCTAATATAGAAGAAAATAATACAGTTTGAAGTGTTTTTGATATTTATTTTGAACTGAAATAGGCTAAATTTTAAGTACGAAAAGAATATAGTGATTTCTTGAACTACCCATTTCATAGAATTATTGTTTTGATGCACTTTGAAACTAGTTTAACTACCTCAACAGCATCAGATTACTTTTCGTTTAACTTCTAGACCTAGTTTTAAATCTAATGAGGGTTTAATGTATTAGGTAAGTGTAAGAAAATGCCAAAAAAATGCTATTTAAAGGGTTTTACTTCATAATCAATATTTCCACAGGTTTTATGCATTAATCCCAGCCCGGAAGGTGTGCGGAAGGGAGGATAAAGTCAATGATTAGTTTTAGTTCAAAGCAAAGGCAATTAATGGTCTAGCACTCTAGCTTAATGACTTTGTCAACTCACTTCCACCTAATTGTTTTACAACTTTCCGATAAACTTATTTAATATATTTAGTTTGATGATAATATTGTAGCAAGAAGAAACGAGCAATTGTCTCTGTTGTCCCTGACAAGTCACGCTAAGGCGTAAGTTTGTTGAGGCAATTGATTTCGTTATTGCCTGTTTTGTAGTAGCAACTTTTAAACAGGTTTAAGGTAATTCACAAAATATTTAGAGGATACAAATAGAGTTCGTAATAATACTGTTTGTTGAGAACACATTCGCTTGCCGATTAAAACCATGTGCATTATCCAAAGGGTACCAACCATACGCTTCAAGAACAGTTTAACTTTGTTTATAAAAATATTTATTTTTACACATAATAACAAAAACACAACTTTTAAAGACGTGCCTGTAAAATTCGGTTTCCATTGATTTATGAATTAATTAATTTATTTCTCATTTTACGATATAAAGACATAACCTGCGTACTCTCCTAACGCTTTGTGCACGTAAGGATGTATTAATTATTTAAAGCCCCAGAGTATAGGCTTCTGACAAGTTACGACCGTAACTACTGTACCTCCATGTCTATTGTTCAGTATTGCCTTCATATCGTTAACCGTTGTCAGCTCTAATGCTTAGAGTTATTGTACTGCATTACTGCACTTCGGTCTAATAGTTTAATTAATCAACTGTGGCAGTTGTCACCAGATAGAGGCTAGATGAAGTGGAAATTTCAGTGGGTACAAATTTCATCTATTTTGTTGGCAAATAAAACTAATATTAAATATTCATCGATCCATTCGTAACATTAAAGATGGCAAAAAACTTTGATGGAAATATATGGATTGACAAACATCTTAAGTTTCATGAACACATTGATCATGTAGCAAAAAAAAAATGTCATCAGGAATATTCGTACTTAGATCGTTCTCAAATTTCTGCAACCTCTCCACCCTAGTAATATATATTACGGCCTAATTTTTCCTTTAAATTACGCTGTCCAATTTAAAGGAAGAATCCACTAGAACAACAGTTATTTATACTAAAAAAAAGCTATTCGTACCATTTTAATTTAAACCCTCACCATCCTGTAATCCACTTTCCTAGAAAATATATTAACATTCCCATGCATTTCACATCCTTGAATCCTTGTCATTCCAGAAAACCGTAAGAATTTTTTCCCCGAAAATCCATCTACAACCCTATGACCTAAGAACCCGATAAAATACCAATACCCCATCATAAGACAGCTTTTTTTTTCGAGAGGTCACTCTCCCAGCTTTAAACAAAATCAAAATGCCGACTAACAAAAAATATTTATGGTAAAGAGTATTTTAAAACGATGTTACATTAGCAACAAATTTTAAGTTGTAAAACCTATTGACGAGTGCTCATTTACTAAATATATATTTATGGTCAATAAAGATGATTTGATTTGATCTGATGGATTTAACAGGTGATTCTAAAAGCAACACATATTTGGGCAAAGAAATACCAAATAGAACACCAAGGAAGTATAAATATATTGGGAGTATTCATATATAACGATATGTCTGGAAACCCACACCAACAGTCTCTTAGTACGACTAAGTTCAACCTTATTGGCCTAAACGCCGATCAAAGCTTTGCACTTTCATCTTGAGGATCATTGGGGAGGTACTTCAGACTTGACCAAAACGTGGCAAAACATGAGAGAAGCATATTCAAACCAAGATAAAGTCTTTAAAACCTTTTAGATTAATGAATGGTCGCAATGTATTAGCAAGTGGCTAAAGCGCAGCGAGCTATTTGCAAAAGTTCATAATGTAAAGGCTTATTTCAAATGGGCTGTATTTGCGTTTACAAGATGGCATGGAAATTAATAAGTAGAAAAGGGCTACATTGGAGTAAGTAAAAGTGTAGTTTGAATGGGCTATTTCAAGCGATGTTGTTTCAAAATTTTCAAGCACATGGCACCATTTGCATGTACCTGTATTATTGGCAAGCAATTAGTTACAAAGTTCTTTCTTATGATCAAATTGTGTTTAGACAAGCGTATGAAACTGGATTGTTGCCCGCATAGCACACCCGTGCAGCGGGCAGCGAGCAGTGGTATGGCGCATGCGCACGGTGCATGCGAGTGCATTAATTACTTCAGAAATGGCAGCTGGTCGCACAAGCGTGCTGAGAGGAATCTAGCATCCAGTGAGAAGTGATATCTCCTTATATCTCATCTCGTCATCAGCTTTTCTGCTCACACCACACGGCCACGGCTATGTTGTACTCGTACTCGTACATACAGGAAGTGGATGTACACTACTCACACTCAGTGCACAATCACCTATGCTTACGCAACATATGAGGATGCCATTCAACGCGTGTATAGCGCGCAGCGGTAGGCGTCGGACCATTGTGCGAAGAGGATAGCGGGGGTTCCTACGGATTCGGAGTTACCGTTCACCAAGTGTTATGCGTAGATATATTGTCGGAATTCTATCTCGTAAATGGTGGTTGTGGGGAATCGATTTTCATGGAGTTCTGAGCGATTTATTTTTTACACATAATAAAGAAAACACAACTTTTAAAGACGTGCCTGTAAAATTCGGTTTACCATTGATTTATGAATTAATTAATTTATTTCTCATTTTACGAAGCTATAAAGACATAACCTGCGTACTCTCCTAACGCTTTGTGCACGTAAGGATGTATTTATTAACCTCATAAAAGCCTGAGTATAGGCTTCTGACAAGTTACGACCGTAACTACTGTACCTCCATGTCTATTGTTCGAGTATTGCCTTCATATCGTTAACCGTTGTCAGCTCTAATGCTTAGAGTTATTGTACTGCATTACTGCACTTCGGTCTAATAGTTTAATTAATCAACTGTGGCAGTTGTCACCAGAGAGTAGAGGCTAGATGGAAGTAAATTATGGGAAAATTTCACTTGTGGGTACACCTGCATTGAACAGTTTTTAGAAATCTATTTTGTTGATGATTGGCAAATAAAACTAATATTAAATATTCATCGATCCATTCGTAACATTAAAGATGGCAAAAAAACTTTGCAATGGAAATATATGGATTGACAAACATCTTAAGTTTCATGAACACATTGATCATGTAGCAAAAAAATGTCATCAGGAATATTCGTACTTAGACGTCTTTCAAATTTTCTGCAACCTCCCACCTTATTAGGAATATATTACGGCCTCATTTTTCCTTTTTAAATTACGCTGTTCCAATTTGGGGAAGTGAATCCACTAGAACACAATTGTTATTTATACTAAAAAAAGCTATTCGTACCATTTTTAATTTAAAACCTCGTTCATCCTGTAAATCCACTTTCCTAGAAAATAGAATATTAACATTCCCATGCATTTACATCCTTGAATCCTTGTCATTCCTTATGAAAAACCGTAAGAATCTTTTCCCCGAAAATCCATCTACAACTCCTATGACCTAAGAACCCGATAAAATTTACCAATACCCCATCATAAGACAGCTTTTTTCGAGAGGTCACTCTCCCAGCTTCTTTAAAACAAATTCAAAATTGTCAAAAGTTTGGATCTGAATTAAAAAAATATTGATGGTAAAGAGTATTTTAAAAACGATGTTACATTAGTTAACAATTTTAAGTTGTAACAATTTATTGAAATGACGAGTGCTCATTTACTGTAAATATATATTTATGGCTCAATAAAGATGATTTGATTTGATCTGATTTGATTTAACAGGTGATTCTAAAGCAAACACATATTTGGGGCAAAGAAATACCAAATAGAACACCAAGGAAGTATTAAATATATTGGGAGTATTCATATATAACGATATGTCCTGGAAAACCACACCAACAGTCTCTTAGTACGACTAAGTTCAACCCTATTGGCCTAAACGCCGATCAAAGCTTTGCACTTTCATCTGAGGATCATTTGGGGAGGTACTTCAGACTTGACCTTAAAACGTGTAAGAAAAACATGAGAGAAGCATATTCAAACCAAGATAAAGTCTTAAAACCTTTTAGATCAATGAATGGTCGCAATGTATTGATTATATATTTTTGAAACAATTATGTATACAGTTAAACGATTTCCAACGAAAAACATATATCAAATTTACCAATCCAGGGGAAAAAATGTGCAGTTACCAGCTTAGAAAATGACCTTCACATCTGAGAAAAGGCTCTCAAATTCTGGAAAAGATTAGTCGGTTTATGAGTTACCTGAAATTATTCAAACAAACAGAATTATGTGAACTGGCTGTAAACAGAAAATTGCCCGTATTAATGGAGTTACGAAACTGGCTAATATAGAAGAAAATAATACAGTTTGAGAAGTGTTTTTGATATTTATTTTTAATAGTGATAATAAGTTGATTTATGTTCAAAAATAATTATTTATTGCTATTTTTACTAACACTTATATATAAACTATGTTTATCATGCTACAACTTTTATATTTTGTTTTCTTTCGCTATGTTGTTTCATTATATTTGACACCTAGGATAAAAAAAGCTTCTTCCTTTTGATCTATGTCCACGATGTTGGCTCATCAGTACAACAAGGGCGCCTTGTCCAGTACGCAGATGGCACCACTCTCTGTTTTCAAGCAAAATCAGTCATAGAATTGAAACCATTAGCATTCATTGAGCTCAACAGCACAATCAAGCACTTCAACGAGCTCAATCTCAAAACCAACCCAAACAAATCTTCTTTCATCCAATTCTGTTTACGTCAGACACACTCAGATCATACTCCAACTGTCATGCTGGATGAGACTGAGATTGAAGACAAACTTCCTCGGGATACACCTCGATCGAGGTTTGACCTGGGATTTTCATGTAGACTATGTCTGCTCCAAAATTTACTCAGGCATTTATGTTTTGAGACAGCTATCCAAATATTGCCCAACTCAGGTACTGATGACGGCATATTATGGAGTAGTCTTTCCACACCTCTCTACGGAGTAGCACTGTGGGAGGCTGCAAAAGCGAAAACTTTTCCAGAATTTTCATTCTTCAAAACAAGCAGTCAGAACAATAGCAAAGCTGCAATGGAGAGAGTCTTGCAGGCCAGCTTTCAAAATTTGAAACTGTTGACATTACCCTGCTCTACATTTTGGAAACTTGCCTTTTTCAGACAAAATGCGACCCCGTAAGAGGGAGTGATATCCACTCTTACGTAACCAGGCAGGAGAACTACCGAACTGGGAGACACAGGACGGTAGCTCATGAACGTTTGCCTTCACAGGCAGGAGTTCAACTAGTCAACAGACTCCCAAATTCGATTAAAGTGCACCAATGCCAAAGGCATTCAAAACTCGCTTGAAAAATTTTGGTCGCAGAAGCATTTTATAATATAAACGAGTTTATGGCACACGACTGGGCATCGCGTAAACAGACCACGGACCTAGGGGCTAGAGTGGATCAAATTCGAGTGAATGGGAATTGGGTGAATGCAAATACTGTATGTTTGAATGGGATTTCGATGTGTGAATGCAAAATTTTAGATACTTAACACTATGAGACGGTTGCATAACATGTATATGTTTAACGCAATAAAAAATATTTATTTATTTTATTTTTTGTTCCTTTCTTATGATCAAATTGTGTTTAAGACAAGCGCATGAAACTGGATTGTTACGTCTCCAGGCGCGCACACCCGTGCGCGGGCAGCGGGCAGTGGTATGGCGCATGCGCACGGTGCATGCGAGTGCATCTAATTACTTCAGAAATGGCAGCTGGTCGCACAAGCGTGCTGAGGAATCTAGCATCCAGTGAGAAGTGATATCTCCTTATATCTCATCTCGTCAGTCAGCTTTCTCTGCTCACAATTCACACGGCCACGGCTATGTTGTACTCGTACTCGTACATACAGGAAGTGGATGTGCACTACTCACACTCAGTGCACAATCACCTATGCTTACGCAACATATGAGGATGCCATTCAGCACGTGTATAGCGCAGCGGTAGGCGTCTGTGGACCATTGTGCGAAGAGGATAGCGGGGGTTCCTACGGATTCGGAGTTACCGTTCACCAAGTGTTATGCGTAGAGATATTGTCGGAATCTTCTATCTCGTAAATGGTGGTTGTGGGGAATCGATTTTCATGGAGTTCTGAGCGCTGTTTTGTTTGAGTTTGGAGCTTATAAGGAAGATGATAAAAGACTCAAACCTTAATCGGTTGTTTCTATGTACAAGTTTTGACAAAATTTGAACTTAAAGTTTAATAAGAGTACTGAGTGCACAAATATTGAATGATGTGCGTTTGAACACTTTGTGAGTCCTTGAGTATCTTTCTTACTGAAAGTCAACTTGTACAGTCATAAATATACGAGATAGTGTATACGCCAATTAACATCACACGCTATCAGACTTTGTAGTATAGTCAGTTAGTGTCTTTTTTTGATTTTAGATTGGTATTCAATACAAGTACGACTATATTGATTATTTAAATTATCAACGTGTTTAGGTTAATTTAACTTCTAGATATAGTATTTACTTATTTCACTAAAGCTATTCACCTTGTTATATGACTTCGTCTAGGCTGTAATGTCAAACTGTCAATAAACAAGATTTGATTCAGATTCAAAACGCTGATGTAAACGCAATTCAAGTGCTAACCCACTTTAATGTTTTCTTTGTTCAATTGTGCGCAAGTAAAACAAATGTTTAATTTGTTCTCAACTGAATTATATTCTGTAGACAGTCGAAAGCTAAAAACCAGGCCGGCACGCAGCTAAGCGCTAAAGGCCGCTTGCATGAGTGAATTGAATTCCTTTGCAATTTGTTACTCTTATTCGCTCCGTTCACAGCCTCGCTTCGGCCTCATGTGTGACGACGGGCGTTACGAGGATGTTCGCTACGCCACAGACTATTTGAATTCCATGATATATCTTTAATATACTACATTGACGAAGTAACTTTTCTTGGCCACCATTTTGAAACGCCTGAATATATTTTCATAATTTTTATTCTATTGGTAAATATTGTTAAAATTCATTTTGATTTTAAATTTCATCACAATCAGATCAGATGTACTGTGTTAAAGCATTAAAGCTCTGTTTTTTAGAAAACTTCTCCTTAAGAGAGTTACGGTGGTCAAATTTTTCTGAATAACAAACTTGACCGAAATTTTACAAAAGAAACATTTGTACCGAATTTCATGAAACTTTGACAAAACATGCGACCTGTAGAGAGTACAGATACATATACACGTATATAAAGTGTAAACAAAATGCTCAAAACGTGTTCTGGGGGTGAGGATCGGTGCTAATTTCATGGTCCCAGGTCTGGGTCTTACATGCCATGTTGACGGCATGAATAACTCATTTTTCCAAAGGAAATTCGATAATAACACGTTTGTCGTAAAACGTTCCAGGCGCTCAACTTACTACTGCGGAAACTAAACCATAGTAAACAAAGTAGTTTTCATTGTAGACCAGCTTAACCTACTTTAAGTCTAATTAAAGAACACAACTCAATTCTTTAGAAGAAAATAGACTATTAATTTATTAGTTTACAAAAGAGTGTTATTACGATTTATAAGTTACATAATGCTATCTGGGAGGAATGGTAAAGAAATGAGAGATTAACTGTGTCAAATTTTAAAATGTCGATAAGTATTTTAATTTTCAGGGTTAACCAAGCTCAATTGCTTTATATGAGGAAACACTGTATATTCAAACACGAGAAATAATTAATACTTTTATATAATTGTTTTTTAGTTACCACAAATAATCCCTGTAAGGCTATTTTCAACAGTTTTTTCCTATTTTCAACCAATCCCTTTCTTTTAGCATTTCTATTCTTGTCTCTTATATGAGCAGATAACACCATTTCATTAACACGCGTTAATTATACCCTAATCAATTAGTGTTTTATTCTCTAGGTACGTTCATGTGAGTAAATTACTTATACGGGGTTAAAAGTAATTTATGTTTTTGTTTTGGTTTAGTCTTTGCAGAAGATCAAAGTTGAGCGTTCTAAAATACTAGACAACTACAAAAACGTGCTCTTTGTTTGCTATTTACCTCGCTAACAAGTACAACCTGGTTGAGGAAAAACCAAATAACGCAACGAAAAATAAAACAAACAACGGCGTGGGTTGGAACTCAATTAACTTTATTTGCATCCACAGCAGCGTGTTGAATGTTTCTAGCTATAATAAAACAAATCCGATGGTAAATATCATTTTCCAATTAGTTTTGATTTAATTGACTAATTCCTAATTTCTTCAATAGTTGGCCAAGTTATTGAATTTGTATAAACTGTTTTACCTGCTATATTATTAATTTTTATTGCTCTACCATATTTTAGTACGTACAAATAAATGCGTTACATAAGTAGAAATGACGCCGTAAATCCGGTTTATGTTAGAAGTTTGAAAACGAAGAATTAAATTGTAAAATAAGTCTGGTTACGTGGAACAATATCTTACAAAAAAAGGTTTGAAAACGGGGTTTTGTAGGGAAATTTATGAAAACACGATAGCAAAGGATGCGCTCTAGAAGCTTAAGGCTAATGAGTCGTTCTTGAAAATCCTTTCTGAGAATTCAAATCAATCTTCTAAGAGGGTCAATTATTACTGAACCTTTTTTATGGCGATTTCCTCAAACTCTCTGCCGTTTAATTTCCACAAACGAATAAAATATTGGGAACTAGCTGAGAGTACCCGCACTTCGCCTCGGGGTTTTGTTAACATAGCTGTGTATATATTTTAAGAAAATGTCCAATTTAAAGTAAAAAACACACTTTTCTATATATCCTTAGAAAACAATTTAGTTTGCCTGTAAGTTCACCATCTTCTCCTTCCTAAGAAGATGGGAGGTAAGTCAGGGCTGCCTAACCTCAGATTTAACATGCCTGGCGCATCATGAGCCTGTTTCTCCACACTGAAGCAAACTTTCCGAGCAAAAGGTTGAAGATACAACAAAATGCTCAGAACCATTTTAGTAGAGGATTAAATTTTAAAGCTCGTATGGGCAGTCAAAACTTAAATATCTTTTACGGTTTTCTAGAATTTCACCTAACAGTATTGGGCTTATACATTTTCATATGTAATGAGGTCTTATCAATAACCACCATCTTGAAAATAATAAAATATCAACCACGTTGATAGCCTATGTGTTGGCCAGGTATACAAGCCACATTCCTGTAAAATTGGTCCAGTGGTATTTGCGTGATTGAGGAACAGAGACATACAGACACACACCATCTCATTTTTATATATTAGTAAGGATAGTCTGGATTATATTTTTCCGTAGTGTCTCATACGTGGGAAAATAATTACAAGACTACTTCACCACTATACATAGTATAGGGTAACCGAAGAAACTCACTCAAAAGCCACGGTTTAGTTTTCAATCACTACAAACTTAAAATATTTGTGTTGTATTAGTTTTGCTCCTATGAGGAAGATTGGGAAACTTCTATGTTTGACTTCATCAAGTTGAATCTTCTGCGTTTAAGGATAAATTATAGCTCTTAGCAGGCTTAAGCAGATTGACTGCGTGTATAATAAAGGTTTATTTTATAGAAAATATTAAATTTAGAGATAATCTTTGGAGGTTAGGGCAGTACCATATTGGAATTAACGATCTAAAATTATAATTTTCATTCAAATTCAGGCATGGTTGGTGTTATATTTAGACAGTCAGATAGTCAGGGGTTTGTTAGCTTGATTATGCGTCTACCACTACTAATATTACTTTGCCGAAGGGATAAAAGGATGTCTCATAACTCTAGAGAAGAATGCAACTGGGTTAGGCTGACCAGTCTATCGTGAAAAAGCGACAAGCATGTCCGCTGACTACTAAGAAGACTTACCTTCATGGTACCAAATTTTTCCCCATGTTCAATTCACTTTCTCGGTATAACACCCCACGGGCTTTATTTGAGCCCTTCTTAAATACAAGAAAAAAACACTACGTTTTCTCGATATTGCGTATGATCTGAGGAATCATCAACATATTGTGTTTCTACCACCCCGCCCAAGTAACTAAGGTAACTAGTGGGTAGTGACCCCTGAGGGAGGACTGAGGACCGAGGACCGAGGACTGGGGACTAAGGACTGATGACTGAGGACTGATGACTGAGGACTGAGGAGACTTACCTGCCAAGGGAAGCTGCCGAAGCCTGCCTCGTCACCGCCGACTATCCTGCGTTGCGCTCCTTGCTGCTTCACCACCGACACTCCGCACCCTGCAACCCACACGCCTTTAGTCCACATAGTCCACATTCAAACTGTCAGTACAGGGTGTCACAAAAATGTGTAGCGCGCTATGCAGAACCGGATTTTACAACCAAAAGTTGGTCGAAAATGCCTTGTAACATTTTTTGATTTCGGCTTGGTTAAGCCGTAATCCACCATTTCTTAAATTTTTGAAAACAATTAATAATTCAAAAACTCTTTGAGATATTTTTGGTAAACTTGGTATACACCTTAAATGTTTTCCTTAAATGTGGCCATTTAAAAATGTCAAAGTCAAATTCCAATTTGATTACATTTGACTTTAAAATTTTTAAATAGGAATACGGCATTTTAAAAATTTAAAAGTTTGATAAAACATCTTTTTTGAAAATGTTATTAGCAAAACCGTTTAGGTTTATACCAAGTTTCACAAAATTATCTCAAATAATTAATAGTTATTTTCAAGAATTTACAAAATGGCGGATTACGGCTAAGCTAAAACAAAAAACCTTAATAAGGCATGTTCAACCTAATTTTGTATGTAGAATCCGCTTCTGCATAGTGCGCTACACATTTTTGTGACATCCTGTACATTGAACAAGTTAGTAAGTTTAAGTACGCTACTGGGAAAATCACTGGTTGACACAACCAAATCAAATCAACATATCAATTAGGAAATTTTATTTCTTAAGAAACTTGTGTAATGTCAATTTGTTAAAGACAACACCCTCATCGATTAGAACTTGCATCCAAATTACCTCAGAAAATTGGGCCTAAATTGTTTACTAAAATTGCCCCTGCATATAAAAAATGAAAACTCGAAACCAAAATTTAAATCATTGCTAACCAAATTTCTTCTAGGACAAGCTTGTTACTCTCCAGCTGAGTTTTTAAACCAATATTAAAGTATTAAATTATACAATGTACATAGTTATACAATTTAAATTGTTTACCAGTAGTTTAAGTCTGTTTTGTAAATATCTAAATGACACATTATTTTAATGACTTTTGTAATACAATGTAAAATTGTCTTCTACAATAAAGAATTTTGAATTGAATTAAATATATAATATGTTGCTCTTGTAGACTCAGACTCTTTTTAGCGAGGGATTTCATTGCAATACAAACACCGACTGAAATAGACTAAGTGCTTTTGCTAATTTGTTTAAAACATATTGCCTATGCCCGAGAAAGACCTTTCTTTCAATGTTCTCCTCCGTCATTGGTTTTTAAAAATTGCTAATTGCATAAAATGGGTTTGCACTTTGTGGGTACGGTAGTGCAAATTTGGTGTAACCAATGTTTTATACTCCTTATTCCAAATTAACAATTTGTGTTCAACGTTATTTATTTCGTATGATTACTTACTGAAATAAAATCTCTGACAAATTGCCTTCCCGAGGGTTACCGAAATACCTGTAGTAATAAGTTTGGAAAGGAAATTAATCCTCAACTACATTTAGTAGTTTTGATTTATTTGTACAGAACATTAAAGGCAACTTCAACTAACAGGCCAAATTGTAATTTCAACCTGCTTTATCTATAATATAAAACTAATTAATAATGCTTATCGATGGATAGTTTGAAAACCTGTATAAAAGAATACACAAGAGTTTAGTTTATCATAACATATACAGTATCAAGTAAACTGAGGCTTGTAGCTTGAGCTTGAGTGTAAGTAGGCCTACAGTTGAAGGGATGATCTCACTAGAGCTTATAGCTCAGATAATACTTCCTGATATGAGCATTAGTAACAGCATTTATCCACAGCTACGAGCATACAAGTGCTCAGGATAAGACCATATGCTCTCAGATCTCCTATGTTGCTTGTACACGGTGTTTTTGAACTCTCTTAAAACCCTTGGGAACGTGTTCCTTAGGTCACAGGAAGTGTAAAACGTCCCCAACTGTGTAACCATCGGTGCTAAATGTGGCATTTTTTGTTTACCTGTGTGAGGTTTTCACCGAATATTTTTAATACCCCAAACGAATCTTTATATTAAGATAATGTTAGGCATAGTTTGTAGTAATGCTATGCTAAATAACATTTGTGTAAAATATTAAGCCATGTAATATTCATTTTGTTAGTAATGTAATATATTAGTATAATGACGCAAAGTTTGCTCCCGACGTTAAGGCAACCACGTGTAAAATGATGGGGCGCCTTGCTCTATCATTTAACAATCTCGGTTGTTTCTCAACAGATTTTCACATTGTTTGCAACATTATACTGCAAATTACGTTGTCTACAGTATAATATATTGAAATATTCATTTTAAAACTTACCATTTTAATTAAATTTAATTTTTAGATTTCAATTTAAAAAAAGCTCATTTTGAACATTTAAACCAGGTCGACACGCAGCTAAGCGCTAAAGCACATGACATGAGTGAATCGAATTTCCTTTGCAATTTGTCACTCTAATTCGCTACGCTCACAGCCTCACTTCGGCCTTTCGCCCTCAGCTTGGTCTCCTGTGTGACCACGGGCGTTTGAAGCTCACAGTCTCATTCGGCCTTTCGCCCCAGCTTGTCTCCTGTGTGACCACGGGCGTTACGAAGCTCACAGTCTCACTTCGGCCTTTCGCCCTCAGCTTGGTCTCCTGTGTGACCACGGGCGTTACGAAGCTCACAGCCTCACTTCGGCCTTTCGCCCTCAGCTTGGTCTCCTGTGTGACCACGGGCTGCTGAAGCTCACAGCCTCACTTCGGCCTTTCGCCCTCAGCTTGTCTCCTGTGTGACCACTTGGCGCAGGTGCCTCACAGTCGTCTCAGCTTGGTCTCCTGTGTGACACGGGCGTTACAGCTCACAGTCTTCACTTCGGCCTTTCGCCCTCAGCTTGGTCTCCTGTGACCACGGGCGTTAGAAGCTCACAGCCTCACTTCGGCCTTTCGCCCTCAGCTTGGTCTCCTGTGTGACACGGGCGTTACGAGCTCACAGTCCATCTCTCGGTCGCCCTCAGCTTGGTCTCCTGTGTGACCACGGGCGTTACGAAGCTCACAGCCTCACTTCGGCCTTTCGCCCTCAGCTTGGTCTCCTGTGTGACCACGGGCGTTTAGCTCTCACAGTCTCACTTCGGCCTTTCGCCCTCAGCTTGGTCTCCTGTGTGACCACGGCGTTACGAGCTCAGCCCTCATCTCGGCCTGCCCTCAGCTGGTTGACCACGGGCGTTACGAGCTCACAGTCTCATTCGGCCTGTCTCAGCTTGTCTCCTGTGACACGGCGTTACTAAGCTCACAGCCTCATTCGGCCTGCCCTCAGCTTGGTCTCCTGTGTGACCACGGGCGTTACGAAGCTCACAGTTCACTTCGGCCTTTCGCCCTCAGCTTGTCTCCTGTGACCACGGGCGTTACGAAGCTCACAGCCTCAGCCTTTCGCCCTCAGCTTGTCTCCTGTGTGACCACGGGCGTTACGAAGCTCACAGCTCTCACTTCGGCCTTTCGCCCTCAGCTTGGTCTCCTGTGTGACCACGGGCGTTACGAAGCTCACAGCCCACTCTTCAGCCTTCGGCCTCAGCTTGGTCTCCTGTGTGACCACGGGCGTTGCTTAGCTCACAGCCTCACTTCTGGCCTTTCGCCCTCAGCTTGTCTCCTGTGTGACACGTGTTACGAGGCTTCATCTCGGCCTGCCCTCAGCTTGGTCTCCTGTGTGACCACGGGCGTTGTTAGGAGTTTCACAGTACTCACTTCGGCCTTTCGCCCTCAGCTTGGTCTCCTGTGTGACCACGGGCGTTACGAAGCTCACAGTCCAGGCCTTTCGCCCTCAGCTTGGTCTCCTGTGTGACCACGGCATGTTACGAAACTCACAGTCTCACTGGCCTTTCGCCCTCAGCTTGGTCTCCTGTGTGACCACGGGCGTTCTGAAGCTCACAGTCTCTTTCGGTCGCCCTCAGCTTCTCCTGTGTGACCACGGGCGTTGCCAGCTCACGTCTCAAGCTTCTCGGCCTTCGCCCTCAGCTTGGTCTCCTGTGTGACCACGGGCGTGAGGATGCTCACAGTCTCGCTTCAGTCTTCGGCCTCAGTATTCCGTGTTCTTTTACTGCAAGTTTTATCAGGCCTATATATCTCGAAGCGATAACAAATTTCAAATACTCATTCCGCTGTTATTACTAAATCACTTTTTTGGCCGTTACTTTGAAACGACTTTATGGATTTTCATAATATTTGGTATACTGATGTACACTTTAAAATACATATTAATTTAAAATTTTATTAAAATCGGATAAAATATACGGTTTTGAGATTATTACAACCCCTATGGTGATTGTGGTAGTCCCAAGTTATTTACAAAAGAAACATTGTACCGAATTGGGTAAAACTCGGTAAAAAAATGGCACATGTAGAGGTGATACACATACAGGGTGAGTTTTATAGGTCCCACCTTAACTTTGAAAGAGGAAACATTTGAAACCCCCTTTGTGGACTGTTTTTATAGGGTTCTGAAGTTTCTTTTGACGTACTTTTCGGTACCCACCCTACCCAAAAACCGTGGGGAGGGCTCCCCTAAATTCTTTAAATACGAACCCCCTCTTGTGAATGAGTTTGTGTTTTTATACCCTTTCAAATTAGGTGTCACAAGGAGGGGTTCATATTTCTATACATATGTAATATATAAAGTGAAAGTAATACTCAAAACGTGTTCCTGGGGTCAGGATCGGTGCTAATTTCATGGTCCCGGGCCTGGGTCTTACCATGCTGACGGCATGAATATCTCATTTTTCCAAAGTAAATTCACTAAAATGCAAACCCACATTGTTGCTTTTTTGCGTTTCGTAATATATTTTTGTAAATTGTCGTTCCTTCGAAGTATACTAAATTTGAACTTAATCAAACGAGTTCTTTAGGATATCCAAGTTATTTAGTAAAGCCCACACAAAAGACTGCTGTTTCTCAAAACGTGAAAATTGGTTTTGTTACGATCATTCCTTCTAGGAAAATGCCAGATTAAATCTTAAAATACGAAAATGCTCATTGTGTTTGTTAAAGCTTTTATTATTTATCAAAATAAAAATCTAGCTTGATCTTTACGAGAGACAACTTGCAACGACAAAAGCGTGTAGAAACGCGCGGTTCAATAACGTGAAAACAGTTTTGTTTGACCATACTCCTGCAAGTGATAAAACACCCTCACTGAAAATATTGAGAAAACACTATTTTCAACAAGCCAATAATTGAGATCTAAATTGTAACAGTTTAAGGCGACTGATTTAATTGTATGCGATCAGGCTAAGAAGTATACTTAGTTGTAATATTACTGGCCGTATGTTAAATTACAATATATAATGTTTATACAATTATATAATGTTAGATATATAATGTTATACAACTGATATAACTGAGATGGGAACGTATTAAGGGCTAACTTATACAGTGAAATTCTAGCAAACCGTATCTCTTTGGTTGCCCTAGGCTATAAAAAGTGTCAATCCAATAATTGAAAAATGAATACTTTATTATCGAATTTCCTTTGGAAAAAATGAGATATTCATGCCACCCCTGGGTAAGACCCAGGCCCGGGACCGTAAAATCAGCACTGATCCTGGCATCGACGAAAACGTGTTGAGCATTGTTGAGTATATATGTGTCTATTCTCTACAGGTCGCATTTTGTGTTTGATTTTCATGAAATTAGGTACAAGTATTCCTTTTGTAAATATCTCAAGTTCGTTAACCAGAAAAATTGGACCGCCTCAACCCTCCTTTGGGGAGTTTTCTCAAACAAAAGAAATGTGAAACTATGTAAAAAATGTGTTACTAAATATATGAAAATGATTTTCGCTATAACAGCTGAATGAATGGTCCTATTTTAATGAATTTTGAAATTTGTTATCGCTTCAAGATATGTAATAAAGCTTTCAGTAAAAGAATACGTAAGTCTGAGGCCGAAGGCCGCAGCGAGGCTGAGAGCGAAGCGATTATAAGAATAACAAATTGCAATGGAAATTCGATTCACTCATGCAAGTGGCACTTTAGCTCTTAGCTGCAGTTTGGTCTGATTAAATTATTCATAGTAATTGATTCGCGTCTACGGACCGGCGACAAGAGGCACTAAGTGGATTGAACAAGCTGAGTGTCACGCGACATGGCAGTTGTAGAATATTTAATTCATTTCACTCTGGCGCAGAAGAGGAAAGTTGTGTCTAGGACTGGGAGTCTAGAGCTTCATTAAATCAAGTGAACATTGCAAACACTAGAGTTACTTGGCTAGACCACGTGTTCTTCTCACACTCGTGCGTGTAATGCTATGTGAACACGGCAGTTGAATAGTGTATAGTAGTAGCGAAAGTAGATTTCATAATTCACTACAGTAGTTAATGTTAACTTAACTCCAGCGGCCAGTGTCACAATAATAATCTAATTATTCTGGTTCAAAACACCTCAAACCGAAATATAATTAGCCTGATATTTTGGTCTCGCTGTTGAGTGCTGAAGATGTTCAGTTCATCGTTTACGATGAGCCCAAAATTATAAATACCCGCTTGATACTGGACTATTCACCATAGCTGATATAGGTTTCCATATGGGGTTGTCAAGATATTAAGATGATAACACTGATCATGTTGTGATCATAGCAATACTATTCAACAATGTTGGACCTCCGAAATAAATAAAATATCAATACTAGAGTAGTTACCAAAGCGAGGGAAATTAATAGAATATTGTCAAGTGTAACTTCAATTTTTCAAGCTATCGGAAGGCTGAACAAAACGATTTGTAAAAGGAGTTGCAAATAGTCTATTTACATGTTCTATGCATTTAAAAAGTATTATTTGCGTATTACTCTCTTTGCACCAAAAATAATTATTTTGAGTTGGAGGGAAAGATTTAGAGTCAAGATGAGGGTACGGCAATGGGATGACCACTCTCACCTATCTTTGCCAATATCGTCATGGAGGACTTCGAGCAAAAGGCCCTGGCCTCAGCTGAGTCCCACCAACTGAACATTTGGTGGAGTTATGTTGACGATACCTTTATTTTTTTCCTGCACAAAGACGATAAATTCAATGAATTTCTTGGCCATCCTAACAGCATCTCTCCCTCCATTCGCCTGACCATGGAGATGGAGGTTAAAATAAGCTTCCTTTTCTGACGTGAGTGTGGAAAGCGATAGGACGTCCTTAAGACAACAATTTTTCGTAAAGAGACACACAAGGGTTACTATCAAAATCTTTTGTCCAATCTGTGAAAGAAGGAGTGGCTTACTCGATATTTGGTAGAGCTACGAGCTTGTGCTCAGATCAAGATGGAAAATTAGGAAAAAAAGTAGAAAGTGTTATGATTAAGAATGGGCACCCTCAGTCAATGCTAAACAAGTGCATAAAGCATGTTAAAAACCCGGTGTTTATTTTAATCCCTTATGTTTCAGGATTATCGGAAAAATAAGGAGGTTTAAACTTAAAACCGCGTGCAAAACGCAGAATACCCTTCGGAAAAGTCTCATTAAGAACAGACCCAAAAATAACACTCGGAGTTCTAAAAACTGTGTATACAGTATAAAATGTAGTTGTGATAGGAGAGACAAAAAGACAAGTAAATGTAAGAATGAAAAAACATAAAGAGAGTATGCGTAAGGGTCTCACAGATAATCCTAAAATTGCTCAACATTGACGGTCCAAAAAGCATGCCATGGATGAGGCTAATAATACATCGGGAACCGCATTTTTCAAAAGAAAAGCTATTGAGGCCTCGTACGTAAAACTAGCAGTCCGTCTAATCAGCAAAGCTTCGGTTGAAATAAGGTCTCTTTGGCTACCTCCTTTAAAACATTAGCTCAAGCGTAAGTCTAGTTATAACTTTCGGCAGGAAATATCTCAACATACTCATAGCATGGTAATATCTCAACATAAAAATAAAGGTTATTTGGTGGTGGTTGACGGACAGCTTGCACTAATGACTTTTAGGCTAGATCTTTTACTAATGGTTGCGTTATGTTTTAGATTACTCTTAACCTGAAGACGGGGTCAGACTCCATATCCCGAAACGTCGTGTACTTTTTATTCACTCAAAAACTATGCAAAACATCTGTAGTAATGTTTTAACCTTAGGGTTTCATGCACCAAACAAGTGTTGTACCCTGCAAACAAGATCCTGAACGCAGTAACATGACACAGCGCTTTCTGGGATTTGCTTTCCACTGGCAAATCTTTTTAAGCAATACATTGTTGTACAGAAAAGTCAACATAGCATTTGTTTGAAATACAGGGTCTATTGAGTGCATTTTATATTGTTTTCTATTTAAAAACAATTTAATTAATAACAACAATTATTGCGGACATTTTTTATCAGTAGTAAGCAAAAAGATCCACGAACTTTCGTTTATTAAGTATTATCTATAAAACATGTTTTAGTCAAGGGTGTTTTATTGTTATATTGTTTAAACTATAATATTTCTATAATTTTCAAATTCTTAAATATTATAATAAACGTAACGATAGTACAAATATTTGGTTTATTGATCGCTTAGCGTTGAGCTTTTTAAGCTGTATATGTCTTAAGGTGAGTGCTAGTTAAATTTGAAAAATGGTTTTGTTATTCTTGTGAAAACTTCATAACGTCATGACGACCTAATAAGGACAAATACGTCAGGTTTGTATTAGTTATGATTGTCACATATAAATGTTGACTGTAACTAGATAATTAATATTTAGTTATGGTATTACTAATTGTTTTCTGATATATTTTATTATACTAATTAATGTTGTCCTCAAGAGAGATGATAAGGATAAATTAATTATACTAACTTCAGTTGTTTGTTTGTAATTATAGTTTTGCGCCATTAATAATTTCAATTGTTTTTAAGCATACAGTTGGCGGGCATATTCAAGCGCTGTTACGAAAAGGGGTCCATTTTTCCACTTCCATATGCCTGCGCCAGAAATCGAACCCTTGCCCTTCCACACACCATCTCGCATGCCACAACTCTGCCCACTGCGCCCAGAGTCTGTATTTTTAAACATTTTGTTTGTAAAGGTGCAGCCTAAAACTACAGCTTATATTGTCTGGTGACCTTTCGGTGATGTGAGGCTAAACCGGATGATGCAAAGCCGATGTGGGACGAGCTCGAATATTACACGGATAAGCCTTGCGTCAAAAGGAAGCCACAGAACTACCTGTACGCTATACGAAACTTTATTGCGAAAGTGCTTATTGTCATGTATTGATTATATTTCAAATGACACTAGAACAATATGACATTAAAATATGTTTTAACGCCCCTTATTTCATGCATGGTTCCTAGTTTAGCTCAATAAAGAGTGAAGACTAACTACGAGTATAACATGTTTAGTAGTGTTTCGAACGTTATTATCCGTGGTGTAGAGTTTGAAGAGACTCACCTGAATGTATAATTAAATATTTGAAACAGTTTAAATCTATATATCTCCGTTCCTTTTTGTACTCAAATATCTCATAACATGTACATTAACGTCAGTGGCATACAGCTGCTTATTTACTTGGAACTTGAATAACATATTTATAACCAATGTGACTAAGTTCTTTTTTGATAACCTTCACTATTAGTGTATTTATGTTTAAATTAAATGAAATTGGTTTAAACATGAATGTCCATGAATAAATAAATACAATAACATCAACTATCTAATATATGTTTGTTATATATTTTTGAAATGCATAACTATTAATATATCCTTTTTTAATAAGTATTGTTAGTGAAAAGGTATTTATGTGTTTGCTGCCATATTGAAACTAATTTCATAAAATAATATGTTAATCCAATCAGGCTATGTCTGTGAGATCCTTCTTTGTAATATAATACCGGGTGTTTCTAAAAGAACTCCTTGATTTAAAGCTTTATTAGTATACAGTATAGTAAAAATAATAGTTATTAAACATATATATTATTAAAGATAATCTTCTCAAGTTTTTTTGATACCTAATAAAGTTCTATATGAGCACCATTTGTTGCCCTGGCCACGTCTAAACGATAATTAGTTTCTTCCCAGGTATTCAACAGCATATCAGGCGTAACGGATGCTACAGCTTCAACAATCCTCTCCCTCAGATGATCAATGTCACGGATCTTCTCAGAATACACAATGTTTTTACATGTCCCCAAAAGAAAAATCTAGTGGAGTCAGATCTGGGCTCCTTGGTGGCCATGCAATTGGCCCACGTCTACCAATCCACCTGTTAGGAAAACGCTGTAGGATATCAAGTTAGGAATAACACTTAGAGCAAACCACTTAGGCCACCAAGGAGCCCAGATCTGACTACACTAGATTTTTCTTTTGGGGACATGTAAAAACATTGTGTATTCTGAGAAGATCCGTGACATTGATCATCTGAGGGAGAGGATTGTTGAAGCTGTAGCATCCGTTACGCCTGATATGCTGTTGAATACCTGGGAAAACTAATTATCGTTTAGACGTGGCCAGGGCAACAAATGGTGCTCATATAGAACTTTATTAGATATAAAAAAACTTGAGAAGATTCTCTTTAATAATATATATGTTTAATAACTATTATTTAAACTATACTATATACTAATAAAACTTTAAATCAAGGAGTTCTTTTAGAAACACCCGGTATATTGAGGACATTTTATGTATTACATCATGTACTGTACTGTACATTTTAAGAAAATAAAGACCTTTAACTAACATGAAACATATAATTAAATATTTTCGTACTCAGATTTCACAGCGTGTTGAAGGAGAAACACTAAGTGGATGATTGTTTGTCGTCGGTTTTCAATAAGGAGCTTGTCTAAGATGAGATGATGCTTGAGACGAGAGCTAGCTGCAGAGTGGCGCAGTGCACATTGAAGTGCTCCTACAAGAGAAGGGAAGTGCACTTCTACCTGTACCTCTGTACCTCTTCAATTCAACACCTTCATCGCAGGCAATCATTTGAGAAGTACGAGGTGTGATCAAAACGTTCAGGACTGTTTATATAGCGTGAGAATGCAGCAATATACAGCAATGCGGTTTGCAGCAATGCATTCTCTGACTTATCAGTCACACAACTGTGGTTTTGGATCCATCCTATACTTACTCAAACATAATTAATTAAGTTTGATTTGAGACATATTTTTTATTCTGGCGATTTTGGATTGTTGAAAATTAATGTGAAAGAAATCAACGTGTTTGTGTGAAATTAAGCAAAGCAATTGATGATGTGTCCATCCTCGTGGTTAAGTCAATTATTGTTGTCTGTGTTTTTAATAAAATATGATTCCAAGCATTGAGGTATCTTGGTTTTACAATTTGTTTAAGTAATTTTAAATTGGATGTGTTGAAAGAGTGTCCAGTTTATATTGAATGGGCTGCCATGGCTGACTTTTTTAACGAATAAATCACTATTATTGACCTGTTTGTATTTTCTTCAAAATATAAGTTGAATTATCTTCTTTCACATTAATTTTTATGAACCGAAAATCGCCAGACTCAACAGGACGTCTCATATAAATCTTGTTCATTTATGTTTGTGCTAGGATACGATTGATACAAAACCACAGTTGTGTTACTGATGACTTAGAGAATGCATTGCTGCAAACGACATTTTGTATGTCGCTGCATTTTTACGCTATGTTAAAAGTCCTGGAACCTTTTGATCAGCCCTCGCATTGAAGCAATAGTTATGCATTTCTACAGCTGATATATTCATTAACCCTTCAATAACACCTTGACGTTAAAGTTTAAAGTTAAGCCTTATTCACGTTTTTGTGACTATAAAGACGCCTGTGCGGCTCGTGTAGTTAAACGTCTAATTCGGCCTTTAATCCTCTACTTGACTTCAAAAATCCAGGAACAATGTCATTTCATAAATGAAAAATTGGATATAATGAAAGCGGGTTTCAGAGGTATGGACAGGTTTAATTTACCAATATACCAGCTTTGAAGTGATAGGATCGTATGTATGAGTAGTCTATAGACACTGGTAGTCTATACTATAGAGTCAGGTGCAAGTGACGGGTTTGAAATTAATTGCCTGTTTTGAAATTGAGCTGTTTTCACGGCCCGGTAGTTTAACACTCAAGCGGTAGATTGCTGGTCTACTTTCATTTCACTATTTTGTCGACGGAATAGCTGCACCACTCACTATTATTCAAAGTAAAGCCAATATTAAAGCAAACATAATATTTGGAGAACATTATTATCTCTTTATTACTCATACATATTATCTCTTTTAGCTTTGGAGCGTAAAATTTTATCTTAACAATATTTGATCAAAGATAACTCTTATTAAGTGGCGGCCGGTTAGAGATGGAGCGACGTTAAATGGGACTGGGAATTTGACAGGCAAAAATGTGTTTAGGTAGGATAATGATGTAAATCGTGAAAAGTTTTTCTCTGAAAGCATAGAGTCATTAAAACTGCTGCATGTAAATACAAAACAAATTAGTTTGGTAATAAAATATAATTTTAATTACCGAATTTCACGTACTGTGATTTTATTAAAAAGTCAAGTTTTTATAGTTCAGAAATACAACATTTATTTGATGACAAAAGTAAAGGTTTCAGTATTTATATGCAGCAGCATCAATAGAGCTACGCTTCCAGAGAAAACTTTTCCATATTTAAATTACCTAACTTCCCTAAAACTTCGTTTGTAGTTTTTATCCCAGGTTATAAACGGTACTCAGAGTTGGACCTGAGGTCACTCTATCATCCGCCGTCTCTGAATACTAGATTGTTTTTAAGTCATAGTTATCGCAATACTACCAGATACTATACTTATATCTTGCAAGAAGGATTGTGGCAGAAACAAGGGGCTACAGCCCCAGAACGAGGTAATTACGCATTTACTGTTTTACAGTTGCAATTGAAACTCTTTCAAACTGGTTATTATAACAATTGCATATCGTGAGTACAAGAACTGTCGATTAGTAATCCATTCTACTGCAAAACTTGCGCGTATGGATCTACAGCGAGTGAAACAGCTGGATAGTGACTGAATGGATGGTTAGAGGTTAGAAATTGCGATATCCAAATGTTTTCCTAGCCTATCAAAGTTACAATGTAAATTTTCTTTTTTATAGAATTTATCAGCTTTATGACTTTGGTTTGATTAAGGGTCCGTCTCAGTACCGCGGCGACACCCGACGCAAGGGTCAGCAAGAGGCACACACCGACACCCAAAAAGGTAAACATTGAAAGTTTACACACAACATAAAGCTAAGCAAATTGTATACACTCATACATAGCGCTATCTGTAGTAACTATCTGTAACTAACCAACCTAACCTACCAAGTCAACTATCTGGAGTGAAAGATACGGATTATTGAAAATTGTTTATCAATTTCTTGAATAAGCATAGTTCTTACCGAAAATCGGTTTGCAATAATCGTGTACAATAATTTTATATAAAACCCTCATACACTTAAAATTTGAAAGAAAATTAATGGGTCAAAACTATGATATTGTTTATTAAAATAATTTAATAACAAAGAAGAAGCTTTAAACAAAAACAAATCCTGCTAATAGAGCTACTACTAAAAATCAATGCATATGCTTTTCAATTTCAATAATTTTAAACTATGTGTAAAAATTAAAAAAATAACTTACGTATAACCAAGATTAAAAAAATAATAGTCGTGAAATTGCGTTTTATTAAAAAATCGTAAAATAATGTTGAACTATTGTTGCGGACATTTTCCGTCGATGTAACTTTTCCACAATAATAGTCCAACTTCTGAAATCCTCCCATCGTCAACTACAAACTTCAAACAAATAAGTAAACTAACGTTTTGAACCATAATCTCAAACGATCTAATGGTTCGTAAATACAATGTCTATACTGAACAAACAAATGTGTCATGCATCCAATAAAGCAACTTGGATTTTAAAAGATGAAGCTATTTTCGAAAACAGCGATGCTCTATTTAATATCTCGGGTGTGTTGTCAGTTTTCAACGGTTTTTGTTAAAGCATGTCCTAGACCTAATTATCCGTCTGAAACATGTGGCCTTATGTTAACTTTAACTTTATAGTATATTTGACCGCATTTGAATCAGTGGCGTAAATAAACAGATGTTAATGTTAAGTAATTATCAGAACGGTTGGTGTTAAATAACAACCAACCATTCCACGTGTAACCTAATGGACAAAACTAATATTTGCAATTTAGGCTACAACACATTTATTAATAACAAAAAGTGCAACATATATTTTACGGAAAACACTAAAAAAACTTATGTATGCTAACGTTTTCAATAGCATCAGTTTTGTAAAACAACCAAGTTTCGTAAAACCAGACAAATCCCACGAAATGTTTACAACACGAAGGAAACCCCATAAAACGAATAATATTCCAACTAGTAAAACCTAATCGTGCTTCGAGTGAATAAACTCTGTAAGCTCACGAGCCATCAAATGTGCACAACATCATAACAACAACATCGCAAAAACAAACTGCCAGGAAGGGACAATGGTCGGGAAAGTGAGAAGAAAAAACGTACGTTATTATAACCGTAGAACGGTGACTGTAATCCGTAATGTCGGTGACCTAAAAGTCACTCCCTGCCGTCACAGGTTGCGACGTTGCCGTTGCTGTGGCTCGGGCTCCCTGATTGACGTCTATATTTGTTGTAAGAACTGTAGCGGCCCAGTGGACTGCTAAGTAATGGACGCTATAGTTCAGGCTGCGCAGTTGTGGCTGTGACCTTGAATTTCGTCCCATAAGAGCAATGTAAAAACATGCTTTTTCTTGGGACACTTCAAACCTACAGTTTTCATCTGGTTTGTATGAAATAATCTTTGTTTTAAAGTGTATTAAATGTTTTAGTGTCTCCGGTGAGCTGAATTTCCATTTTGTTATTTGTAAACCGTGAAATAAATAAAGATGTGAACAAACTTTGTATTTGAATTTCCTTTTTTACTAGTAAACTAATACAATTTTCAACAAAGTGGGCAGTGAAGCCACTGCAGTACAGTGCAATCCTAAAAATAAAACTGATTTTAAACAGGTCTAATGAAAATTGTGGGCATGAAGTGTCTCAAAAAGTGCTTGTTTTTACATTGTTCTTGTGGGACAGAAAACAAAATGGCCGACAGGTACTGTGCACTCTTAAATATAGACTCCCTCATTTTTGACCGACTTCAGAGAAACGAGGAGGTTATACAAGTTGACCTGTGGCTATTTTTAGAATTAGCTATATATTTTCATTGCGTTAAGGACTTTTTATCAGTACTGTATGTACTTTTAATTAGAGCGTTTAGGGGAGCAGAAAGGCTGGTTGGAGGCAGTATCTGCTTTCTGTTGTGCCCTATGAACTCTCTCATTTTTAGAATAGGCTATACATTTTTCATTATGTGTATGACCGTTATCACTATATTTTAAGTTGTTTTTTCATAATAACGTCTCTTTTAAAAGTAATTTTGTCCATGTATATTTATACATATTGATTTTTCATAGTATTATATAAAAAAAAAGAAAAGACACAAACAAAAAAGCTGTATACTGCATTTTGTAATTAAATTAACATTTTCAAGAGGGGCAAAAAGATAACAATAACTAACATAAGATTAACTAATTAAAAAATTAAACTATTTGTGCCTATCTTAAAAATGTAATTTTTAATTACGAAATACAGAACTGGCCTGATACTTGCTTCGAGTGTATATGCTCTTTTGATATTTTTTTACAATTATGATATAATATATTATTATTATGCTTATATGCAAAGAGTAACTCTTTTCTCTGTTCCAATATTTGTAAACAACAATCCAGCTATCTTATCAATAACAGTTTTACTGAACAGCAAGAACAATTATTGCAGTGAAGCAAAAGTATAAAATTTAGTTTAATAATACCAAACCAGAAAACAGACCCCCTCACGCTTGGATAGGGTCAATTAATCAACTGTGTTTTGTTCGTGTCCTCTACGCAACGTATTGATTTGATATGTAAAAGCAGAATCGGATGTTTTGTGGACACAGTTAATTTTACAACATGTTTAACGTGTAAACCAAGCTGTTTCAACAATAGCTCTCATATATTCTCTTCAACGCACTTTTGAAATATTATTAATAGCAGTGTTTTCGATTCCAACTTTAACTAGTGGTTAGTTAACCACTACTTAATAAGTTATTTACAGTCTGCAATGTTTATTTTTTTACATGACGTTCAAAACACTATAATGATAATAGTTGTATTATTTTTCCATTCTTTATTCAATTTAACATGGATACATTATGATCAATTAGTTATATACAAACTGTAACACTAAAATGCAAACTCTAAAGAAACAGAGTAAAACTTAACTTACAAATATATCTACCTTCTTATTGGTTGGTTGTCGGTTAAAATTTACCCACCGGTTAAGGTCGAAGTGAAAAACGGTCCGAAGTATCGTTTTGGTTTTTACGAACGTAATTAAAACAAATTTCACTATAATATTAGTTGCAGATGAAAATTGATGTAACTACTGTGACTACTACATATTAAATAAACTAACATGGTTATATCTAGTTGTGTAGTACGACCACTGAATTACCATTAAAAAGTTACAACAATTTAAGATATTTTTGATTAAACTTTATTATTTATATTTATTTTTGCTTACCTTCTTTGTAGCCTAAAGATTCTGATGAACTTAGAAGCTAGATGTGGTGCTGACGATAGTTTCGGTCTAAGAAGACCATCTTCAGAGCACGACCACTAAACTAAACTATCACTATAACTGTTAATATACACTTTACATAAGATACTCACTGAGGGGCAACGCGGGGGGATGGTATAGGTGACAACACATTATTATCTCCCATGTAAAGTGTAGCTTATATAAACAGTTATAGTGATAGTTTGGTTCAGTAATCGTGCTCTGAAGATGGTCCTCTTAGACCGAAACGGTCGTCAGCACCACATCAGCTTTTTATTCATCAGGATCTTCGACTACAAGAAAATAATTTACTCAAATAGGTCCTGAAACCGGAAATCATAGTTTATTATAATATTTATTTAAATATAATCATTTCTGATCAACAGCGCACATGTGAAGAAGTTTGTTAAAAAAAAAAAAAAATAAAACGTCCACGGCCAGTGACAGCTGCACACTGACTTACTGCCTGACGACTGCTGGCTCGGAACAGTGGACCAATCACAGCCTATAAAAGAGAAATTCTGAGCCAGTCTGATTCACGGCTGTGATTGGTCGTCCACTGCTCCGAGCTGGCCAATGGGGCTCTCTGGCGTCTAGTCAGGCAGTAAGTCAGTGTGCAGCTGTACAGGTTGTATTGTTCTCTAGGCTAGCTGTTATAAAATTAACAAGTTTAAAGGGGGAACAATTAAGGTTTTTTTGTGGTGGGTGACTGGTCAGTTTGCGCTGACTACTTTTAGGCTAGCTCTTTTCATAATGTTTTGTTTCATGTCTCAGGTTGCTTTTCACCTGAAGACGGGGTCAGATTCCAGATCCCGAAATGTCGTGTACTTTTTGTTCACTCAAAACCGATAGAAAACGTCCGTAATAATATTTTGACCTCAGATATTTGTAGACTCGTAATTGTGTATAACAGGGACATGGTCCATGGGACTTATATGAAAGATAAATGAGTGAATAGATTCATGTTCATAAATATTGTTTCTGTTTATATATTATTATATCACTCTATTTATCAGTTTCTTTTGTCAATGTTATCAAATTGAAACTTTGGACCTCACAGGTTTCAGTAGTTCTTAGAACTCTACATCGGTTTTGAACACTAGAAAGAATGAAAAGTCGGATCTATAAATTTGGTTATGTAAAACTATTTATCGTTAAACTAAAATGCACCATGAGGTGAAGTGTCTGGACGTGTGATGAACGTGTGAGATGAGAGCTAACGAGGAATGATAACTTTGTTCACACGAGAACTATCACTGAAGACTACGACAGTGTATCACGGTCCAGGAATGGCTATGTGGATATGGATGAGGATGTGACCACGGCTAGGTGCGCATGTGCACATGGGTGAGTGCATGTCTAATGCACTAGGTTCTGACATGACGTAGCCTACTCGGTTATGAAACTGTTTTTGTAAGATATTCTTCTAAATCTGTACGTTTAGTTACAGACACTTGCACGACCACCCATTCTGTTATCCATTATTATATGCTTACCTCTTGGTACTGGATTTTAATGAATGTTATATTTTTGAGAGGTATTGTGATGTATAATTATAAAAAAGTCACTTTTATATTGATACTATTTTATCTGCTTGCAAACGCCTGGAAAATGTCATTCGGTCTAAACAGTTGTAAGGCCATCACATTTTATTTTATATTTCGACAGACTACGCCAGTAGTAGAGCAAGCTGGCTCTCCACCGAGCAGTAACAATTTTACTTTACGTTTGTTTGTACAGTAGTAGAAGTTGGTTTTACGTCAATTCTAAAGCTCAGCTGCGACTTTTCTTGTAGAATTGCTTTATGAAATGTTACAGACAGACTTTTGACACCAGTTTTGGTCTATCCAAAGTAGCTATATAAACACAAATAACCAAAACCTGGATTCTTTGCAATTTACAGACAAATGCCCTATTTCATGTACTGTAAATACATTTGTAAATAAGTGTTAGCTACCTTGTGAGTCATAGTTACTCTCGCCGTTCCGTCCGTTTTTGGGGATGTTATATGGACATACAATGTAGCTAAAGACACACTGGTGATGGGCTTTGCCCTTGAATGAAGTTCACCGCCATAGCTTCAACGGTTTCGAGTTATAAGCGGTCTAAAATTCCTTAAAACGTGCAAGTGCCCACGGTCCCTCGCCATGTATTTTTTGGATGTTGTATGGGTAAAAATATAGCTAAAGACACACTGCGCAATGGGATTAACCCTTAAACGTAGTTTCACCGCCATAGCTTCAGTAGGTTCTGAGTTATAAGCGGTCCAAGATGCCTTAAAACGTTACAGACAGACAGACCGACACCAATTTCGGTCTATCCAAAGTATATTAACACCAAATAACCAAAAACTGATGGATTCTTTGCAATGTACAGACAAAAGTCTTATTTTATTTATATAGATTTCGACAGACTACGCCGAGTTATGAGAGCAAGCCCTGGCTCTCCACCGAGCAGTAACAATTTTACTTTACGTTTGTTTGTACAGTAGAAGTTGGTTTCACGTCAATTCTAAAGCTCAGCTGCGACTTTTCTTGTAGAATTGCTTTATGAAATGTTACTTCTCTAGAGTGCTGATCTTTGGTTTTCTTGTGAAGTCGGGATTATTATTATTACATATTTATAGCCTTTGACCACTGTGCCATTTCATTCTTAATGCCCAATAGTTGCTTCATCTCCACCATATCCGTTCACTAATAACGCTCAACAACCCTCTCGTTTGACATTTCTACTCTGTCCGAAGAGTTGCAACTTGAAAAGGTACAAAGGTAGGAGAGAGGTTGAAGCGAAAGGGAAACCGAAAGTCAGCGTTATGCTGTGTCTAGACGAGGCTGACGACTAGGTTGCAACATGCTGCAGCAACAGTGGAGTGGTTACTGGTTACATCCATGTTGTATTGTTTCCACAGTTTATAGCCTCAGAGCTCTGTCTGGCCCGATGACTGGTCGACTCTTAGCAAGCAACATATGGGCACTTACTCTCGTCTCTTACATGTGCATCTCACTTCTAACTACCGGCAAGCCAGCGTTGTGCACAGCGCACTCTGCAGTGTACAGTCGGTAGATTTCACTTTGGAAACTCTCATTATCATCTGTTGCCTCTTAATCATATGTTGCTGTTACGAAACGCTAGTAACAGCTGTAAACTCTGTAGTTATTGACGAGCGAGTCGTTAAATGCTGTCACAAGTATGGCGAGTGCCACGGAGTCATGTTATACTCGTGTTCTAAGTGACGGATCAAAACATTGTGAATCATATGATACAGTTATGAATTATGATATGAGTGTAGAAGGTAATATGTTAGTAATTTTGAGAAATTCGGCTGATCTCTGAGTTAGCCTATTTTGAAAAGAGTATAAGAATAAGAATAAGAAAATCTTCAAAACAGGCTAAATAAAAACAGGCTTCTTTCATCTTTTGAATTTCACAGGCTATTTCCTATGAAGTTTCATTATCTCTAATTTGATTAAGATTTTCTTTTATTTGTGGTAGATATAATTTTATTAATATTAATTTTATACAATTTAATAATTGATTTATTTTTTATTCTATTCCGATTTTTTTTTGTTGACATTCCTGTTGTTTAGCAGAAACAAATCGATCACCTTTTGATTTCGCTGAGGGGGAAAGAGAATTAGTGTCTGGTTTTAACATTGAATATGGTAGAGGTGGTTTTGCTTTGTTATTTATTGCTGAGTATGGTAGAATTATTTTTATATCATTATTAACAAGACTAATTTTTATAGGTGGTGATTATTATTCATTTATATTTTTTATAAAAATTATATTTTTGTGTTTTTGTTTGAATTCGATGCTCTCTCCCCCGATACCATTACAAATGCCGGCTGTGAAGCAGTGGTGCTCAGGAAGAAATAGGCATGGATGTTTTACTTTGTTTAGATGATGCATTTACCATATACGGTGTTTAAAACCAAAGAAAATGTGAACATATCATATTTTTATTTTTATTAGACTTCAAATTATGCACACTAGTTGATACCATTTCAAGCAAACCGACACCTTAAATGAAACGAACATGTCCCTACTACTTCCAAAATGGTGGATTTAGGGGCAAGTATGAAACCAAATATAAACCATCACTGTAGGACACCTCCTCTGAAAGGTCTCGATAAGAAGACATTCATGCGGCAAACCAAAATGACCAGTTTAAATGGAACTCCTAGTTATTTAGAATGCGTTAAAAGTTGCTGATCAGGTTAAACCAGTAACTAAATGTTTCTTCTGAAATTGTGCAGAAAAGGGAAACACCGACTGCCACATAGCTTAGCTAAGCGGTTAAGCTTGTAGTTGTTTGCAATGTCACTGCAGTATTTGGGCTAAGCGTGTTCTGTCTCCACACTTCCGTAATCCAAAAGTCGTTAAGTGCGGTTGCGCGAGCACCCTCCTCACTCCTCACCCTCACTACTCAGGTCGGAAGCGACGGTTTCATAAGTTGCTGGCAACGGTAAAATGATAATACTCGTAGTTTACATAATATCCTGAATCTTTCTGAAATTTGCAGACAGGCATTAGAGAAGAATGCACAATGAACAATGATACACTATCATGTGTCATGAGCCCTCTCCAGTCTTCACTTTCTAGACATTGCCCACAAGACGCGGCTGAGAACAGAGTGCAGGTACTTCTTTAGAGGAAGGTGATTAGACCTCTACCTGGGTCTGAAATAACAGATCTTACAAAACCAGGGTATAACAAATTCAAGTAAGTAAGCCGTTTAGAAAAGAATTTAAAGCATTATTTAGCTCAAATAGTTTTCCCTAAAAACACGTTTTTAATGTTAGGGCATCATCGGTAAAACAATGTTTTGCTCATTACCAGACAAATGTATTGAGAGAACTTCTTCTGGTCCTAAATCTTGGTCTTAACCATTATCTCTTCATTTTAAAATCAATTAAATGACACCTCGAACAATAGCTTTTTAGACATTTTGTAGGCCACTATTTACACAATCTGCCATTAACACCGATAAGTGTATAATGGTTGAGAACGAAATTCTGATACGAAAGTTATTTCAGGACCAATTTTGGATAGTGTGTTTGTGGAATTTATTTTTGTTAAATAACAATTAAACCATTTGATCTTAAAGTTACTTTGTCTAAGATAGTCTTTTAGGGCTAATAGCTCACTTTCATCTTTAAGTCCAGTTTCACATTGTATTGTAAAGCTAGAAACAATGTCGAAAAGGTCAGGGATTTCATAATGAAAAATGAACTCATTACGATAACTCATGAAATCCCATGAGATGGTCCACTTTAAAAGTCATATAGTAAAAGGATTTAAGGTACACGCTTAGAAGAGAACCTGGTTAAGTTTGATCCTGTAATATCTGGACACCCTGTATAAATTCCTTGATACAAAAGTTGATTAGCAAATCAGCGCACATTTGCCATTTGTTAATAATTTTATCTAGCTGATTAAATGTTTCTTCTAACTTTCTACAACGACCAGATAATGGTGCATAACAAGTCGTTGGCCGGTCATGTTTCTTAGGTTTTATCCTGGCAAATGCTTGCTGACAAATCATGTTCACATATGACCCGAGGTTGAACTATTATTACGGACAACAAAAATAACGCAACATTCCGGGACCTGGAATCTGATTCCGTCTTCAGGTGAAAAGTAACCTAAAACATAAAAAAATTAGGAAATGAGTTATCCTAAAATTAATTTGTGCAAGCCGACCAGTCACTCATTTTATAA